>JAMPIV010002948.1:10000-352500 GCA_024509875.1 Oreohelix idahoensis
ATCTATCTATCTATCTATCTATCTATCTATCTATCTATCTATCTATCTATCTATCTATCTATCTATCTATCAACAGATTGACCGATACGAGAGTGAATTTTTTTTTTTTTAAAGTCCATTTCACACATATTTTATAACATAACTACAAAATTCCAATAGCAAATATTGCCTCAATCTTGTAAAACAAACCTTACCGAAACCACAATCTTGTAAAACAATCCTTACCGACACCTCAATCTTGTAAAACCTACCTATCTATCTATCTATCTATCTATCTATCTATCTATCTATCTATCTATCTATCTATCTATCTATCTATCTATCTATCTATCTATCTATCTATCTATCTATCTATCTATCTATCTATCTATCTATCTATCTATCTATCTATCTATCTATCTATCTATCTATCTATCTATCTATCTATCTATCTATCTATCTATCTATCTATCTATCTATCTATCTATCTATCTATCTATCTATCTATCTATCTATCTATCTATCTATCTATCTATCTATCTATCTATCTATCTATCTATCTATCTATCTATCAACAGACTGACCGAAGTCCATTTCACACATATTTTATAACATAACTACAAAATTCCAATAGCAAATATTGCCTCAATCTTGTAAAACAAACCTTACCGAAACCACAATCTTGTAAAACAATCCTATCTATCTATCTACCTATCTATCTATCTATCTATCTATCTATCTATCTATCTATCTATCTATCTATCTATCTATCTATCTATCTATCTATCTATCTATCTATCTATCTATCTATCTATCTATCTATCTATCTATCTATCTATCTATCTATCTATCTATCTATCTATCTATCTATCTATCTATCTATCTATCTATCTATCTATCTATCTATCTATCAACAGACTGACCGATACGAGAGAGAATTTTTTTTTTTAAAGTCCATTTCACACATATTTTATAACATAACTACAAAATTCCAATAGCAAATATTGCCTCAATCTTGTAAAACAAACCTTACCGAAACCACAATCTTGTAAAACAATCCTTACCGACACCTCAATCTTGTAAAACCTACCTTTCTACTTACCTACCTACCTATCTATCTTTTCTATCTATATATCTATTTATCTATCTATCTACCTACCTATTTATCTATTTATCTATCTATTTTTCTATGTATCTATCTATCTATCTATCTATCTATCTATCTATCTATCTATCTATCTATCTATCTATCTATCTATCTATCTATCTATCTATCTATCTATCTATCTATCTATCTATCTATCTATCTATCTATCTATCTATCTATCTATCTATCTATCTATCTATCTATCTATCTATCTATCTATCAACAGACTGACCGATACGAGAGTAATTTTTTTTTTTTTTTTTTTTTTTTTTTTAAGTCCATTTCAATCATTTTTTATATCTATCTATCTATCTATCTATCTATCTATCTATCTATCTATCTATCTATCTATCTATCTATCTATCTATCTATCTATCTATCTATCCATCAATCTAACTATCTATCTATCTATCTATCTATTTCGATGGATATCATCCTGTTATCTTCAACAAATTGACCGAATACGAGATAATAATTTTTTTTTTTATCTAGTGGTGTAGATTTTCACATATAACTGAAAACCTCGAAACCCTACAAAATCGGTCGGTTGGATGATCACCAATCTTGTATCATGAGTTACGAACACCTCACGTATCTCGTAAAACCAACCTATTGTACGTACAGAACCCTCGACAGTAAACATGATCTTTTTTAAACCATTATTTATCTTGGGGGTAAAAGGACTCACTCTAATATTGGGGGCTAAGGAGATTACTAAAATAGGATACTGGAATCTAAGAACGACGTAGAAAGACGAAAAATTGGAAGAAGTAATTAAAGAAATGGATAATTATAAGTTGGACTTATTGGGTGTCAGCGAGTGTAGATGGACGGGGAAGGGCATAAAATATATTTCAGAAGAAAAAAAGCAAATTATATACTCTGGTAGTAATGATAATCGTCACACAGAGGGAGTAGCCATCCTAATGACACAGAAAGCAGCAGCATCGCTTATCAGCTGGGTACCTATCAATGAGAGGCTAATATTAGCTAGATTTCAGACACGATTTTTCAAGCTCTCAATTGTACAATGTTATGCACCAACTAACGACGCTCTTGATACCACAAAAGATGACTTCTATGAAGCACTTCTAAGTACCATCAACACAATACCCAAGCATGACATAATAGCAGTCATGGGTGATTTTAACGCCAAAGTAGGTGACAACAACGATGGAGTACAAAGATATCTCGGTACTCATGGCATAGGCTGTATGAATCAAAATGGCGAAAGACTTCTAGAACTTTGTGAAATATCAAACCTCGTTGTGGCAGACACCATCTTTCCACATAAGAATATCCACAAGATAACATGGAATTCACCTGATGGCAGAACTAAGAACCAGATAGATCACTTCTGCATAAGCGCAAAATTTCGCTCATCAGTTCAAGACGTCAGAGCATACAGAGGTGCAGAGATCGGAAGCGATCATAACCTCTGCATAGCTAAACTTAGAATTAAACTGAAGAAGTTATACCAACCGAATAAAAATAGAAGAATAGATGTACACAGACTGCAATCAAATGATATAAAGGAGGAATATAATGTCAAAATGAACAACTATTTCGATGCTTTAGGCAAAATTGACAACGATATCACCACCAAGACAATCGATACTAAATGGGAACAACTGAGAACAGCAATGACAGAAGCAGCTGTAGCGACCACCGGATACCTAGTACATAAAAAGAAAAAATGGATGAGAGAAGATACTTGGGATAAAATACAAGAAAGGAAAACAGCAAAACTTAAACTACTAGCGGCAAGTACACATAGTGCAGTTGAATCTTGCAAACTAACGTATAACTTGTTAAATAAAGAAGTGAAGAAGACAAAAACTCGAAGAGATAAAAGACATTTCATCAATGAACTGGCCGTAGAAGCTGAAAATGCTGCAAGAACTGGTAATAGTAGGTGCCTTTATCAAATTACAAAACAACTATGTCACCAGCCTACTGCTATGGAAACACCTGTTAAAGGTAAATTAGGGAATTCAATACCAACAAAAAAAGAACAAATGAAGAGATGGGCTGAGCACTTCATGGAGGTGCTAAACAGACCACCACCAACAGTAACACCTGATTTTAATAATGAAACACCCACAACCACCTTGCCAATAACTTGCGATGAATTCACGCTGGACGAGATCAAACAAGCCGTTAAAAGATTAAAAAATTTTAAAGCTGCTGGAGTTGACGAAATTTCAGGGGAAATGATTAAAGCAGTTAATGACAACAACCTCTTGAGAATTTTAGATATTATAAATGAAGTATGGAGAGAAGAACAACCACCACAACAATGGAAAGACAGTATTATTGTAAAGTTACCGAAGAAAGGTGATCTATCAGACTGTAATAACTGGCGTGGTATATCTCTATTATCAGTACCTGGAAAATTATTATGTTGCATGATGTTAGAAAGACTTAAATTGCATGCTGACGAAAAGATCAGAGAAGAACAAGCGGGTTTCAGGCCGAAACGATCATGTATTGATCAAATATTCACACTAAGAACAATTATAGAAGAATCAGTGGAAAGGCAATCGCCACTTATTATCACCTTCGTCGATTTTCAAAAAGCCTTTGATAGTCTACACCGCCCATCATTGTGGAAGATACTTACAATCTATGGTTTTCCAACAAAATATGTGAATATAATCAAAGCGCTATATGACAATGCAAGATGTTGTGTTAGAACAAATAAAGGGAATACAGAATGGTTTACAGTAGAAACAGGGGTGAAACAAGGCTGTATTATGTCACCACTACTTTTTGGAATAGCTATTGATTGGGTTATGAGAAACTATACCCACAATGAACAATTGGGTATAAAATGGACAAATGGAAAATTCCTGGGGGACCTGGATTTCGCAGATGATTTAGCATTCTTAAGTTCAACACCAAGACAATCCCAAGAAGCAATAAATAATTTGTGTCATCTCTCGGTTAAAATAGGTCTCCAAATAAATGCCTCTAAAACTAAAGCTATGAACTTTTCTAACGAGACCTTTGATATCATCTTGAACGGGGAAAAACTACAGAAAGTTGAAAGTTTCAATTATTTAGGCAGTAAAATGACTCAGGATGGTGACACAACAAGAGAAATCCATACTAGAATTGCTTTGGCAGCTAGCGCCTTCAATAGATTATCTAACATTTGGAAATTACGATCATTGAATATACATACCAAGCTTCGTCTGTTTAATTCAAATGTTATCTCAGTGTTAACATACGGCTGTGAGAGTTGGAAAATAACAAAATCATTGGAGAACAAGCTGAATACATTCGAGAACAAATGTCTTAGAAAACTCATGAACATCAGTTGGAAAGAATTCAAGACTAATCTACAAATAAGAGAAGACTCTAGGCAGAAATATGTGCAAGAGCTAAGAGGAGTGGCGTCACAACGAAAAACCTGGAGAGCACTGGTTTCTGCCTTATGCGCCGTGTTTGGTGCTTAAAGAATTTATTATTATTATTATACATGGCATAAAAGAGTGTACCCCACAGCAAATCGCTAATTGGGAAGAGCGACATATACATACTGCAAATGCAGTTGTGACTAGAGCACAAGCTCATGATATGTTGCAGGATACACCTACTGTACCTACGGTTAACGGTAATGATGATGTTGACACTCCTATTTCACGGGAGTCATTTATAACATTACAAGAAAATGATGCTTCTCTGAAAAAAAATTTTCAGTTGGCTAATAACACTAGTAATAATTCTAATACAGGATCTAAACATAGGTTTGTATTAAAGAATGGGATATTGGTGAGAGTGATACGAGATGCTGATTCATCCGTACGTTCTCAAATCTTGGTAACTATGGTAATGAGAGCTCGTATATTACATCATGCGCACGACTCTCAATGTGCGGGCCATATGGGGTTCTCCCGAACCAAATCTAGAGTGCTATCTGCATTCTATTAGCCAGGCATTCATAGAGATGTCAATATTTACTGCCGCTCCTGTGTGACATGTCAGGAGGTCAAAGTACGTGGTCCATACCACGCAGCTCCGATTCAGGCTGCGGACATTCCGATTCGTCCGTTTGAGAAAATGTCAATTGATATAATTGGTCCTATGAAACCATCAGCTAGAGGTCATACACATATACTCACTTGTATTGATATGTGTACTCGTTGGCCTGAGGCCATACCTCTTAAGAATACTTCATCTGCTAGTGTTGCAGAGGAATTGTGGTTGATTTTCTCACGATTAGGTTTTCCTCGGAAGATCTTATCTGATCATGGAGTCCAATTCATATCTGAATCTATGTCCCAGGTCATGAAGTTATTGGGCATAGATAGATCGCTTAGTTCGATCTACCACGCAATGTCCAACGGATTAATTGAGCGTCAGAATAGGACACGCAAACAGTTGTTGGGAAAGATAACTCAGGACCATCCTGAAAATTTGGATAGAGTCCTCCCCGCTGCGCTTTTTGCGTATCGCGAAGTACAAAATGAAGCTACTGGATTTTCTCCTTTTCAATTGGTCTTTGGCGTTCAACCGCGCAGTCCAATGTCGTTATTACACGACTTACTTACTGAAGAGAATATCACAGATGAAACTCAATCTTCTTACGAGTATGTGATTTCTTTAGGAAAAAGAATTATAGATGCGTGTAGATTAGCTACCACATCATCAGAACAAGCTAAAGAAAAAGCTCGGCTTTTTGCTAACAGGTATAGACGTCTTCGCTAGCTTCTTCCTGGTGATGAGGCATATGTCTTACTACCTTGTAAAGACAATCGTCTACTTATTACCTGGAGAGGTCCTTTTAAAATAATATCTAGGATCTCAGATGTCGATTATATTGTCGATGTCATGGGAAAGCATAAAACTTTCCATATCAACATGTTAAAGGAATACTACTCTCGTCCTGACTATCTTCAGTCAGTATTTCAAGCTACTGATGATCCTACACTTCCTATCCAACACTATTCTTCTTTGTCTGTAATTCAAGAAGAAGAATCTTCTTTTCTTGATGTACCATTACCCATACCGGTGGTACCACTTCATCCTACTGAAAGTTGGAATAACGTGACTATTTCTACTGATCTTTCGGCTGATCAACATCAGCAAGTTTCTGCTGTTCTTAAGTCATTTCAAGATGTTCTCACTGACATTCCAGGGCGTACGTCAGTTATTCAGCATGACATTCTATTGACTGACGATACACCTATTCGAATCCGTCCATACCCTATCCCTTTGCACTTTCGTTCTCAGGTTGATAAGGAATTGGATGAGATGCTAAAATTAAAAATAATTGAACCATCTACATCACCTTATTATAGTTCTATGGTAATAATTAGAAAAAAAGATAACAATATCCGTCTTTGTGTGGATTATAGAAAGTTAAACAAACTTACCCAGTTTGACGCGGAACCATTACCGTTGTTAGAAGATTTATTGGTCAAACTGTCTAACTCCACTTTCTTCACTAAACTTGATCTCTCAAAGGGATATTGGCAAGTTCCGTTGACAGAAAGAGCAAAACCACTCACTGCTTTTTCTACTCCACGTGGATTATTCCAATATAATTTCATGCCATTTGGTTTAGTCAACGCACCCGCTACATTTGTACGCATGATGCGTCGCATACTATCTCATCGTCCCGATGTCATTACATACATTGATGACATTTATCTCTTTAATGACACATGGGATGAACATATTACTGGATTGAAAACATTGATGTCCACTTTACGCTCATGTAACTTAACGGCGAAACCATCGAAAGCTTTCGTGGGTTTTCACGAAATTTCATTTTTAGGTCACCGCGTTGGTCACGGCCGCTTATACAATGAGGACAGTAATGTCTCTAAGATCCTGAACATTACTACACCAAAAACTAAGAAACAAGTAAGATCGCTGTTAGGTCTGATTCAGTTCTATGCTAAATTCATACCTCATCTTTCAACTAATACTGCACCTTTCTCTTCTTTATTAAAGAAGGGCGCAGCTAACGTGATTCGGTGGTCGGAAGAACATCAAATCGCGTTAGACACCATCAAAACATTTTTTTCTAGAGCTCCTGTTTTACAATTACCTAATGCAAATGTTCCTTTCATATTGCGCAGTGACGCCTCTAGTTACGGCATTGGAAGTGTATTGCTACAGGAATACGAGGGCACCTTGCACCCGGTACTGTATGTGTCGAGGAAACTTACGTCCACTGAACAAAAGTACTCGGTGCTCGACAAGGAACTTTTGGCTCTCGTGTGGTCGATAACGAAACTCCAGCGATATCTTCTTGGATCACACTTCTTTGTTGAGTCTGATCAGAAAGCACTTACTGCGTTGAATACGAAAGACGTCAAGTCAGCGAAGTCCACTAGATATGCGATATCCCTGCAGCCATACTGTTTCACCATACGGGCTATACCTGGATCGCAGAATTTTTTGGCAGACATTCTTTCCCGCTGCCCGAGTGAATCAAGCGAGTTGTGACGTTCTACAAAGTATGAAAACTCTACGCATACAAAGTCGCATTTATAAACACTACGATCATGGAACTATAATTCGTTACATCAGTAACATTTTGTGTATACCTATTCAAGTATATAGAGTTGAAACATTCATTGGAATCGCTATGATACACAGAACAGTGACTTATATATAACTTTGATAGTAACATAACTTTGGAAAGTTATAACATTTTTTCCAGAAAAATACATTGAGTATTTATATAAACATTCGTATAATGTGATGGACTTAACTTTTCACAGTGGAATAGGTGGAATTTCTACGTGTTTAGACTTTAATATAAAGGAACTTGGTATTTCATTGACTGCTTTCGAAAATAACACAGAATCTTCAGAAACTTATTAGAACTTTTAAAAATTTTTAATTGACTGAAACATTATTCAGAAAATTTTAGCAAATAAACGTGGTTAATTAGTTTAATATTTAATATAATTAATTATAAGTATTCTAGTACTAGTTATTAGATCGTGTAATTATCCCTCAGTATAGTTAGCGATGCAACATGCGTAGTTAAGTAATGCTACCAATTATCTTTAGAAACGGTTAAGTCATGAATATGGACTCGACATTAATATTGAGAAAACAAAAACTATGATAATTAGCAAAACAGACGATAAACCCACATTAAAGATAAGCGTAAATGGGGAAATCCTGGAACAAGTCAAGAGCTACGTATATCTTGGTCATATAATAACAGAAGATGGCAGATGTGAAACAGAAATCAAGAAGAGAATAGGAATGGCCAAAGCTACATTCAACAACATGAAACATATACTGACATCCAAACAGTTATCTCACAAATTAAAACTGAGAATCATAAAGTGTTATATATATTCTGCATTTCTGTATGGTGCAGAAACATGGACGATGAATAAGCATTTGGAAGAAAGAATTGAGGCTCTTGAAATGTGGATATATAGAAGAATGGGGCGTATCTCATGGAAAGAGATGAAAACAAATAAGCAGGTCCTAGAAAATCTAGGTATGAAAAGAGAACTAATGAGGGAGGTCAAAGTTCGACAGCTAAAATACTTTGGCCACATAAAAAGGCATAACACCTTGCAGAAGACCATAACAGAAGGGAGAGTTGAAGGCAAACGTGCAAGGGGAAGACAGCGCTATAAGTGGGAAGACAACATCAAGAGATGGACAGGAAAGAGTCTGTCAGAGTGCACCATCAAGACAAGAGACAGAAGACGTTGGAGATCCATTACAGCCAACCTTCGTTGTGGAGATGGCAACTGATGATGATGATGATGATGAAGTGTCTTGATCACTTCCGGTGTTGTATTCGTATTCTTTTATTTTTTCACTTTTCATTCGTGATAAATTCTTATCTTTTCATTTAAATTCATTTATTACCATGATTTTCTTTAATAGTTGTTACATTTGTTTTCATTTAATCATCTTTAATGTTTTAATTTCTTTCATTTCTTCCACATTGTTTCAAAGTTGTTCAATGTGATGATATGCTTTTATGCATATTTTTTTTTTGAGTTGAGTTGAATTGGATCTTTTCATTCACTCTCTTGTTATTGATTGATATACCTATCATGTATTATTATAATATATAGTTGTTAACTTGATTCACCTCTCCGCGTTAATTAAAGGTGGTAAGGAAGCTGTTGCCTCCTTTATTAGTCTTTAACATTCTTAAGTAGTCATCAGGTTCTATTTTTTTAAGTGAGTACGCACCAAATTAGGTGGGTGTTATTTTATGTATAGTTCATTTATCGCGCACGTATATGCACAATTTTGTGTATGGGTATCTGCGGGCGCGCTTGTTACCAAAATAAGCCAGATGACGTCAGAGGTTGAAAAAGGAAGCCAGCATCTCATGCCAGACATTGAGTCTGTTGCCTATTTATATATATATACCCAGTGTGTTGGGGTAAGAATTCTTCTGGAACAATGACTCCTTGGTAGAAGCCATTGGCGGCTTACTCTACACGTAAGTCCGAACCAGTTTTGATAAGAAGTGAATTGATTTTTTTGAACTTTCGTGTCACCATCCTCTGTTGGTATCTAGCTAGCACCTTTCTGCAAACAGGGGTTCTATAATGGATCAACGGGGACTTTCACTGAAAGCATTTTAATATTGTATAGAATTCATGGCTTCATCGTTACGGCTTATCGATTTGTAATATTATGTGGATTGCCGTCGCACGAGTCACGGCGACGAAGAGAGGTTAACCAAGTATTAGGATATAACCTTCGTTATTTATTTTATATGCAAGTATGCATGGATCTGCCATGTCAGAGGTACCAAGCCACTTAAGTACCCGACCAGAATTATAGGACAGAGTTAATATATTCATTCCAAGATTAATAGTTTGGATAGTCCTAACGGTCATGACATTGTTGCAAGGTCAAACCCCTATCTTATGTGAGGAATTTAATATGATGCCTATACATGCTACATGTATGTGTGCTCTGTGGAATCCATGTTGAAGTACTGTAACCTGTTGTCGTCAACGTATTTCGTCCTAAATAAATTATGATGCCAGTAAATGTAACGAGTTCTCCCATATCTGCATTGGCACGGTTCGAAGTGCCCAGTTACGAGTCCAGTTCACGGATGTTTTTATCATACCAATCATTCATTCGACATTCACGTGTACATTTATAGATGTGCTCCTGGAAAAGAGCAGCTACAAAGGGGTATGCCTCTATGGTTTCCACATTGTCGATTATCACTCTTTTTGAAAATTGGTGTTATGATGGCAATCTCACAATCCTTTGGTATGGTCTTGTTGCACCACGCTGCCTGCAAGACCCTTAAGAGTAATAGATCGTCTGATCCTTCCATGTACTTAACCATTTCTGGTGTTATACCATCATGCCCTGCTGCTTTGCCCATCTTAATTTTCTCCAGTGCTGCCTTCAGTTCTTCCATCTTTATGTCATCTTCACTATCATTGGTTTTCTCTTCTGTGCTAGTGGTTATCATTTCTGATGCCTCACCGTTCTCATCATCCAGGAGTTCTGGGAAATATTCTTTCCATCGTTCCATTACTTCCTTCCGGGCAGTAAGCAATTTGCCTTGCTTGTCCTTTATAAATTTGAGAGGGCATTGTTTTTCCTTCCTCATGTTCTTTAGGGTCTTATAGAACAATTTATGGTTTTCTTGCGCATCTTTTTCTAGCTTTTCTCCAAATTCTTCCAAGGACTTCTGTTTTGCTGTTAGCACATTGTTCTTTGCTTCTGTTCTGAGTGTCGCATATTCTCTATATTTCTCCATTTGTCCTGTTGTGTTTTAGCTCCTAAGTAGTGTTTCCATGCCATTTTCTTCTCTCTTATTTTCTCTTTGACTTCCTCTGTCCACCAAGGTGTCCTCTTTCTCTTGTTCCCAAGTCGGACTTCACCACATGCTTCTGCAGCAGCTGTCTTTATGATGTCCTTTAACGTAAGCCAGAAAGTTTCCAAGTCATCAGGTTGTTCTTCTGTGTTGCTCACCGCTGCAGCAATAAGCCCCATATATCTAGTCTAAATTTCTGGCTCTCTCAGCTGTACGTCTTGATGCTCATTTCTCCCGTTGTTTACTTAGTTTCTTGCGTGATGTTGGGCAGTTCCTAGACTGAGCAGCTCTTTCAGTTGTTCTTTTGATTGTAAACATGTAGTGATCACTTCCAATCTCTGGCCCCCTCCAGACTCTAGCATCCCGGACATATTTGAATGAGCTCCTCCTTACAATGGCATAATCGACCACTGACTTCTCATTCTTTGTTGGTTCACATGTAGTGTATGCATGTATGCGCTTATGGGGGAACTTTGTAATTGTAATTATCAGATTCTGCTCACTGCAGAATCTAATTCGTCGCTTTCCATTGTCAAAGAGAATATCTTCTCCATATCTTCCGATAACTCCACCCCATCTAACATGGTCATTTCCAACTCTGGCATTGAAAACTCCGAGCATGATAACTTCATCTAGGCAGTCATCTACTGTCCTTTGAAGCAGCTCGAAGAATTCCTCCTTGACCTCTGCTCTCTCATCCTCATTTGGCCCATACACTATGACCAGGTTGACTATGGTTTCTCCTTCTTTTAGTTTTACAACCATAATGCGCTCCGAGACAAAGTTCCATCGCTTGATACTATCTTTTTGGTTTTTGGCCACAATGCAACCCAAGCCCCCATTAGCTCTTTTAGATGTGGGTACACCACTGTAGAGCAGCGTGTTGCCATCGAGATCCATGACTCCTTGTCCTTTTTTCTTTGTTTCCGTTATAGCCAGGATTTCTAGTTTTGCTTTCCTCATCTCTTCCACCAGCTCCTCATCTTTCCCATTTATACTTCTTGTGTTCCAAGTTACATAAGTCGGAGTCCGTAGTCCGTTCCAGTTCGTCGCCTTTAGAATCAGTCCGGTTTTCTCTCTTGAAGTTCTCGTAATCAAAAGTTTAAAGCAAGCAGGTGATTGGCCTATTGTGCCTTTGCATGGTGGAGGGGCTGCCTTCTTTACGGCCCATCACCAGATGAAAACCTCCACTCGCTACCACATCTAGATGCTAACTCTGTCACATCTTGGAGCGAACTGATTTTATCTACCACGTCGATTTGCAACGACAACTATTTTCGAACCTTCCAACGCGTGCATCTCCCAGGCGGATTTCTTTTTGCCGATCGGGTGAGACCACCTGTGTGTCAACAATGACTGTCTCTATCAAAGATGGCTAGACGACTTAAGTGATAAAAGTATTATTCGCTGACCTGTCTAATTTGCCTTAAATTACTTCGATTCACCTGGCGAAACGTAAACAAGTCTAGGAAGTGGTCAGAGCAAAAAATATAAGTGCATAAAATATGCAAAATAATAGGACGATCGGTGAAGAAACTGAAGACATGAATAGATTCTGTCGGAGAGAACGAAAGTTATGAAAATTGCACAACTGATTTCATCACAAAATAGGCAGAACAAAGAATACATCGATACAGATGCCATCACAGACATACACAAAGTAGGTCAGTTTTATGCACATTCAAAGTTTGCGCTCAAATATGATCTCGCGCCTTGAGGATTCCCCAAATAAGCGAGAAAACAATGTTATATGTTGTTATTACCCCGTGTAGGTCAATGGGGGTTCCTGATGGGACAAAGAAAGAATAGGTCTACTGCTCCCTCAGTATGACGAAACAATCTCGATCGTTACATTATCCAGTGCCATCCTTTAATTTCTTCTGCGCTTTTCCCTTTCCTTTTTCTCTCCTGTTACAGTATTTGTTGTTTTCGCTTCATAGTTCTAGGTTTCTTTTCATGTCTGGGTTTAATTGACCATCCCTTATAATTGTTTTGATCGCTGATTTTTTATTGTTTTGATCATATTGACTCCGTGTGCTGTAGAGTGCAGTGTGTACGATTGTATAACACACTTCCGACTAGATAGTAAGCGCACGGATTAAGCGTCGGAGCTTGTATAGCTAGGCGGTGTTGTCGTACGGAAGGTCCGGGGTTCGAATCCTGGGTAAGCAACTCACGTCTGTTGTTTTTCTGTTGTCTAGTGTTCTACTTCTTTATTTCTTACGAGTGCTTAAAAACATACCTTTATGTTTGTCTAATATTTATTTACTGTTTACAGGCCTCGGGTTTCCCTTCCTTATATGTTATAAGCGTCGGAGTGGAATGACCACCTGAATATATCGTTTATCGCTAGCTCAGCGTATTATTACCTCTGACTTTCTATCTGGGGAGATAGAAAGAAACCGAAGTTGCTGCCTGAAAAGTTGTTAAGGTTTGCATTTGCCGTGACCAGAAACACACGATAAATCTCAATCTGGTGAGAGATTACGACACGGACAATAAGACAACGAATGTGATTTTTTGTGCACGAAAGAAGACGTAATCGTTTCATCTCAGATTTGCTGTAATGGATAAAAAATGACAATCTTGACAGATGTTATCAGTATTAGATCTAAGAAGTAGTGAGTTCGTAAACATGATAAAAAATCAATGGAAAATTCAATACCTTTCATGGGAGTGAATTTTGAAAAAATCAGATCTTATGAGTCACGCGAGAATTTGTAGATGACATGCAGGGACGTTCATTTTGCCTTTAAAAATATTCTAGATCAGGGGTACTCAGCGATGTGCCCGCGAGCACCATGGTGCCCGCCAAGGCTTATCTGTATGCCCGTGAAAGACTTATGGACGAAAGAAAAAAACTACAATTTGTTTGCATGATGAGAAAGTATAGCTTTATCCTCTACTAAACTTCTGAAGTGTTGGCGGTTAGTGGTCCCAGGAAAGTTACAAAAAAATTGCCGATTGACACAGAAAGTTATGTTACATTCAGGAGCTGCAACCGTAACAGTCTAAGCCAGGGTTTCTCAACCGGGGTTCCACGAAACTCTAAGGTTCCGCGACAGGTCGCTAGGGACTCCACCCGAGATAGTGATTTTTTAAAAATAAACATTGTTTTTATAACTTTGACCGCTGGGCAATGTCAGAGCTCGCTGTAGTGGACAATGAACGTATGGCAGTGCGCAATAGGGCTGTGTTTACTTGGTTGAGTTTATTCTCGGTTTTTGACACGAGACGGAAGGGGGAGGGGGGGGGGGGGTTGATAATTGGTGATCGCTATATTCCACGAAATGGAGGACAGTAGGCTGATGATGTACGTCTCTCCGTTCCGAAATACCATATTTCACTAGCATCTTGCAAAGCAGAAATTTGTGATAAGACTTTCAGGACTACTTGGAAAAGGTAAAACAAAACCAAGAAGAAAATCTAAAAATTAAAAAGGAAAAAAAAACTGACGTTACTTCTACCTACACTACTGACTTGCGTTAAAGTTGATATCCTTTGTGGGGACGGGGAACCACATAAAAAGAGTAGGTTAATTAGTAGGACAACAGATGCATAGAAAAAATCATCCACTGCTCAAAAGACCATTGACAATTATTGATGGATTATTATATTACATATTCCCAGTAAAATACTAGGCAGGAAATTATCCAGAGAATTTCAAAAGCAGTAGACCATAAACTGAGGAAAGAACAAGCGGGATTCAGAAAGAATAGAAGATATATAGATCATATATTCACCCCCAAGAACATTAAAGAGCAGTGGCAGAGACAGCTATACATTAACTTTGTTGATTTTGAAAATGCTTTTTACAGCATATACAGAGACAGCTTATAAGAAATAAATAATAATAATAATAAATTCTTTAAGCACCAAACACGGCACATAAGGCAGAAACCAGTGCTCTCCATGTTGTTCGTTGTGACGCCACTCCTCTTAACTCTTGCACATTATTTAGGCCCAACGTTCTTCCTTCTCTTATTATTGTTCTTCTGAGTGTTTCTTTTGGTCTTCCTTTTTTCCTCTTACCCTCAGGAACCCAAGTGAGTGCCTGCAATGGTATTCTGTTGTTTTGCATTCGTAGGACATGACCGATATATGACCATCGTCTTTTCCTTATATAGTTGGAGACATATTTCTGCCTAGAGTCTTCTCTTATTTGTCGATTAGTCTTGAATTCTTTCCAACTGATGTTCATGAGTTTTCTAAGACATTTGTTCTCGAATGTATTCAGCTTGTTCTCCAATGATTTTGTTATTTTCCAACTTTCACAGCCGTATGTTAACACTGAGATAACATTCGAATTAAACAGACGAAGCTTGGTATGTATATTCAGTGATCGTAATTTCCAAATGTTAGATAATCTATTGAAGGCGCTAGCTGCCAAAGCAATTCTAGTATGAATTTCTCTTGTTGTGTCACCATCCTGAGTCATTTTACTGCCTAAATAATTGAAACTTTCAACTTTCTGTAGTTTTTCCCCGTTCAGGATGATATCGAAGGTCTCGTTAGAAAAGTTCATAACTTTAGTTTTAGAGGCATTTATTTGGAGACCTATTTTAACCGAGAGATGACACAGATTACACTGACAAACAACATTTTTCTTTCTTATATAAGAATAAGTGTTCTTAGGTCAGTTTCTTGCGCTGATTTCAAATTTGAAATCCGTTTATCTCTATCACATCGGGTTCTTAAGATATTTGTGAATAAATATATTTTTGGGAAACCGTTATTTGCTCTATTTCATTTTTACTATATAACTTATTAAAAATTAATAAAATGCAAAATAATTCTACTTTTTATACTGCTAAACGATGCATGACATATGTTACGCTATTTTTCAAATAGTTACTGCATTTTGAAATAATTCTGAGCGAAATATGGCTTCTAGAAGTTGTAGAAATTCGGCTGATCTGTTCTGTTATGTGTGCGGATACTTTACCGATCGTGTTCACCAGAAAAACTTTACACCATTACTAAAGAAAGCATATGAACTTTATTTCGATTCGAAAGTTGATGATGCAAATAAATCTTGGAAGCCAAATGCAGTTTGTTCGACTTGTGCAAATACATTGGCAGGTTGGTTACGAAAATCGCCGAAGCATAAGTCGATGCCTTTTGGAGTGCCAGTAATATGGCGTGAACCGACAAATCACGCTACTGACTGTTACTTCTGCTTGACAAATATCCATGGTTTCACTTTTAAAACTAGAAAGTCTGTGGTTTATCCAAATATTGAATCGGTTTCGAAACCAGTGCCTCATGATCCAATCACGTGTCTGTTGCGTGCATATTTTGACGCACATATTACAAAAATCGATATGGCTATTTAATATGGAAAAAATATAGACATTCATTCATTTGTGTATGAAAATGCTGTCTATGGTAAAAGCGAGAGAATCCATGTTTGATTCACACTTTTGATTATAGGAGTAGTCGTTCTTGATATTGATCCGGCGCATGGATTGCTCTTACGTTTGTACTCATTTTTTAGGGCCAGAAAATATATTAATTTGCTTATTATGTTTATGGCCTGAATTCATATGTATTACATATTATTAGTACAAGTAGAATCAGTCCTATATTGTATATTTTGGATGGGTAGGCGGGACTAGATTCTTATTATTCCGGTCTAGCGGAAGTATGAGTTGTCTTGACAAGTCGTGATGAGTTCCGATGTACCGTGATAATGGCTGGTACGCACTTTTCAAAGGGCTGGTAGATTGTTAAGGAAATATAATTCAGGAAGTGGTTTTCTTCTAAAGGAGATGGTATCTCTACTATAGTTTATGTTAGAGACTCTCCTAAGGTACGGTACAATGTATAATTCGGACTCCATGTACTGCCAGACCCTATTTTGATGATCTCATGTCGATTCGACCTAGATGGAACATTGTGCTTCGTATCGCTAGGGTCGTGTTTTGTATCGACAAAGATGACAGACTTTCCTACAGCGGTTATGGCTACGTGAATTAACCTGATCATCGTAGAGCTGTATGGGAACATTTATGAAATCATTTATATACCCATTATAAATTAACTCTGGCTTATATTCTCCTTCCTATGAATGAGTGAACGACAACTCAGGGAGGCGGCCATGTTAGATTTCGGTCATCATATGTTTTGATCACTGCCAAGAGAACAGATTATTTATCCTATTATCGGACAGTGACAGGGAGATCTCAATCTTGCTAGAAACCCCCTCTTTCGTGGTTTCATAATATATGCTACAAACTATGGACGTCAAGTAACCTTAGTTATTTACCGATCTGCCTTCACTGACGCGTTTAGTCAGATAGGGGGATGCGGCCATAATATATCATGACATTGAACTTTTGATGTACTGCCCATTATTTCTGAATGTGTCATGACTTCAGATCTGCTATGTATACCTACAAATTGATATGTCAACATACCATGATGTACTCGTATGTCCCAGTGTGTACGTCTGAATAAATTGAGTAAACAAAGATTCCAGCAGTCTGCATTGGTGCCTTGTAGACACATGTGTATGAGTGGTTATATTGGTCAGCACACGAACAGTACACCATTCGCGGTAATCACACTCTACACTTCTACTTCATACATACACCATCCTGCGTCGGTTGGAGTGACCAAGTTTAGGGCCTGCTTCCCCTGGAGCCTTTGCCTTCCCTAACTCAGGACTAGGGTGAGTTACCCATTTACAGCTGGGTAGACTGGGGGCATGCCTGATCTCAACAACACGCCACTCTTCCTTACAGAGCATACAGACTGACACTTTACAGAGTGGAAAGAAGAAAAGAAACTTTACAGTGTCCGATCCCAGTTCCACCAGAACAATATCCGTTGGACGTGAATGAACCATCAGAAAGTGATAGTTTACCTGCTTTAGAAACTAATTCTGACTCGGATTATATACCGGTGAATGATGGTGTTCACTTAATTAACCATTCAGAACTTTCAGATCTAATACGTGATCTCGCTCTTACCAAAGGACATGCGGAATTACTCGGTTCACGACTCAAAGAATTGAATCTTTTAGCGCCCAATACTCCGATATCTAAATTTCGTCATAGACACAGAGAACTTGTTCAATACTTTGAGATGGATGACGACATTTGCTATTGCAAAGATGTAAACGGTCTAATGGTGCACCTCGGTCATGAGCACATAGTCAACGAATGGCGACTTTTCATCGACTCTTCCAAGACTAGTCTAAAAGCCGTGTTATTGCATAACGGAAATTTATTTTCATCAATTCCAGTCGCCTACTCTGTTCATATGAAAGAAACTTATGACAATATGGCTATACTTTTGGCAAAAAATAAAGTACAATGACTACCAATGGCGGATTTTTGGAGACCTAAAGGTCATTGCAATTCTCACGGGCATGCAGACTGGGTATACTCAATTTTGTTGCTTCCTATGTGAATGGGACAGCCGCAACAGACAGGAACATTATGCAAGAAAGGTGTGGCCTATCAGGGATCGTATGCAGCTCGGGCATAAAAATGTAATACACGAGCCATTAGTTAACAAAGACAGCATCATTTTACCACCGTTACATATAAAGTTGGGGCTCATGAAGAATTTCGTAAAAGCGTTAGATAAAACGAGCAAAGCTTTCACTTATCTTAGAGAAAAGTTTCCGCAAGTTAGCGATGCAAAGATAAAGGAAGGTATCTTTGTAGGACCTCAGATTAGGAAAGTTATTGCAGACAAACAATTCGAGAACTTGTTACATGGTAGTGAACTTCGCGCAAGGATGGCATTCAAATCGATCGTCGATAACTTTCTGGGAAATCACAAATCTGTCGACTATGTGCATATTGTTAAGCAGTACATAGATGCATACAGAATTATGAGCTGTAACATGTCCCTCAAAATCCATTTGCTCGATTCGCATCTTGACTTTTTCCCTGACAACCTTGGCGAAGTCAGCGATGAACATGGAGAACGATTCCATCAAGATATCGCCGTAATGGAGTCACGTTATCAAGGACGGTAGAGTGTGACCATGCTTGCCGATTATTGTTGGATGCTTCATTGCGATGTACCACATGCCATTCACCGACGAAAGTCGACTGCAAAGAAATTCAAGCCTACATAACTGTTATACTTCTTGTACGAATGATGTTGTAATACTGTATGCTATTGTTAAAAAACTTTAATTGCGTATTTCTAGAGATCCCGACCTGATAGAGAAAAACGGTTTGCAGATTTAAAAACAGCGCATTAAAATTGACCAGAAAAACATAGAAATGTTAGAGAAAGAAAAAAAAAATTTTTTTTGTTAGCCAGTGAATTATCTACTGCTTCGTGGGCCTGTCTGGGTGTTGGACTTAAGAATGCTAAATCATCTGCAAAATCAAGGTCTTCCAGGGACTTTCCATCTGTCCATTTTATACCTAATTGTTCGTTGTGGGTATAGTTTTTCATAACCCCATCAATAGCTATTCCAAAAAGTAGTGGTGACATAATACAGCCTTGTTTCACCCCTGTTTCTACTGTAAACCATTCTGTATTCCCTTTATAAGAAATACTGAGGGCTTATTAAATTCTCAGCTGAATTGTTTCCATCATAAAAAGCCTCTACGCTAACATTACATGTAATGTTGCAAAGAGCAACCTAACTTTTGAGGTGAAGACAGGAGTATGAACTGAGGAAAGAACAAGCAGGATTCAGAAAGAATAGAATATATATATATATATATCATATATTCACTCTCAGGAACATTAAAGAGCGGTGCTCAGAATGGCAGAGACAGCTATACATTAACTTTGTTGATTTTGAAAAGGTTTTTGACAGCATACACAGAGACAGCTTATGGGAAAGACGGGTGGTTTATTAAATTCTCAGCTGAATTGTTTCCATCATAAAATCCTCTAAGCTAACATTACATGTAATGTTGCAAAGAGCAACCTAACTTTTGAGGTGAAGACAGGAGTATGACAGGGATGCCCATTATCAACCACTTTATTTTTGACAGTCATAGACTGGGTGACGCGCCAGACAACAGAGGGCACTCCAAGAGGAATAAGATGGACAACGTTTTCTACACTGGAAATCTGGAATATACAGATGCCATTGCACTACTCGGACATTCACATCAACACATTCAAGAAAAAGAAAGATAGACTGAACAAGTATAGCCAGCAGGTGGATCTGAACCCCAATCTAAAGAAGACAGAGGCCATGACTCCTTGTGGGCAATCCTGAGCCAAAAACAATAAGGAACCTGAAGCTGGAACCAACGGACACAGCTACATCCTTGGGATGCATTGTAACACCAGACGGTGGAACAAGCAAAGATATCAACAACAGAATGAATAAAGCGAAAACAGCTTTTGCTAGTGTGACAGGGGCTAGGTGTAGTGGCGGTGAACTTATGTCGATGTGGCTACCTCACACCCAAGACCCATTCACCAAGAAAATTTATTAAGGATCGTTTGACAGGGATTGCAATTATTGGTTGCTTGCAACCCTCTCAGCAGCAGACTTAGCAATTCAAGCAACACAAAGTCTTATACAGATCAACATTTAATACTACCGAACACCCAGACAGTGTTCGTAGACTTTCTGAAAAACAATATATAAAAACAATGTCTAAGTGAAAATCAATAGCATAAATAATAACACTTACCATTCAGAAAACATGCGCCCGCCACAGTCAGCCATGATCAATCAGCTACAGGTACCCACTCATACCACGTGCTCATGGTTACGCCATCTTGCGAGAACAGCATACAGCCCCGCTAACAACCCCCGCTAAGCTTCGTGGTGGTACATTCTATAGTAATCTTACATTATAATACTAAATATTATAGAAATAATGGCTTAGCAAAACTATATAAAGCGGTACAGATAACCAATAGAGATTTTACACTGTATAAGGGACTATGAAACTAAGAAAGCTTACACCAATTAGCTATAGCCGATCTTACTAATACTTACACCACATAATCAGTCTAATATTACTGAAGAAGCACATGACTTATTCTAGTAAACTGTAACATATTAATAAATTGCAGCACTAGACACACTAAAATAAACTATTTCGGCATCCGCACCGTAGTTAATAAATATAACAGTCTAAATCGCGCCACAATTAAATATTATTCAAACCAACTACGTGTCGGATTTACATAAGCTCATGGAAGGTTTCCTGGACCCCAAACAATATGAAAATACTTAACCATTAAATTTCATTTACGCAAATGTAATAACTGAATATGCCAGTTTTAGTACCGGCCACGTGTTATATTTCCTGAACATGGACCCACGCTATTTCCGAATAGATTTAGATCTAACATCAAACGGACGCGAAATAAACACCACAGAATTAAATATATACTTATTTAAAATACTACGGCACAAAGATGGTAAACCTAATATCCTTTCTAACACTGTAAAGACTTTAGAATGTTGGAGAGTAATATATTTACTTACCTAGGCGTGTTCTTGCATTAAACTAGACTTCAGTATTTCTCAATAGCTTGTCCTCTCTCTGCGACGGCGACCAGAATGAATAGAGAA
The DNA here is from genome assembly GCA_024509875.1 of Oreohelix idahoensis. NCBI lineage: Eukaryota > Metazoa > Mollusca > Gastropoda > Stylommatophora > Oreohelicidae > Oreohelix > Oreohelix idahoensis. Next base: position 31,445 of record JAMPIV010002948.1, read on the forward strand.
TTTGAACTAACGCTAGAGCCTGACGCTACTCTTCTCTGATTGGCTGCTATCCGTAAGCGGCATTACTAATGTAGCTATTTTTAGATGTAAACTAAGATGGCTGCCACATAACCACAAAATGGCGGTGGACAACAGACGAGGTGGCTATGGCGCTGTCACACTAGTTTAAACCACATTTGGAAGTCCTCTCACCAAATTAAAATTATGTGAGAGCTGTGTACTTCTGTACTTCTCTATGGTGCAAAATTCTGGAGAGTAGCAGAGAAGGAAATGCCGAAATTGTCCTCTTTCCGCACAATCTGCGTAAGAAAATTCTCCGAATCTTTAAGCTGAATACCATCACCAATCAGAAATGCTTACTATCGCGGGGTGAATATTTAAATGTGAGGGTGGAAAGCACAGGCTCCCAGCTTGAATGTAAAAATTGAAGTGAGATGTAAAAATAGAATATGATAGAGAGAATCAATGATGGTAATTCTCTAAATGCGTGACGTTAGTAGTATAGTAGTGGAGGCGCGTGACTTTTATATAAGGAATTGTGGTGGAGGCGCGTGACTTTTATATAAGGAAAATGTGGTGGAGGCGCGTGACTTTTTATATAAGGAAATGTGGTGGAGGCACGTGGAGGAGGAGAGGCCTTTTATATAGCAATATATTAGTTTAATTGTTGTTGTGTGTTGTTTATACAGCAGGTGTTACAATATTTAGTTACACATATATATTTAGACATATATAACAACAGTTAGACTATATATATATATATATATATATATATATATATATATATATATATATATATATATATATATATATATATATATATATATATATAAGAAAACACTAGATACATTTTATATATTTATTGACAAAGAGGTGTTAGCTGGTCTATGGGTGCTGTAGGGTGACGTCTAACCTCACTACTACGGTCGTGCCGGCCATACGGCTACAATGTATAAGCGGTGTGGTGTGGGTGGTATTGCTTTTGGTTTGCTTGGTGTTGTATGTTGTTGTATTGGACTGGTAGTGTGTTGGTGTGTTTGTTTATACATATATACATACAATATATACCTTGTATAAAAAATATAAAAATCGATAATGACGGAAAATTTTTAAAAAATCGATAATGTTGGATTAGGTTACTAAGAGGGTTTTTGGAGCGAGTGGAGCCTTTTTGTGCTGGCGTGGGTGACGACGTATGTTGAGGTGTAGCTGGCGGGGTGGGTTAGGGTTTTTTATGTGTGTGTGACTCAGTAGTGTGTTGGTGTGTTTGTTTATACATATATACATACAATATATATTTTAAAAAATCGATAATGACGGAAAATTTAAAAAAAAATCGATAATGTTGGATTAAGTTACTTAGAGGGTTTTTGAAGCGAGTGGAGCCTTTTTGTGCTGGCGTGGGTGACAACGTATGTTGAGGTGTAGCTGGCGGGGTGGGTTAGGGGTTTTGTGTGTGTGTGTGACTCAGCAGTGTGTTGGTGTGTTTTGGGAGTGGAAGAAATATTTTGACGAGTGGAAGAAATTTTTTTGCCAAGTGGAAGAAATATTTTGACACCGGTAAGAAATATTTGACAAGGAGAAGAAATATTTTGACAAGTGGAAGAAATTTTTTTGCCAAGTGTAAAAAATATTTTGACAACAGTAAGAAATATTTGACAAGTGGAAGAAATATTTAAAGAAGTATTTGACAGTTGATCTATTTACCTACAGGTTGGACCCTTTGCGCAGGCCTGGGAGAAAATTTTGGGACCCTCTTTGCTGCTTGGAAGAAAAGCTTTTACTAAAGTTTGAAAATTGCAGGACAAAACGTAGATACCCGTTTGATAACTGGAACAAATACTTAGTTACATTTATTTAATGTACTACATTTCCGTGGTCGCCGCATGTTTGAACCGCTTGGGAGACAATATAAAACCTATCATCAGATGTTGCCCGTGTGAAAAAGGTGAAACCTTAAGTTGCGGGGGTTCGAACACACGAACGAAGGAATGTTTCTTTTATAAATTTCTACTATTGATCGATTGTGTTTTGAACTTGTGACGTGAACAGAAATAAGCAGTAGTGTTAGTCTTACAAAGGTAAAATGTTAGTGTTACATAGGTAAATCCCGTTGCAGCTAGGCTCTTTCGTCTACCAATACGCAAAACTCTGCATGTTAGATTTTTTATTACGCTTTTCTAGATAGCTATATTTAGCCCTGACGTCACCCTCTACGGTACCGGAATTTTATAAACGAGTCATGGTTTACGCGCGATGTTTTGCGCGGGCCATCGATCGAGTTTAATAACGAGCGGTAAAAGCACGTGCGTGTTGAGTTTTATTAAAATGGCTGAAAATGGCCTCGACATTGTTCCGATTGCAACCTGCAACACTAAGGCGTATCTAGTTGCCGCCATAATCTAGTCTGCATATACCATATATTTCTACGGAGCCTCTTTGTGTGCAATAAAACTGTCTATTTGACCTTGTCCAGCCTGGCCTTTGACAGTATTTTTATGTTGGAGAATACGGCTGTGTGCGGGGTCCTTCTAAATATGGTATGTATAAATATCGTGTGTATACATAGTAATATCTGTTGTAAAGCATATATTGTATAAATATTGTATAAAAAGACAACACAACACAATGCCGACTCATACACAATACAACAGCACACAAAAACGCCCACCCACCAGTTACACCACACCACACAACAATTAAAATACCTACACACAAAATTACCAGACAAGAACAAAACCAATACCACCTATACCCCACCACTTTTACATTGTCTTACTCCAACGCTACACCTCAACACATCTATGAGTCATCACCCCAGCCAGTCAAAATCAATAACCCCCCACACTCTCACTTAAAAATCCCTTAGTAACCTACTAGCCCGCCATTATCGATTTTTTATATTTTCCGCCATTATCGCTTTTTTATATTTTTATATATAATGTATGTATATATGTATAAACAAGCACACCAACACACAATACAACAATACATAACAAGTAAGATACCTACACAAAAATGGTATCGTCAAGTCTCTAACACTTCGCTCCCACCTCTCGATGCTGGCCCTAGTATAGTGACACGTCTCTTTCACTCCCACCTCTCGATGCTGGTCCTAGTAAAGGTTCTAACACTTCACTCCCACCTCTCGATGCTGGACCTAGTAAAGTCTCTAACACTTCACTCCCACCTCTCGATGCTGGCCCTGGTATAGTCAAGTCTCTAACACTTCACTCCCACCACTCGATGCTGGACCTGGTATAGTGACGTCTCTAACACTTCACTCCCACCTTGCAATGCTTGTTCTAGTATAGCCAAGTCTCTAACACTTCACTCCCACCTCTAGATGCTAGACCTAGTATGGTCATGTCTCTAACACTTCACTCCCACCTCTAGCTGCTGGCCCTAGTATAGGTATGTCTCTAACATTTCACTCTCACCTCTAGCTGCTGGTCCTGCTATAGTCAAGTCTCTAACACTTCACTCCCACCTCTTCATGCTAGACCTAGTATTGTCATGTCTTTAACACTTCACTCCTACCTCTTCATGCTAGACCTAATATAGTCGTGTCTCTAACACTTCACTCCCACCTCTTTATGCTGGACCTAGTATAGGCATGTCTCTAACACTTCACTCCCACCATTCGTTTGTAGCCCTAGTATAGGTATGTCTCCAACACTTCACTCCCACCTCGCAATGCTTGTTCTGGTATAGTGAAGTCTCTAACACTTCACTCCCACCTCTAGATGCTAGACCTAGTATAGTCATGTCTCTAACACTTCACTCCCACCTCTAGCTGCTGGCCCTGGTATAGTCAAGTCTCTAACACTTCACTCCCACCTCTTCATACTGGTCCTAGTATAGGCATGTCTCTAACACTTCACTCCCACCTCTAGATGCTGGACCTGGTAAAGGCATGTCTCTAACACGTCACTCCCACCTCTTCATACTGGTCCTAGTATAGGCATGTCTCTAACACTTCACTCCCACCTCTTCATGCTGGACCTAGTATAGGTATGTCTCTAACACTTCACTTCCACCTCTAGATGCTGGACCTGGTATAGGCATGTCTCTAACACGTCACTCCCACCTCTAGCTGCTGGCCCTAGAATAGGCAAGTCTCTAACACTTCACCCCCACCTCTTCATGCTGGACCTAGTATAGGTATGTCTCTAACATTTCACTCCCACCTCTAGCTGCTGGCCCTAGTATAGTCTCTAACACTGCCCTCCCACCTCTTCATACTGGTCCTAGTATAGGCTCTAACACTTCACTCCCACCTCTATGTGCTGGACCTAGTATACTCAAGTCTCTAACACTTCACTCTTACCTCTCCATGCTGGTCCTGGTATAGTCTCTAACACTTCACTCCCAAAACACACCAACACACTGCTGAGTCACACACACACACAAAACCCCTAACCCACCCCGCCAGCTAAACCTCAACATACGTCGTCACCCACGCCAGCACAAAAAGGCTCCACTCGCTTCAAAAACCCTCTAAGTAACTTAATCCAACATTATCGATTTTTTTTTTAAATTTTCCGTCATTATCGATTTTTTTAAAATATATATTGTATGTATATATGTATAAACAAACACACCAACACACTACTGAGTCACACACACACAAAAAACCCTAACCCACCCCGCCAGCTACACCGCAACATACGTCGTCACCCACGCCAGCACAAAAAGGCTCCACTCGCTCCAAAAACCCTCTTAGTCTTAATTTCCACCTCGCTCTAGTTTTTTTTTTTTCGGTAAAGACACGCCTTCCCTCTATGTCTTAATTATACATAGAGAACAAAGAAAACTTGGGAAAATTGCATGTCTGGTATCAAATCTTCTGTCTCGACTAAATCGTACAACTCAATAAATAAATAACCAATGCAAAAAAATCAACAACATATCAAGGAATCACAAAATACTACCCGTAACAATCAAGGAGAAAATTTACTGAACTAATTTGTATGGCATCATATATGGAATAAATAATAGAGGCAGATTAGATCTGAGACATGTTTTGTTCTAGTCTGATGCTGACTGAGTACTCACATAGGCTACTGCCATAAAAAAAAACCTGAACATTTATCCAGCTCACTGAAAGAACAAACGGTGCGAGTACAGTTGAAGAAAACATTGCCAAGTGGCTGAGTAGCAGGTTGGGCACTGCAAGTTTGGGGCTCCTGGTTACGGGTGTTAAATAAAAAGGTGACTGGATTTTGTGGTTGATGCAAGTAAGGATGGATATAAAAGTACTCCCTTATATACCCAAAATAAACCTATATCATGCTTCTAAAGTCGTGCAGGGGCAATGGATGAGCAGCATACTTTTCCCCTGGTAAAAGATACTGCTCGTTCGCCTCGTCCCCTGTTGCGACAGGATGAAAGGCGCCCAGTCCCCTTTTTGACCGGGAGATTTTGACAGTGCGACCAGGTATCAAAGGTTACCCACTCGAGCAAGCGGACAAGAAAAGCATTGCGCCACCAGCAGTCCCATTTCCTTGGTCGATTTCAGACGACTATGGAACCATTAGCCGACCGACGAGATAGAGACTTTTTGTCGGCTAATGTAGAAGAAGTAAAGGTGCATGTGTGGGGCGTTCTCTAACGCGGTCAGAACTAAGACTGACACGTAGATGAATGCGTGACAAAGCGTCTAAGTGTCAAATAAAATTAAAATAGGGCGTGGACAAACCCGAGGTAGGCAAAACGTGTAACTGACAGGCTGAGTTGGCCGAAAAATTCAACACAACTCATCACACTTACTCGGAGCAACCAAGAATACATGCACATTATTATAGCTGGCAGACGCCGGAGTTTGGTTGGCCACGTCCTCAGAAGAGCCACTGATGCCATCACAAGAACATCTATGCTATGGACCCCTGAAGGAAAGCGAAAGAGAGATCGATCAAAAACAACATGGCGGAGAACTGTGGAGGCCGAGATGCAAATAATGAACCAGAGCTGGAGCATTGCACAAAGGATCGCCGCCGAGATAGCAAAGTGGAAGCAGTTTGTTGCTGCCCTACCCTGTGACTTGAAAATTATTTCAAGGGTTCCTCCAGGAAAAAAGGATGAGGAATGCTGGTCTAAGCAGTATTGAAAAATACCCATTCTTAAAAATGCAGCATATGAGATACACTTTGGCTCCACATATCTTTGCGAATCATTAATTTTAATAATGACCATTGTCAGATCCGAGTACAGGTCGCTGCTCACTTATGCTCATCTGGATGAATGTTCATCACTGGAATATACTTCTTCTTCTGCGTTCGTCCTAAAAAGGACGTTTGTTACGATATCTGCGCCTTTCGGCATGACACATCCGTTTTCGGCATGACATTTTTGGGACCGGGTTAGCCTTCCCTCTTCGATCCCTACTCTCTCAGTCAGACTGCAGTGATGCAGCCTGTTTCCAGGACCACCACTTGGAGGTGGAGTAGGGGCTTGGTCAGCTCTGGCTCGCTGACCCTGGCGCAAGCAGTCAAGCTATGGGTTGCTTACTGCATTCCTCAATTTCGATGCGTCTTCGGTCCCAAATATACAACTTTAACTATAAAAGTTGTCCAGTGACATGCAGTGGCTAAAAATTTGAAGATCAAATGTTTAAATCCTGAATATTTCGTTTTTAATTAAATGGGCATACTCAGCCTTATATAAGTATCCTGCATATTTCTTTGTAAACATGAACCTTTATTTTAAATAAGTAAGTCACAATATTTGGTGGGTGCCTGCCACCCTCTTTATAAATCTAAAATGTGCCCGCGCTGCAAAAAAGTTTGAGAACCACTGAGATAAGGTAAATAAAAATTTCCTATTTAGTATGTGTGTTTGCGAGTGTACTTGAGTGGTCCCCCTAAAGTGGTAGATTCTGCATTTGTGTGTTATTGTTGTTGTAAATGTTTGGTGTTAAAAGAAAAGAAAGAAAAAAACACAGGGAAGGGCGAAAGCTTGGCATATCTAAGTTCATATTTAATGAACTCTTGATTAGATTTAAGTAACACACATAATAGGACTTTATGAGACCTTGACATTAGTACCATACTCCGACTATATAAGGAAAAGACGATGGTCATATATCGGTCATGTCTTACGAATGCAAAACAACAGAATACCATTACAGGCGCTCACTTGGGTTCCTGAGGGTAAGAGGAAAAAAGGAAGACCAAAAGAAACACTCAGAAGAACAATAATAAGAGAAGGAAGAACGTTGGGCCTAAATAATGTGCAAGAGCTAAGAGGAGTGGCGTCACAACGAACAACCTGGAGAGCACTGGTTTCTGCCTTATGCGCCGTGTTTGGTGCTTAAAGAATTTATTATTATTATTATTATTTTATTTTTCCCATCTTCATTCCGAAAGGAACATTCAAAATGACTAAACATTTTACAGAATTCCAGTCATGGACAAGTGTAAAATAGAATGCTCATTTTTATTTATTTTCATAAATATGTTATGAAAATTTCAAGTTGAAGAATTTAAGCTTGGAGTCATTTTTTTTTTTTTTAAATTAATGAAGATAACAGAAATCCCGTTCAACCTCTGATGGGTTATAATTAGGATATATATTGTTTTCAATTCCAAATAATATGAACAACTGCCGACATGAGAAAGTGGCATCACATTTGAAAATAGGGATACTCACAATTGTGCTTAGGCCTATACGTTAAATAATAAAATAAAAAATAAAAAACAAAATCAAGAAGAAACTATGAACAAAAATAATATTAAAGTGGAGGGGTGTAAAGGCCTGGTGGTTCTAGTTATATAACGGACTTTACCAGATATTTAATTGACTTTCATCTGTTTAAAGTCACATGCATTGTAAGAACAGCATCAGACCATGAAATAAAAAACATACCAGCAAATGTACCAGAAAAGCGTGTACCAAGAAGATCGCAATTCGTTTTGTGCAACATGTGTCAGTTTTGCCAAGTTCAATAATATAATCAATACGCATGCCAACTTGGCCATTCAACAACATGGCGTCTAAGAGACACGAAGACTCTACAGCGCAAAGCGGTGATACGTCGCCGGACAAAAAGAAAAAAGAAGTCAGAGTATGGATGGATGGATGGTAAGTTCATTTTGTGGGAGTGGTATTATAAATATTATTTTGAGATGCGTCCTACTTCTGCGTGGCCTTCTCCGTGGGCCGATGGGAACTATCGTTACAACACTTAGGCTACAAAGTTATAAGACCAGAACTGTACGAGTGTAGGCCCCTATAGCAAACTATTTTGAACAAACATATTATGCCTTAGGCCCTAACAGTTTTATGTGCTTTTTTAGTTTTACTTAAAAAAGCATCGATGAATTGAACATTAATAGAAGCAAGAAATAAACTAAAAGCCGGTTAGCTAAGGCGTCTGATAACATTGCCATTAAACGGGGATTGATTAGCCTACGGCGAGACAGCATTATCACGGGTGCCAAGAACACAGAAGCGTAGACTTAACCAGTAGATACACGTTTGAGATTACACATGCCCTGAATGCTTATTTGACGAATCTAGACAAATCTGCAAGTAACAAAAGGCTACATTTGAAAACACTGCTACAGGGGCCTCCCAGTCCTCTATATAGCCTGTTTATTAATAACAGATGATTAAAGTTCAGTTAGGCCTTCTGTCCTTACACTTTGACCTCTGTGACCATGTGTTCCCGGAGACAAACATAAATAATGAACCAACCCTTCCTCTCCTCCCCCCCCCCCCCCCCCCATCTTTCACCAAGTTAGTTTTTTTTTTTTTTTTTTAAATTTGGAAAACAGTGGGAACGGGGTGGTGTGAGATTTTGGGAAATGAGATTTACAAAGAATATACACTAGCAAGGCAAAAATTGGCAACAATAAAGCTCTTTATTTTATGGATAGCCTATGATATGGGAAGCTGTTGAATGTTAGTCATGTAGGCCTATAGGACATAATGGAAATTACCCAGCCATCTGGATAGAATGCAGCATAACCACCACAAGTAGGCCTATATGCCTTCTGAACCAGAACCTCTTCTGACGTGTCTCTGCTGTGACATGATGTAACAACTCTGTGTGTCCCCATGGCCTTGAGAGCTATGCTGGTAGCATCATAGCTACCAGTAGGATTTCCAGAGCTGGACAGCTGAAAAACCCAGTGAAACACAAACCTGCTGCCCTGCAGGAAGGCTGGGGATAGCCAAAGGCTCAGTAAGGCTAACCTGTCACAAGCGCCTGTTAAAAGTGCATACCTGTCAACCTGTACGAATTTTTCTTACAATATACGGATTTTTGATACTTTTAGCAGTGTACGGCCGTACAGACTTGTTGTATGGATTTTTCTCCCCCTCCCAAAAAAAAAAAAAAAATTAAAAAAATATTTCCAACCCAAGTTTTTTTAAATTTTAAATCAGAAAATATTTTCTAGCCCAGGTTTTGTTTAACCAATTTTTTAAATTTTTAATTCCGGGAATCTCTGCATCCGTTTTTAAACAGGTCTCTCCCAGCAACCAATCAAATCCTTTTATACCCAACAATTCGGCAAAAACTTTGAATTCGGCCTCAAACGCTTTCGGTTTTCAGCGTGACATGACGTATTTTTAAAGTTACCTGTTATCAACGACCACGCCATTTTGTTTACAAAAGCTAAGTACTTATAACTTTGTTAAATATTGCTATTGTTTTGCTTTGTTGCAATTTAATCGCTGTCTTAATCTTTCCAGTTAAATCTTGCCCTTCAATATATTTCCGATAAATTGTCATAATATTTTGTTTAGGCCCTACATAACTACAAAAAAAAAAGTTTGTTTGTGTTGAGTAGGCCTACTTTATTTCAGCGCTCAAGATTCGCTGCTTTATTTTTTTTAATAAAGTGGCAATCTGTTATCACTGGTCTAGGCTACCAACTCTTAAATAATAATTTTGTACATTTTTGGTGGTACGTTTTTTCTTCCTAGATTTGATATCTTGTCCTTCAATATATTTATGATAAATTGTCATAATATTCTGTGTAGGCCCTACATAACTACAAAAAAAAGTTTGTTTGCATTGAGTAGGCCTACTTTCTTCCAGCGCTCGAGATTCGCTGCTTTATTTTTTAATAAAGTGGCAATCTGTTATCACTGGTCTAGACTACCAACTCTTAAATAATAATTTTGTACATTTTTCGTGGTACGTTTTTTCTTCCTAGATTTGATATTCTGTTCATAATTTTGTTTATTTATTTATTTATTTTTTTTTGCTGTTAGCCGTTTGCTTTGTTCATTGTATTTTTTAATCATTCTCTACTGTATGTTGTCTGATGTGTGTGTGCCTCTACTGACAGATAGTGGTCAGAACAAGAGCTTCTGTAGCTATTGGCTGGAAGTTGTTGACCAGAAAACTAGTACTGGTGCCATCCGCTTCCCTAATTTGAAAGTCATCATTCAGCGACTCCTGATACTCCCTCACAGCAATGCTGACTGCGAAAGATCATTTTCAATGATGAAAAAAATTCTCACAGACTGCAGGAGGTCCATGAATGCAGACACACTCACTTCTATTTTACAGTGTAAGATTAGCATTGATACATGCTGTGCAGACTTTAAGCCCACAAATGCAATTCTGCAAAGTGCTAAAAGTGCATGTGCTGATTATAATACAAAACACTGTACATCGAAAGAATAGTGTACCTCATGATCACTAAGTTTTTTATATGTAAAGAACAGCATGAGACTATTAGCATGTTTTATATCACAATAATTCAAATGCTAATAGATTTGTATATGTCATTTCTCATTTTAAAACTGTATTGCGTAAAATTTATTAATATATTTTTTGCGTAAGGATTTTTGGGTGTTTGTAAGGATTTTTTGGGTCCGGCGTACAGATTTTTGTCTCAGGAGGTTGACAGGTATGAAAGTGGATATACTAGGCCACAGACCTAATGAAACTGTGCAGTGTAATTCACCTTATAAATGGATAACTATACTAGAACACTAAACAAAAGCACCAGATTATCTAAGCTTCATAATAATAGCCCCTTTAGTCATAACTGACTATGACAATGCGCTCCTGAGGTGATAGCCCTCAGCTGCTTATTTTCCTGGTGTTCCTTTCGACATTTTCTGCTCTCTTCTGCTTGCTGTGAGAGCTTCTTTTCACCCAGTCTGAGGTGGCACCGTAGATAGAACGCCACTTGGTGCAATCAGCAGCTTCATCATCCCAGGTTGCTGGATTTATGTCCAGTGCCATCATGTCTCACTTGCACACATCTTTTTTGGGAAAAGACAGAAGGCAGAAATGTATCTATATTGTGTTATATTTTAATGCAAAACCCCTACGTACAGAATAGGTTAAAACATAAAGCAAGATTAAACCTCTGAAACCATTCTCTTAGCATTTCATTGTAATCTGTATCAGTCATCAGGGACCTAAGACGTGTCAACAGTGAGAATGCAGTTAGCGACCCATAGCTTGACTGCTTGCTTCAGGGTCAGCGAACCAGAGCTGACCAAGACCCTACTCCACCCCCAAGAGGTGGTCCTGGAAACAGGCTGCATCACTGCAGTCTGGCTGAGGTAGTAGGGATCGAAGAGGGAAGGCTAACCCGGTCCCAAAAATGCAGTGCTGAAGTCTGTTATGTCGGCCAAAAGGCGCAAATATCGCAGCTTCGCTGTAAACGGATACAACGCAACCAACGTTCTTTTCAGTATGAACGAAGAAAAAGTATCAGTCATCAGCCAGCATATTACAAATTGATGACCGCTTTATAATAAGATTTGCTCCACACAATTAAGGCCAGCATTGAAATAGAAAAAATTCATATGACGAGTAAAGTTACAATAAATGCTTTACTTCTGTCTGAGGCAATTATCAGGTACAGGCACCGAAATTGGCCAATTTCATTTTTTCACAGATAATGTTTTAAAACAAACTTTAAAGATATATATTTATGAGAAAGTATTCTCGGTTTACTGTTTATCATTATTCATTATTTCTCCTTATGGAACATGTAGCAGGAAGCCTGCATAGGCATTCACATGCTGTTGCAATGATGGTTTCTGTACCAACTTGTGTTGTGATGAGGTTGCCAGCCTCATTCACCACCTCATATTAGTCACCTTATCTGACATGCTGGAGGGAAAAGTAGGCCTATTCTTTCTTTGTCTCATCAGAGATCCCTGGCAATTACACACGGCTAATCTCAAAATATGTTTTAAAAGTCTTTGGGCATTTTCTGAAGTATTCTGTCTTGTGTGCAGCAAATAAGTTTGTTTCTTTTATATTGTGGGAATTGCAGACACAATAAATTTGACTTGTTGCCAAATGACGCATCAGTGGGCCCATGGGATAATAATGTACAATTTCTTGGCAGACCATTGTAGCTTGTGAGTTGGAAAGAGTTAACAATTTTTTGGTTAATAAATAGACCAAATACATTTATAAATAAAGTAAAAGGCACAAATATCAACATTTCAGCCAGTGAAAATATTTATGGAATAATGCATTTGTGCAGTTATTCTACCGTTTATCTTTGGATGCACCTTGTCCAGAAGCAAACAAAGAAGTAAGAAGAAGCATCAAAAGAGACAAGAGGAAATATAGAGAAGAGTTGGCAAAGGAAGCTGCAGCCAAAAGAAATGTGAGGGACCTGTACATCAACACAAAAAAGCTATTTGGGAAATATAAGCAAGGAGTTGGCCTCATCAAAGATAAGAATGGAACAAATATATAAATTAAAAAATAATATGGTATGTAATCAGTTTTACAAGTAAACAGTACACAAGAAACAAGGGACGTTTCGGGTTTTACCCTTCGTCAGCCACAGTTACGGACAGGTGACAAAGACAAGAACTACATATAGGTACTACAAAAATCTATGATGATGAGGACAAGATAGAATGGAAAATTGCTTAGTAATTAACAAGAACAACTGAAGAGATGGACATAACATTTTGAGGAACTTCTCAATAGACCAGCTCTAACAAATCCCCCAGACATCCAGCCAGCAGAACAGGAGCTACAAATCAACTGAGAACGACCAAGTAGAGAAGAAATAAATAAAGCTTCTCTTAGATGGAAAAGCAGCTGGTCCAGATGGCATTCCAGTAGAGGCCATCAAAACAGATATTGATACCTCTACAGAGATATTATACAAACTACTTGGCAAAGTATGGGAGAGAGAAGAAAGACCAGCAGAATGGAAGGAAGGTTATCTGGTCAGGTTGCCTAAGAAGGGAAGCTTACAAGAATGCACAAATTATTGAGGAATAATGTTACTATCACTGCCAGGAAAAGCATTAAACAGAATCATCCTTGAGAGACTAAAAGAATTCATAGACAAGCAACTGAGAGATGAATAAGCAGGTTTTAGACAAAACAGATCATATACAGACCAGATATCCACATTGAGAATAATAGTTGAACAAAGTCTGGAATTGAATTCACCTCTATAAATTGGATTTGTGGACTATGAAAAGGCATTTGACAGTGTAGACAGAGAATCACTTTGGAAATTGATGAGGCACTATGGTTTTCCCATGAAGATCATTAACATAATAAAGAAGACTTATGAAAACATAACATGTAGAATTCTTCATGAAGAGCAACTTACAGAATCGTTTGGGATAAAAACTGGAGTGCAACAGGGATGCCTCATGTCTCCATTTCTTTTCTTACTAGCAATAGAGTGGGTTATGAAAACATCGACATCACACAACAGAAATGGAATCCAGTGAAATCTGACTAAACAGCTTGTTGATCTAGATTTTGCAAACGTCTTGGCTGTTCTCTTCCATAAACATAATCAGATGCAAGACAAAAAGTACTCAATGAGAGGTCAAAAGTGGGTCTGAAAATACATAGAGAAAAGACAAAGATAATGAGAATAAATGCAAGAAATGATAACAACGTTGAAGAAACACCAGTAAAAGATGTAGAATCGTACACATATCTTGGCAACAATATAGGCAGGGACAGACAATGATATCAAACTAAGAATACAAAAAGCAAAAGGAGCTTTCACTGCATTGGGAAACATGGAAATAAAGAGAAATCAAGTTCAGTATGAAAATAAGAATCTTCAACTCAAATGAGAAATCAGTCCTATTGTATTGCTCTGAAACGTGGAGAAAACAAAAAACAACAAGAAAGTTAGACATTCATAAATAGGTGCTTGCGTAGAACAGAAGTATTGAAATGGTATGACAAAGTCACAAATGTGGAAATGATGACAAGAACCAGAAAAGTGCCAGTGGAACAAGAAATGAGAAGACGCAGGTGATGGATAGGACACACACTGAGGAAACCTGTTGATAGCATTACAAGGCAGTCCTTGTTCTGGAATCACCAGGGAAAGTGGAAGAAGTAGGCTAAAAAACACATAGAGAAACAAAAGTGAAACTGATGAGGAAAATGTTTAAAGAACTTGAGCTGTTGGCACATGACTGGTGGACTTGGCATGTGTTTGTTGAAGGCCTATGTTCCTTGGGGTGGTAAAGAGTATTGATTGATTGATGCACCTTGTCTAGTGGGGTGTATTTTGTTTGATACACAAAGTTGGTCTTGAAGTAAAAGAAGCTTGTTTAAAAGAGCATTGACAATTCCATGTAGGTTTTTGAAAGAATGCTTGTGTGGATTTGGGACTAGATAGTTTTTTGTTGTTGTATGTTATGGATAACTACAGTGTTTAAGGAAAGGTGAAGATAAACACTTATTGTGCAAGATCAGGTCTTTTGTATTTGGGCACGATATTTAATATACAAACACACTTTATGTCTAGGTTGAACTGGCGTGTCTCACGAAAAATAGGCAAACTCCAGTTTTTTAAAAAAATTGTGCAATCTAAAAGTATGCAATAAATATGTTTCAAATCAAAATAATTAAAATCTGTTTACAGCGATATTTTTTTTTTAAATTGAAAAAAACATTTCAGATGCTTTGTATTTGAGTTTAATTGTAATGTGGAATATTTTGTGTATTTTTATGTTTCACTTATAATGTTCTGGGACCGACGACGCAGCAACAGTGATAAATGCAGTCAGCGACCCATAGCTTGACTGCTTGCGTCAGGGTCAGCGAATCAGAGCTGACCAAGACCCTACTCCACCTCCAAGTGGTGGTCCTGGAAACAGGCTTCATCACTGCAGTCTGGCAGAGAGAGTAGGGATCGAAGATGGAAGGCTAACCAGGCCCCAAAAATGCCAAGTTGAAACCGGATGTGTCGGGCCAAAAGGCGCAATTATCGCAGCTTTGCTGTAAACTGCAACACAGCGTAACAAACGTCCTTTTCAGGACGAACGCAGAAGAAGAATAATGATCTGTCTTTTGTTTTCCCCTTTCTTTCTGCTTTTTTGTTTTAACTGCTTAGACATAAATGTATTTGGGCGAGCTTCATGATCACTTTCTGATCCAGCATTTAGAGTGAAGAATGGTGTATTATTGTACCATACCACAATGTTTTTTTATATTTGGACGTATACTCTAATATAACCACCAGACCGTATACCTAAGTTGAACAGAGCGTGCCTCACAAAAATAAAGCAAAACTACTATAAAAAATATTTTTTGTAAATTCAGTTTCTTTAAGTTGTCTGCGGTGCTGATCTTTTGAGCTGTTCTCTTTTTCTAGTTTCCTGCTGTCCAGTCTTTCCTCATGTTGTCCTCCTTTTTTGGTCCTTGGCCATAGACTGACACAGCAGTCAGTGAAAATCATGCCTGGTGGTGTCTTTTAGGGCAGCAACAGTCTGTCTCGGTTTTGCTCGGTCGACTGCCATCCTTCGTATGGTGCCCCAGCTCTGGTTTATTTACACACTTACTTACTTAGTCGTTCCCCTTCTACCGTGAGGTGTAGAGGTTTGGAAGAGAGAGCGCCAGACCATTCTATCAGCTGTCTTCTTCCTGGCCTGGTTCCATTCTAGTCCTCGGTCCCTCAAAGATTGTCTAATGTTGTCCTCCCAGCGGACTCTGGGTCGTCCTGGAGGTCTGGATCCCTGGCTCTTTGTTTCCCATGCTTGTCGTGGTAGCCGATCTTCTCCCATTCTGCAGACATGGCCAAACCATCTTAGTTGGGACTGTTCTATTTGGGTCTGCAGCGGATGGGATTTTAGGCCTTGACGGATCGTCTGGTTGTGGACCATGTCTCTTCTTGTCACTTCAACCACTTTCCTCAGATACCTTATTTCTGAGGTTTGGATCTGGCTTTTGTGGGTTATTTACACACACAAAATTTAATTCCTCATGTCATAGGAAGTGAAAATTGGAAAAACCCAGGGATTGCTGGGCTTAGATGAAATATTGTATGAGATGCCTGTAGTTGCCATGAAAGCTGGCCAGGTTTAACATAGAAAAGATCAGGATTTATGAGAAGCAATGATAAGCCAATGACCAAGTAAGACAGTTGTAGATTTTAACTTGCTGAAGGACAAATATGGAGAAGACAACATGATAATTTTCATTGTAATGTGGAATTTTCTTTGGCAGCTCATCATTTTGATTTTCAGTTGAGACATTATAATCTTCATGTTGCATATAAAGTGGAAATATTGTACTTATTTCTCAAATACTTGTTAATTTTTTTGTCCTTCGAAACTCTTATGTGTTTGTTTCACTTTTATAAAGTGCAATGTTCCTTTGTTATGATAATAATTTAGAGCAAAATCATTCATCAAGTTGCTTATTAATAATTTTTTTTTAAATATTTATTATTCATTTGTTGTTAATGTGAAGTACTTTATACTAGAGATTGATTATAATGTGGGATATTTTGTGTGCTTAAATTTTCAGTTTTGACATGGTGCATTTTGGACATGCAAATGCCATTCGCCAGGTAATTTATAATAATTTTATTCATTGAATAGAAAGTAGCAAATAAGAAATAAAAGTGTTGGTAAACAGTTAAAATCAATTATCATTCATATCTTCTTTCTTTCTTTTACATACTGCTTATGACATATCCTGTGAAGCATATCAGCTATGTTGATTGCTTGTTTCTGACCTATTGCATACTGTAGTTTTTGTGTGTGCTGTCATGTTGTGTTTACCTGCATTATCTGTCTTGATCCACCTGCTCCAGGGTCATCCTCTTCCTAATCGTGTCCATTTTGAGTGTATGTTCCTGCACTGTTGATTAGTCACAGTGGGCCCTCAATTAATGAGCGATTCAGTTGTACCGATAATTTAGTTAACGAGTTACCTCCTGCAAGGATTTTTAATTCTATTATTGAGCACAAATTCTATTAATGACAGCCTTATGAGCACTTGGTGAGCCGGAAGATGTTTAGGAAACTGGCTTCACTAGTCGCAATTCAAATGCATGCAATGTCTGTCTAAATATAGCAGCCTAACACATAAAATTACGTCCTTACTAGCCAGATTATGTACTCTCTCCAATGATAATTTGCGCATCATTGGTAAACATTTAAAAGGAATAAGACAATTTTATAACTGCCGATACAGTGGACCCTTGATTACCTAGAAAACTTAATTCCACGGAGTCACCTGTAAATTGTAAATACTGATAACTGAATCTATTAATTTAATCAAATGTTGGGTAATTGGTTCCAACTCACACATTATTTTCCTTTGTGCTTTTTTTAAGGCACGGAGCCACCACTGCAACTGGTCACCTTGTACGAAGCCTGCACTAAGCTATCACATGCTCATGCAACAGTGATTTCTGTGGCATTTCTTCTGCATGATGAGGTTACCAGCCTCATGCAACTCATATATTCTCCCCATTATTTATTATTGCAAGAGTGGGATCATCATCAAGATGTTCCATTGCACTCCTTAAGGAGCATAGAACCACCACTTGTAGCTAGTCCCCTTGCAGCAAGCTAGCACCAAGCAGTCACATGCTTTTGTAGTTCTTGTTTCTGTGGCAGTTTGTTTGACATGATGAGGTTGCCAGCCCCCATATTAGTCGGCTTGTTTGACATGCCCGAGGGTGCAGTAGTCCTGTTCATTCTCTTTTCTTGAGAGACCCCCTGAGAGCTACACGCAGGCAAAAATATTTAGAAGTGTGTAAATAACATTACCTGCAATGATTTAAAAAAGTCACTTTTTCTCTTTCCTCAACTTCTCTGATCTCATCAAGTTGTTTGTTGCCCACACAGACCTGCTTCATTCTTGCTTTAGATGAATAAAATCTGTTAGTAATTACAAGTAAAATTGCTTCTGTGTTATTGTTGAGTGTGTGTTTTTTTTTTTTTTTTTGGTGAGTTCAAAGCATGAACTGTTCTTTTACAGGCCAAAGAATTTGGTGACAAGCTTTTGGTTGGTGTTCATTCCGATGGTGAGTTTGATTCTGTGTTTGGTTTGGTTTTAAGGACCATCTTCATTGCACACAGACAACTCCATCAGTGCTCTGATCTCCTCCCTTAGATCACACAAGGAGGATCTCAGCACAGTGCACGAACCCTGTAGCACCTGTGAGGACCCCAATATGTGTATACAGGAATCACACATTCTATAACTATTTTTGTGGTGCGTAGGTTTCCTAATTTTTTTAAATTTTGCCAGGGCAGTAGCCGTATGGCCTACTCTTTACGATTTCCACCTACTGAGGAATTTTTAATGTGCGAAACTTGCACACGGGACCTCCTATTTTTTCGCCCTTATCTGAGAAGGCGACGTGTCCAATCTCACTACCATGAAGATCAGGGGGAAGTATAACATCGTTAGGAACCACTGGTTGTGATAAAATTTCCATCACTTATATTCCCTGTGCTGGGAGCGAACCTGGTACCTTTAGAATTAGAGGTGGATGCCATACATTTTAGCCACTCTTCCCAACACTTCTTTATCTAATAATCATGAGAGTTTTGTTGAGAGAAATTTTATGAGCATCTTGGTAGTGCTGTAACTTTGCACTCCCTGCTCATCTGTGAACATTTTTATTGTTATGAAGGGAAGACCCTGCTCATCTGTGATCATTTTTATTGTTATGAAGGGAAGACCCTGCTCATCTGTGAACATTTTTATTGTTATGAAGGGAAGACCCTGCTCATCTGTGATCATTTTTATTGTTATGAATGGAAGACGATGCACATCTGTGAACATTTTTATTGTTATGAAGGGAAGACGCTGCTCATCTGTGAACGTTTTTATTGTTATGAAGGGAAGACTTTTTAATCATCATCATTAAACTTCATCTTCCTAAGGAGCCACTTTCAACAACAGAGCTTTCCTAAATTCAAGATAAATTTAAAGTGTCACATTAGACAAGCATTTATTTATTACCCTCCTGCTCCTTATGGAACATTGGCTTTCAGTAAATTCATTCCAGACCTTCCTGTCCTGTACCATTCATCCTAAGTCTTTTCATGTCCTCTTTATTCCTTTTCATGTCTCTACCAGTTTCCTTCTCCATGTGTTTTTCATAATGTCTTAATAATGATATCTTTTCTTTTGGCTTTATTTTGGATAATAACAGCGGAGGTAACTATACATAAAGGACCACCTGTGTACACCGAAGAGGAACGTTATAAAATGGTCAGGGCTATTAAGTGGGTAGATGAGGTGAGTGTTACATTCCTAATTATGTCTTGTTGTAAACTAAACCCACACTTTTGGAAAAGATAATAATTGCAATAATATTTGTACCATGTTTTTGATTGGGGGGGGGGGGGGGGCCTCATCATGTGTAGTAGTCGTGAATATGTTGAAGAGCTGCTCCATTAGGAGTGACAGGGTAATGAAAGAATGAATGTGTTCAGTGGTAAAACGTTTCTCTGCTGTAGCATTTGGGTAAGAGCAACATGGAAAATAAATGTTTATCTGAGTGGTTAAATAAAATGATTTTCTTTCAGGTTATTGAAGATGCACCCTATGTGACAACTCTAGAGACCCTTGATAAATATGGCTGTGATTTCTGTATTCATGGAGGTAGGAAACAAATAAGTGTGTACACACACACAGAGAAAGAGAGAGAGACAGACAAACAGAGAGAGAGAGTGTCCCAAAAGTCTATTCTCATAAGGGAATGTTACGTTACTATCCCTATTGATAATTATGTCGGAATGTAGAGCTATCGATCAAATAGTGACCAAATAACAAACAGTATCATTCGTTATAATTATTTTTATGATTATCAATAAGCAGTTGCAAGTAAGTTTAATATACATCTTTGGAGGTTCATTGTATGACCATCCTCAGAGCAACATTATGTTTCCTCGAGACAGAATGGAAAAAGAGCATGTGTTGAAAAAAAATTGGGAGGAAAAAATGAGAGACAAATTTGAAACTTTTTGTTTTAACATTGTCACTTGTTATTGTTTATTGTTGTTAGATGATATTACTACAACTGCTGATGGAGTGGACACATACCACCTTGTGAAAGCTGCTAACAGATACAAGTAAGGGTATAGTTTCTAATTTGTTTTTCATCATTTTTCACTGTTTTTAATGACTTCCTATGTCTTTATATAATGTGTCGTGTATAGTTCTAAGGGGCCTCTGAGGAGATGAAGAATGAATAGGAATACTGCTACTTCAGGGGCATTTCATGAGAGGCAGCTTCATACAGTGGGGCTTAAGAATGGGGCTAGGACAAAAATTCCATTTGTGTAAAGTAAGTAGCTAAACAGCTTACCGTTCATCTGCATGCTCAAGAGCAACTTGACGGTTGATGTGGTTAGTGAGCTTTCTATAAGGGGGGCATTTCTGCAGGAGTGGTGGCTCATTGATTCTTGGTGAAATGAATATATGGAAAAATGGTTGATGGTGATATACTAACTTAGCAAATAAAACAAACACTTGTAAGAAAAATTAATGCAGTGAGTGTTAAGAACAAGATTATTTAAAGGATGTTGCTGAGGAAGATTGCCAGTATTTCCCCTAGCTTTTTAGAACACAGAAAAAAGAAAATAGTTTTTCCCTAGGTAACTTTGCAGTATAGATAAAAACAGTTAATTAATAATTGTTTCTTTGGTATTGCACATTGCGGTATTAGAAGGAAGGGAATAGAGAATTAGAAGAAGAAGAAGTATAGAAATAGAGAAACAGAAATTATATTTACACTAGGAAAATATTCATGAGTCATATAGTAAACAGATAGTTATGTAAGT
Organism: Oreohelix idahoensis; assembly: GCA_024509875.1. Taxonomy (NCBI): domain Eukaryota; kingdom Metazoa; phylum Mollusca; class Gastropoda; order Stylommatophora; family Oreohelicidae; genus Oreohelix; species Oreohelix idahoensis. The sequence goes on from JAMPIV010002948.1 coordinate 52,469, forward strand.
AATGATGTCTAAGGAAACATGTTATATGTAGAAAACAAAATCTCTTATTTTCTAGGTAACAATTGCAGAGTATAGGAAACTAGTAAGTGCATGTTTTCTATGGTAACATTGCTGATACAGAAGAAATAATTAGTTATTGTCTAGGAATCAAATTCCTGCTTAGTAGCAAACAGGAAGTGACGTGTTTCTAGGAAAACATACCTGTATTTAGAAATCAAGATTAATTATTTTCTATGGTAACAGTCCTTGCACCCAGCGTTATAGGAAACATGTAAATTCGCTTGATTCTTGGAATAGCTATTGCCTGTAGTGGAATCTAGAAACTTCATTTTTAGGTATTTACGAAGGTCATTAAGTGAGATAAGAATTAAGAGCAGGTGGGACTTGCTGGTAGTGCTGGGAAAAAAGAATAGTGCTCAAATGACGATCCTGTTTACGATTTTTGCAGAAGGACGGCTCATCTGTCCCATACACCATATTCAGGTGCCAAGACAAAAAATAAAACAAAATACTACTCGATGAGGAGTTCACAACATAGGTGAGTCTGAAAATACACCGGGAAAAGACAAAGAGAATGAGATATAAATGCAAGACCCAAATAGAACAAAAGTCACACTATGATGCGTTTTTGGAAACACTCACTACAAGATTGTAGAATCTCTTACACATCTCATTGGCTGAAAAATGAGACATCGTTGGAGAGACAGACCCCAATGATTATCAAATATATGTATTACAAAAAGGCATTAAAGAAGATTCTTTCAATGCAGTGGGGAAAAATAGGAACCAACACGAGAAATCAACCTCAAATGTCAAGTCTGGTCCAATTGTTATGGGCTCTGAACGCTGGAGAATACAAAATCAAACAACCAAATAAAGTTACAGGCATTCAAAAAAGTAGATGCTTGCTCAGTTAGAAACAGCCAATAAAGGATAGAAATGGCATGAACAAAGTTACTCCATTTACGGTTTATTCTACATTATGGTACAAGAACCAGACAATGGTGGCCAGTGGTGGATCTAAGAGAATGAGAAGATATAACCCTCTACCATCATGGCGATCACCAGTATAGAACACAAAACTTTGAGAAACCTGTTACAGCAGTAGCATGCACAAGGCAGTCCTTTCTGGATGCTCACTGTTCTCATGGAAAGTAGAGGGCAGAGGTAGATCTAAAAAAACACACTGGAAAAAGAGCAACGGAGGACAGATGGTGAAAATGTTGAGGAAAACATGTGGAAAAATTAAACTTGAGCCGACATGGACACGTAACAGGAAGACTCCATGGACATGTGTTTGTTTGAAGGCCTATGCTCTAATGAGGTAACCTGAAAAGGGTTTTCTGTGATTAGATGCCTTGTCATCCTGAGTTTATACTCCTTTTGGAGCATGGACGCGGGGCCAAAGTCTTTTTACAGACAGGGGGTATGATGTGGCTGGTGTTGTGGGTAAGTGGGGTTTCCCCCCTTGCTTCACCCTAGGCCTAGTGAATTCTTGTTTCATGAAAGGAGCGACCATTGCCGGTGTTAGTCTCTTGGCCTAGCAAAAAACCTCTCATACCCCAAGATCGTTTGGGCGTGGTGGAAGAAGCCGCACACCTTCCTGATAGGTCAGTCACCTGGTAGGTCACTGAGGCTGTGCGAATCTCAGGCTAAAACTAAACACAACGGATCTAGAGTGAGCAAACCTCGATAATAAAATGACCCGGTGCCACTACCACCTGTTAGCACGCACCCCTCTTCGTGGGTAGGGAATGGAGCCAGATGAGCTACTGAAAAGTCTTGGGAATAGTAGGGAGCCGAAGTTGGGAATACGAGTGTGGACTGCTCCCGAAGATCGCTTTGAACCCATGTACAGGCACAGAGACCTCTCAGAGACTTGTCGATCTCCTATTTGCCTTTGCAACTCTTGGTTCATCATTGCTAGAGCCCTCGGGAAGGAACTCGGTGTAACAGCAGCATATTTGCGGTGGCGGGAAAAGCAGCACTGTGAACCCTACCTTGGCACGTATCACAAGGAGATGCAGAAAAAACCCCCTTTATCTCCCCCAGAGCGGCACAGTACACTCTGGCTTGTTTTACCGGGCGCGGGTGAAGAGTAATCCACAACAAACCTGGCCGAGCAAAAGTCCTGCCATCAGAATGCTGGCCGGATGCTGGGCCCCTCACTGGGGGCCCAACTGGCGCTGTTGGGACACGTCCTGAATCACCATCGTGACTTGCCCGGGAAAGAAGCCCACACCCCCGGTTCAGATAAAATGAGAGAAGGCCATCTCCAAACCTCTACGATATGTCTTTGCGGGCTGTGTAGGATGTTGCAAGAACATGGACAGGGAAATAGGACTCTCCACAACTTCCCACTGAAGACACGCCCACCGAGCCGACCGTTGTTGATTCTAGTTTTGCCTCAATTGGCTGTGTGTGGTGTAGTTTTGTACCCCGGAGGAGGGAAACGGCGGTCCCTCCCAGTATGAGGGCACAGTTAAGTCCCCGATGTCACTTCTCGGTGCAGAGTTGATGAGAGGTTGAGAGGAGATGGTATCTTGAGGCATCACAATCCCCTGGGTGTTGAAGCATGATGAGAACCCAGGCATTGCCCACACTGAGCTTGGGGGGTTCACTTTGGGCACCTGACATCTTAATACTGGCTCTTGATCTGGGGATGGACGCATTGCAGGAAGATTCTCTACAATGGGGGTTGGCAGGGGGTGGGTATTGGAAGTTCGTGCTTGTGCAGGTACTCGTATGGAGGATTCCCTTGGGAAGAGCCCAGAACCAGAGCAACAGAGATTGTGCAAGCTACTGGCTTAGTTGGATGGAAGGCCCCCCTGGATGACGGGGAAATGCCACAGTGTGGGCACACCCAAAGACCCGCCAACAGCCCACCCCGCCACCTATACCACCTCAACTGCCTAGACTTAGAACCAAGACAAGTGGGTTCCATCTGTGTATGCTTGCCACAATCCAGGATAAAATTCGCTAGTGGAAAAAGGATATAATGGCAAGCTCCGAACAAAAAATCTCCTACCCTCAAAGTTGCAGTGATGGGCAGTAAAAAGACCATGTGGCAAAGAACCAGGGTCTTATTTTTTGAAGATCAGACAGCATCCATCGATTTTACACCATAACGAGCCCCAGGGAAACGACCCGCCATCGGTAAACAAAGACGGTCCTCTCGGCGCAGTAGCACGATGGACAAGTGCATGGTACGCGCAGAGCAGAGGGAACAACCGGCCCCCATGGAGGGAGAGTGGAGAGCTGCTTGCGGAAAGTAGGTCCAGACAGGACTACTACGGGAACGATAAAAACAGATTATAGGAAGAGAAGAAAAGTGACGACCCCCAGGGCGGGACCAACCACTGCCCACGGGATTTTTTGACACCGGGTCCCCGTATGAACTAGATCGATTGGGGGGTGCCCTAAAAAGTCCGATGGAGAGAATGAGAGGATTATAGTAAGCAAGCACGGGTGCCATCGATTAAGTGTTAAGGGCGCACCCGCGGAAAACCACCCTCAGTATCACTCACCTACTGCACAACTCGCTTTTTTTTTTTCTATGCGGAGAGTACACCAACAACCGTCAAATATAAATCTGCGCTACTGTGAGCTCACCCTGATGAGAGCACCACCTGGCAGGTCGGTGACAGATGCCGGGCTCGTGAGGCTTCGGACAGAGCCCCACCCTCAGCTACTGGAGGACCCTCTTAGGGGGACCGTCTTGTTGGAGTCAGCAGGTCAGCACGGATGACGGAGGAGAAACTACCTGACAAAACATAACCAAAACAAAACAGAAAAAGAGAAACCCCAGAGTTGCCACTTGTCATGATGCACTGGAATGCCAGAAGGGTATGCAGTTGAACAGCAAGCAGGAAATGGAGCTGGTTACAGCACAAAAGACAGAGTCTGGAAAAAAACAATCTTGCATTGAGGAAAGCAAGGTCAGTTTGTTTGCTGTAATCCAGAGAGAACTCTCATCTTTGCGAAAATGCAGGATCAAAACACTTTAAAACCCTAAGGGGGATATCTATGCTTTCAGATTCCGCCAGAAAAGACTAGACTGAAAAGGAGGAGTAACCCTGTACTCTCGAGTAGGGAACGATCATCTCCTCCGCACCCCCGGAACGCGACAAACCTTCCAATGGAAGGTCCAGCAGAGATTATCCCCCCAAGCCCCCCCCCCCACCCCCATCCCCTCCACCCCACCAGTAGAACCTCACCCCAAACCTCCGTATGGCAACGTCCAAAAGGTCCTGAAAGATGGAATAGCTCTCCTTACTGACCACCTATTTTACTGTCCTAGCTTCTATATATTATATATTGATCAACATACCATGATTGGGTCAGCAGCTATATACAGGTGTACCAGCCACGCCATACTCTTAAGAAGCAGTTGGAGGACTCTATATCGCCCACTCCCAAGAGGTGGGGCCTATAACCATCCGGATCATCAGTGGTTGGAACGAGGTTGAAACTTGGCAAGATTGATTCACTCCTCCATAATTCTAGTTCAATAATGCCACAGATACTCCTACCTTCTACTCCAGACAATGGCACACTACTTCAACACCAGATCTTGCCTTCTCCACACCAGATATAGCTGGATCTATTAGTAGAGAAGTAGGAGACCAACTAGGGGGAAGCCACCATCGCCCAATCTTTCTTACTGTCCAGAGTGCAACTCTCAGTACAGGCCCAGCCATTACAAGATGGAACTACAAAAAAGCCAACTGGGGTTTATTCAGGCATCAGGTGAACACGCTGCTGTCTACCCTCAAGGTACAGAACAGAGACATTAATGAAGTGGTAGTTAAGAAGACTTCAACAGATGCATACTACAAGCTGCAAAAGAAATACAACCATTCCCAAAGGATGCCGCGTACGTAACTACCATTACTACATACCATTACTGGTCCAGCACACTCCAAAGAACGTCAGGGAAGCTATCCACATGGGACAGGGCTAGAAAAAGGGGGACGCAGAGTCTCTCAGCCTTCACTTGTAAACTAAAAAACTCATCAAACCAAATGGAAAAAAGGCTGTTGTTTTGTTCTTGATGTCAGCAGAGTTTCAGAGAAACAGAAAGCAAAAGCTAGAAGAAAAACGGAAAAAGCTGGGAGAAACTACAAATCGGGCATCGCTCCGAACTGGGCAAGGGAAAAAGACGGCAGGAGGAAACTTTGGGAGATTAAGTCAAGTCTCTAAAATGAAGAGCGTTTTCCTCACCCCTAGGCAGACTATCTAACATTGGATGAAGGTGGCAAACTTTTCAGAGGAAAACAAGCTGCAAGACTTGTTTGCTAGAAAGATACAGTTCAGAAAGCAAACTTAAACCCATTAAACATTTAGATCATCAGAGAGAGATAAGAAAAGACAATACTGGCAAACCATGGGCCAACAGACAGATACTGCCTGCCCCAAATGAGGGAAACCCATCACTCACTAGGAGAAACTTACAGAAGGATATCATTTCCAAGCTGCAAGCCTTAAGTTTCAAAAAGTCACCCGGCCCCGCAGACAAAATCCTATGCAACGAAAACGACATCAATCCAGCAACGAATTATTGCTAGTAAATCTGAGCTCAGCAGCAAAAGACAAAAACTGCTTGAGATATTTCAAACCACACACAGCTGGGATTTGAAAGGGGAACGGTACCCTCCAACCCCAGTTGTATGGAGAGAAAGCCATCATTCACAATACCCATTAACTCAATAGAAAGGGAAAGGGGAAATGTAAGACACGAGGCTGCAAGTTTTACTCCCACTAATTCAGCTCTCACAAAGCTGTGTTGGGAAGAACTTCTATAGTGGAGCGAATAGAGGTTAATCAACCACAGATTGAAATAGGTTATTTAGAGATTCTAGTAGTCTGAGCAGATCCTGGTGCCGGAACAAAAGCTGGGATTTAGAGCGAGAAATAGAGAATGCTACAGTATAGAAGACCAAGTTTATCTTACTTTGGTCTCAAGCAATAAGGGAAGATTGCCTTTCCTAGGCGAAGAAAAAGGTCCCTCTAATCCTAACGATTTCTGGGTCGACTTCAAGCCAGAGAAAACAGGCCTTTGGACAAGGAGAGGAATGGTTTGTGAAAGATGGCAATTGTGGGAAAAGAAAGATTTTGTGGGATGGCACTCATTGCAACAAAATTTATAGGAAGAATGGAGGAAGGTGGAACTCCAAGGGCAAACATGATTGAAAATGGATCCAGTCTCATACTTGCATAACAGGAGAACTAGAGGGGTTTCACTCTTGGTATAATTGACGGTCTGAAGACAGCAGAAGCAGAAACGTGTTGCTCCATCAGGGGGGTTGGGTGGGGTTACCTTCAAGGATGGAGTTAAGTAAATTTCCCCAAACACTCTCTTCTTCCTTGTTTACATTCAATGACCTGTGTGCGAAGTAGATCTCCCTTGCTCTGGAGTTTTATTAATTGTTTTTTTAAAAGCTTTTTGCCTATATATGCAGATGATCTAGTACTCTGGTTGCAGCTTGAATGGAAAATGCTACACAGCACAATTGATAGAATGCCAGACTGCGGGCGCAGTGAGACGATGATTTAGTTCTTTGGGCAGGAGAAAAACAGAAATGAGTCTTATCACATATAAACACAAGACACAAAACTCTCCACAACTACTGCTTGCTCCCTCGCCTTCCCACCAAGGGACAAAACTTCAGCTAACCATTACACCTAGGGTTACTACACCGTGATTCAAGGAGGAAAGCCTTTGGGAAAGAAAAGAATGTAAAGCTCAGCTCGTCCACCTTCTATCCTATGGGCGCGTGGACATTTTGACCAAAGGGGGGGGGTAAAAGGCTATACCATGCTGAATAAAGCCCTATTGAAACAGGGTCAGAAGGATCAAGGCTTCCGGTCCGAATGACGAGCTTAGGCAATACTCACGAAAAAATTAGCAGACAGGCCTATTCCGACGTCGGCTCGGTACACAACTGAGGGGAGCCCAACTATGCAGACAGAAATCTAAAGAAAGCATTTATAAGATTGGCAAGCTAATAAGACCAAAACACTCTAGAGTTTTATTAGCTCCAGAGCAGCCCATTGATCTCATCACGCCCTGTCCTTAACTCGAGCCATTCATGCAAGTCTTTGGTCAATGGACAGTGTGCGCGAAAATCAGAAGCCTATCTAGGCACTCATTGTACAAGGCCGCACACTGCAAAAAAATACACCAATAACAGGAGATTGCAGAGTGCTTGCTGGATTACAGACAGTCCTGATATCCCCATTACAGAGACACAAAAAACCATGGATCCAGATGCGCAAAAGTAATCAACAGATTAATGCGCCAATCGCACCACAATCGTAAGGCCATAGACCTAGATGAATCTGGTCTGACTATTATGGGACGTCTCTCTAAAGCGTTAGCCAGCTTTGCTGCATATCGGGGGAATGGAATTAAAAGACTTATTAACTGAACAGCATCAAGAGAGACCCTATAACATGGAAGACACACACCTACCTGAAGCACCACACTCATTTATACCGCTGTACCATAGGAGCAGCGCACCATAGCCAGTAGATTGCCCTTCCAAACATTTAATTACATCAGTCAAAGTGCGTTTTGCCTCCCCAACAATGTCTGAGCTCATGTGATCATAGCACACGTATTATATATGATCTGCAATAAAGACGAACTGCTACATTGAGTTACATGATGCATCCATAGAAGCTGCATCCCTCGATCAATTCAATCATGGATACATGACACTATTGATACAGAATGGATACAGAGCAAACTAATGCTGTTTTATAGGAATAGGAGCGTTGCCTGTATCTTTAATCTCATTAGTACCTGACAACCACTATGTGGACTAGGCACATTCCACTGGTAAATTCATGTTTCAATCTATACTATCCAGCAGAGGTTCAAGGCATCTAGCGCAAGGCTGCAAATATGATTTTAATACTCCTAACTCTGGACTGCACCTAGGTAGTCTTCATAAGAATCACTGTTGTCCTGCAAAGCTCTCAAGGGTGGTAAAGACTCACCGGCGCATTCTGAAGGTAATAGAAGAATGAACTTAACTCGCTAAACATTGGTAGCTGCGCCAAAAAGAGAAAGAAAACCATTACTTCAGTGGAATTGATGGTAGCCATCTCATTGTGGTGTACCTCCGGAATCCCCAAAAGGCAGATAAATAAACTTGGCAAAAAAGGGAGTGAGGAATGTGAACTAAGAATGATAATGAAGTCACCTACATACTTTGAGAAAAAGAGAGCTATCCAGACTATCAGAAGAGGCACCAGAATCAAGGCCCACATAAAGACGACTCTTCAGACACTCGCGACATGGCAGGACAGATAACTATTTTTCGATCAAGGTCAGTGCCATAAGACAAAATGAACAAACACATATGCACAAGCTACGTGTCTGCTTCAACCAACTCGAGCGTGCGGGCATGTGGATTAAACGAACAAACTGCTGAGCATGTTCTACAGGACTGCCCTCTGTATGACCAGTTAAGAAAGATATACTGGCCCAATGACTCAACACTAAACTCAAAGCTATATGGAGTTAAAGAGGAACTTCAAACAACAGTCGAATTCATCATGAGAACTCGTCTGACGGTGTAATCATCAAAGATGCGATCGCAAGAAGAAGAAGAAGGAGCATGACGCCACTCCTGCAGCTGGTTCCACAGGAAGCCTGCACAAAGCAGTTACATACTGTTGCAGTGAAGTATCTTGTGCAGAAAGAATGTCTAAGAATCTTGGTAAGAAAACAAGATGTCCAGATACATGTAGCTAATGGCAGGTAGATGATGGTGACAGAAATTCTAGTCCCCGGTAGCTTTATCAAATCTGATTTTTATTGTGTTTTATGTTACCTCTGAATAATTTTCTCCCAAAATGCTGCAGAAATGACTAGGCCCAATAAATTAAGGCTATCAAAATAGTTCTAGTTAGGCAAGTTTAACCCTTCTTTGAGTGAGTGCTGTCTCTTTATATCAAAGACTGCACACTCACATTTTCCATGATACCCAAGAAAAGTTTTTCTCAGCATTTCCCAGCCCTGCCATGTAGCATTTTTTTTCTTCTTATTTTCCCGTTCAGTTATTTATTTATTTTTTTAAATTATTTTTTTTTTTTTTTTATGGTCTCGCGCCATAACTTCTAGAAGTGATAGTTGTAAGTGCTTTTTTTCTTTTTCATTTTCCCCTTTGCCTGCCTTTTAGCTGCCTCTCTCTCTCTCTCTCTCTCTCTCTCTCTCTCTCTCTCTCTCTCTCTCTCATTTATTTCTTCCTCCCCCCCCCCCCCCCAACACATAAATAAAATCAATGTAGCAGCACAATTCTTTTTGTATTATGGTGAGATTAAAGCAGTGTGTTGCATCTGTTGACACTTTCATTTGATCATGTTTCTTTACACATGGCTGGCTATTATGTCAAATGTAAATACTGGATTCTGTAACTAGGAGTTTCAGTTTTAGTGTAAATATTTTTTTGTATGTTAACATTTTATGGTGCAATTTCAGGGAGTGCAAGCGAACAGCTGGTGTATCAACAACAGATCTTGTTGGAAGGTTAGAAAAGCCATTTTACCCTTACATGAATATGCAAATAAAAAAGCACTTTATCCTTACATGAATTTAGAATAAAAAACCACTTTATCCTTACATGAATTTAGAATAAAAAACCACTTTATCCTTACATGAATTTAGAATTAAAAACCACTTTATGCTTACATGAATTAACAATACATACATTGTCATGGCGGTTACAGCTTTGTTGTAAAGTACAGTATGAGGTTAAAGGCAGTCCCATAGCAGATGCTGCTGTAGGGGAGTGAAGTGTTGGAGACTAAACTATATAAGGTATACAGCTTTATGAGTTGGGGGTGACCAGTTCTCATCCTTGCTACCTTTGTCTTACCCTTACTGAAGAGCAGAGTTGGGTACCTTTTTACATCAGGGCAGACTGGATTGTGGCGATACCAGGTTTTGAACCCAGAACTCATTAATTTTGCTGTGAGAGGCAAGCGCTCTAACCACTCGGGCACTGTCGGTAGACGAGCGGGTCGACACCGTGAATCAAACCCAGCACCTCTGCCGTGAGAGACCAGTGTTCTAACCACTCTGTCAGTTGGGCGCTCTCACATTATAAGAATGCTTATTCACCTTGGTTGTATATTGGACTAATACTGAGCAAATTACATGAGCGAGAAAAGCTATGGGCTTCACAGCAGACTGATATTCATGATTCTGTTCATTCATTTCATTTCCCTTTTGGCTACCTGTGGAGCATTGAGCCTCCACTTTGGCTGCGGCCCCCCCCCCCCCCGTCGGAAATGCACTTCAAAGCATGTGCTGTCACAGCAGTGGTTTCTTTAGCAATATGTTTGACATCAAGAGGTTGCTGTACCCACTCACATTAGTTGCCTCTTGTGGCATGCCAGAGGTAGCAGTTGTCCTGTTCTTCCTGTGTCTTCTCAATTCCCCACGGGACAGCATGGAGGACTGAACAGTTCTGCCTTGCTGTAGTTCTTGGGTAATTTATTGTTGATATATTTTTTTAGTTAATGAAAAAAAAGTGAATATTCAGTTTGACTTTTGTAAAGTTGGTATTCACAGATCTGATATTCCTGTTTTCGTAATTTGTTTCCAGGATGCTGTTGGTGACAAAGTCACACCATCAGCGGGATGAAGAGGCTATTGACGAACACCATGTCGGTGCCATCAGTAAGGTAAGCACATGATTTTGGTTATTGTTTGTTTGACTGTTGGGTTCATTAAGGTAAGCACTGATGTTTTTTGCCCAGCGAGTTAAACTCCGATGTTGTGTGCAGTAAGATAACACACATGATTTGTGGTGTTGTGTCTGCTATGGTAAAAATTGATTGTTCTGTGGTGTTCTTTATTTTGATGCCACTGTTTTGGCAGCTTAGTTCTTTAGCTGAACATGAATTTACTAATTAAACAGACATAATTTGTTTAGTAAATGCTTTCTTTTGCTCGACTTGATGAACTCTTTGTTAATCAGAATCTTTGCACCTAACAAACTGTTGTGCCTAACAAACATTTTTTTTTAAAAACAGTCTGAGCACTTTTACTTAATCAAACTATGATCTTTTTTGTTTGACATATGGAGATCCATTTTAAGGAAGACCCAAATTTCTTGCTGAGCAAACTGACAGTCTGGTAGATATAAGACTGTACATGATGAAAGTGTTATGAATTAAAAATTGTGTGAGAACATTCATTTTTGATGTGTAAGTATAAGTTAAGTGGTTGGACAACGGTAGTACTATTGTGTCACAGGTAATATTCTTAGTTGTTAATGAAAGTCATGATTATATACATTTCTCAAGTTGTTGCTATAACGGTAAGCAGAAATATGGTCTGGGCTTGGTTTAGTTTTAAGGACCATCTTCATTACATGCGGACATCTCCATCAGTGCTCCGATCTCCTCCCTTAGATCACACAAGGAGCATCTCAACACAGTGCATGAACTCCATAGCACAGATGAAGATCCCAAATTATATATTTTTGGGGTGCGTAGGTTTCATAATTTGTTTTTGATTTTGTCAGGGCAATGGCTGTATGGCCTACTCTTTATGATTTTCATCTGCAAGGGATTTTTAACGTGCGCAACTTGCACACAGGACCTCCATTTTTTTTTACCTTTTTATCCAAGAAGGCCAGGCATCCGATCTCACTACCCAGGAGATCAGGGGGAAGTATGATATCATTACAAATCACTGGTTCTAAAAAAAATCTGGAGCCACCAAGAGGACATGCGCACCATCATAGCGGGTAGATGCTGGAATTGGGTTGGCCACATCCTCATAAGAGACCCTGACACCATCAGCAGAACTGCTATGCTATGGACCCCAGAAGGATGGTGAAAGAGAGGCAGACCAAAAGCCACTTGGCTGAGAACTATGGAGGCGGAGATCCTAAGCATGAACCATATCTGGGGGAACACATGAAGGATGACTTTCGACCGAGCAAAGTGGAGAGAGTTTGTTGCTGCCTTACAAGACATCACCAGGCGTGATGGTCACTGATTGCTTTGTCAGTCAGCGACCAAGGACCAAAGAAGAAGAATTATGTAAATGAATAAATCTCGCTCAGTCATACCAGAATATTGGATTGTGGGTAGTCATATTGAATAAAAAAACATAAAAGGGAGATGATTAATAAAGAAATATAAGCAGAAATAGAGTCCAGTTAGCTAGGCTGTTAGAGCACTTTTCTCTCGGAGCACAGTTAGCGGGTTCCTAGATCAAATCCTGGCAACATCATGCGTCAGACTACCTAGCTGTAAATGGAAGGCAAAGACAGGGAGGAAGAGAACTGATCACCTTGCCCCATAAAGCTGGACCTAGTATATTGAAGTCTCTAACATTTCACTCAGTTTCTGCTATGAGACTACAAGAGAGAATAAAGGTAAAGGATCCCATTACACACCCATTGAGGCATATTGGGAATATGGTGTTAGGCCCATATTTTCTTGACCGTAGGCACACTAGGGGTGATGTGGTCAGCATCACACCGGCTGCCTTAACCTTTCCAGAGTTGCTCTGGTACCTATTTGGGGCTGGGTCGACCCAGGAGCGTTTGTGGCCTAAAAAAATCCCACCTCATCTGGGGATCGAACTATAGACCACTGCGCTAGGAAGCCAGTGCACTAACCACTATGCTACCGAGGCTCCATACAAGAGAGAAAGCATAACTAAATAGGCACTAGACTATTTTGGATTCTTCATTATAGAAGATGCATGGATGATGTGAAACGAAGGTCAGGAGAGAGAATATGAATGGCTAATTCTACTTCCAACAACAAGAGAGAGATGTGAACTTCCAATAACATAAGAGATGTGAACTTCCAACAACAAGAGAGAGATGTGAACTTCCAACAACAAGAGAGAGATGTGAACTTCCAATAACATAAGAGATATTAAGAATGGGAATCTAGTGGTGTGCAGTCTTCATTACTGCATGGTGTAAAAACATGTCACTGAAGAAATGAGGCCCATGAAAAGGTAATGGTGAGATAGTTCCATTGTAGATAGGCTACTGCCATAGAGGAGTGAGGTGTTTAGAGACAATCCTAGGTCTTAGATTTTATGAGGTGGGGTTACCATTTCCTTTCTTCATGGCTTTTGCCTTTCCCAACTTCAAGAGTAGAGTCAGGTACATATTTACAGCTGGTAGACTGGAGTGTGAAACTATGAGGTTTTGAACCTGGTAACTTTGCCTCTAGAAGCAAGTACTCTGAGATATCTGCCACTCAGTGCTCCTACTTGTATTGTAAATATTCCAACGTTTTCTATTCCTGCTTACTGACCAAACATTTCTTTTGTCTGTCACTGTGTATAGTTGTTGCATGGATTTTAAGATAAAAATACATTTTTATACTCTACTTTGTTGCTAGCATAGGATTGATTTTCAACAATATTTATATAGTTGCTGTTCAATCAATCAGTCAATGCCCTTTAGCTCCCCAAGGAGCATAGGCCTTCAACAAACACATGCCAAATCCTCCTGTCACATCGCGTGCCACCAGCTCAAGTTCTTTCAGTGTCTTCCTCATCATTTTCACTGCTGTCTCCATTTCTCTTCTCCTTTTGTTTTTTTGGTCTATTTCTGCCCCTCTTTCCATGGGGATTCCAGTACAGCCTTTTTATGCTATCAACAGGTTTCCTCAATGTGTGTCTTATCCATCGCCACTGTCTTCTTCTCATCTCTTGTTCCACTGGCATTTGTCTGGTTCTTGTCATCAGTTCCACTTTGGTCATACCATTTCAATCCTTCTATTCTACACAAACACCCATTTATGAATGTCTGTAGCTTTTTGGTTGTTGTCGTTGTTGTTCTCTATGTTTCATAGCCATATAGTTGCTGTTGTAACTGTGATTTCCTATACATTGTATTGTTTCCATTGCTATTTTTGGTTATTTTATATGTCAATTTATGTGTTATTCTGTATATTTAAATGCAGTTTTTTTCTTCTTGCCTGTCTTTTGTGCTGTACGTCTTTAGCTGTCATAGGCAATGTACATATTTATTTTATTTGTGTCTTGTTTGTTATTTTGGCTGATGAAGGGTATTTTCCTATATATCCAGTAGCAGTATGATTGTTCCTTTATAAATTGATATTCATACCATTTTTACATTAATTATTTTCTATGCATCCTTTTTACTGTAGGTCTTTAATACTTGTAAAAGGTTACGATAGTCCCACAGCAGATACTACCATAGAGGAACAAATTGTTAGAGACTTCACTTATACTAGGTCTCAGCTTTATGAGGTGGGGTGGCCAGTTCCCTTCCTCTGCTTTCCTTAACTCAAGAGCAGAGTCAGGTCTTCTTCTTCTTTGATCCTTAGCCACCGACCGTCAAAGCAGTCAGTGGCCATTACGCCTGGTGGCGTCTTGTAGGGCAACAACAAATTGATTCCACTTTGCTCGGTCGGTGGCCATCCTTCATACAGTGCCCCAACTCTGGTTCATTCTTTGCATCACAGTCCTCCGCCAAGTTGTTTTTGGTCGGCCTCTCTTTCATTTTCCTTCAGGGGTCCATAGCATAGCTGTTCTTGTGATGGCATCGGGGTCTCTTCTGAGGACATGGCCGACACAACTCCAGCGTCTGCCAGCTATGATGGTGTGCATGTCCTCTTGCTTGCTCCGAGTAAGCAGATCTTGGTTGGTGATGGTATTCAGCCAAAAGATTCTGTGAATTTTTCTTAGACATGTGTGAAAAGAGGACAATTTTGACATTTCCTTCTCTGTAACTCTCCAGCATTCCGCACCATAGAGAAGCACACAAAGCACACAGCTCTGATATAATCTTAATTTTGTGCTTGTGCTGTACTGAGAGGACTTCCAGATGTTGTTTAGACTAAAAAAAGCTGTTCTTGCTTTGTTCATTCTGTTGTTGATATCTTTGCTTGCTCCGCCGTCTGGTGTTACTATGCATCCTAGGGGTGTGAAGGTGTCTGTCTGTTCCAGTTGCTGATTCCTTACTGATATGGGCTCAGGGTTGCTCACATTGAGCGTCATGACCTCTAACTTCTTAAGATTGATGTTCAAGCCCACCTGCTGGTTATACTTATTAAGTCTATCCGTTTTTTCCTGGATGTGTTGATGTGAATGTGCTAGTAGTGCAATGTCATCTGCATATTCCAGATCTTCCAATGTAGAAAGTGTAGTCCATCTTATTCCTCTTGGACTGCCCTCTGTTGTCTGGCGCATCACCCAGTCTATGACTGTTAAAAATAGAGTGGTTGATAAGGGGCATCCCTGTCGTACTCCTGTGTAGTGGTTTTTGATGTTATTGTATGGTTGATATGTTACCTAGTGTACTGTATGAGGTCAGCTGTGAAGGCTCCTGAGATAAAAGTTTATGGGAGTTACAGGAGGCCTTTCTGCTACCACTTTACGACCTCAAACAGACCTATTCTACTATAATGAGTGTTAGCTACGTTAAAAGTCTAGGGTACTGAAATGTAATGTGTAGGTAATAAAATACACTGACACACACATGTAATAATAAGTCTAATAATAATAATCTCTACAATACACTGAACTAACACTGGCTGTTAAAGTTTAAATTAAAAATTTTTTTTTAATTTATTAGTCCTGAACCAATTTTTTCTTTTGGTCAGAACTTATGAAATGATAGGTATTTATCAATGAAGGCATATATATATATTGCATAATCAAATATAACTTTTGTACATAGGTATATTATTACAATGGTTAATATTAATGGTATCTCAAAGTCCTGGGAACACTAGCACTGGATGGTTAGTTGGGGTGGCGTCATCATGCTCAATCTATGGTTACAAAAGTTTATAGTCCTTAACATATGGACTGATGTAATGTGTCTATAACACGCTTTATTTTGTTATTTATGGTGGGAATATTGAATGGATGAATCTCCAGCAGGCCAGGTTTGCAGTTTACTGGCCTGAAATGATGTAGTATAGAATTCTTGTGGCCCACTCCTCTCAATAGCTGGAGTAAAATGTTAGGCTGCACAGACACCCGCTCTTGCACTTCTACAAGAGTATCTGGCACAATCGTAGTGCCAGATCAGAAACTCTGAAACAAAATTTGTGCCATGTGTCAGTACTCTATCCACTGCGCCACTCTTACACACAACATCACAAAACAACACTACACAGATTGAGTCAGATCTCTCTGACCAACGTAACACATCTCACCCAGTTGTTATCAATTAGTACAGGTTCCCCAAGACTGCATTGCATCCGAAATAGGTTCAATAGTTTCTTCTTCTATTTAATAAGGTGGGTGATATGTTCCCACTGATGTCAATAATCGATCCTCCTTCCATAGTCTTAGATAGGTTTCCATATATTATTAGTTTGTCTCTAAGCCCTGGACTGCGGCTGGGGACCCAGAGCAGGCACTTACTTGTCGTAATCATTTTTCATGATATGGCAGTATCAATCACTCAAAATATTAAAATAAACAAGATAAATGCTTTTTGCCTTACCACAATTCAGAAATGAGAACACAGTTATTTAGGACTAGCAAAACTCAGCTGAGCTGCTGGCTAGACTAGGGCGTCCCACTGATTTTTATTTATTAATTCCGGGAATTCACCTCTATCAGTCTAGAACTGTGTTACTGGACAGTCTTCTAACAAATGGTACAAGTGCGCGTCTCCCATTCACCAATATGAATACATTTGTCCAATCACGGACTTCCCCTCTAACTTTTTTTTCTTCAAATATTCAAACCAAAAGTCAAATTTCAGTCAGATCTCAGTCAAGTGTGTATTAGTGTCTGTTGGTCCGTCTGTCTCTACTTGGTTTTTCACAAAAATACACTTGTTTCTTGGACCAACTACATGTAAAAACTGCACAAACCTGCCCCCTAAGTTATTTTTAGCTTCTATCCTCCGACTTTCCCCTCTAGTTCATTGCAGTTTGATTTTAGCATTTTTAGGGCTCAAGGACACCAAAACGTAACTTTAGTGAAATATGCACAAGAAACTGCTCGCTAGTCTGATGTGAACAATACAGTCTTTCGTCAATATCTTCCGTGTTATCTGTCCGTCTGTATAATTAAAAGTATATTCTTTCTCTGCTCAAGATGGGCTATCAAACTAGCTAGGTTTTATTTTCATAACTTTATTATTAAAGAAAATCCTACTTTTCTCAAGGTTAGTTTTTTGAAAGATGGTTTTTGAACCTTCGTCCACTGCGTTTGCCGCTGTATTCAAATAAAACAACCAATTACCGTAAAAGCGTCCAAGATATGACTGTTTCTAATAAGAGACAAGGTCCTTTTTCTACCAATTCCTTTCATTGTGTCAACTAGTGGCGTGATTTTTTTCTTTAAACTACAACTTGCGTCTTTTTGCTTTTTAGATTCAAACACGTGTTCAGTCATATTTTTTCCTTTTTATCTCCGTTTCCCCTCTTGTCTAAATGGGTAAACCGTTTCGTCTGCATGTCTAACTAGTTAGTTTCAATGGCGGTAGAAACCGTGGCGTAGGCGAGAATGTATCCTCGTATCTTACGTATAATTTTATCCCTACATTTTAGCTTACCCGTTATCTTTATAATTGGAGATATTTTAACGTTGTATCACTGTATTTCATCACACATCTCCCCACCTGAGAACATGCACTAATGCAAGTTCCAAAACCAGTGATACACGTAGATAAAATTACTCCTCACGCCTGTCAACTACTCTAATTTTGATCACAGGGGTGCCTACTGAGGAAATCTGCACCGACATTCTGTGACCCCGGGATATATTCGATAATAAACTGATAAGGTTGCAACAATAAAGACCATCTCAACAATCTTGCATTTTCATGCTTGGCCTGAGATAAGAACACAAGCGGCTGATGATCCGTCTGGACCACAAAAGTCCTACCATACAGATAGATTTGGAACTTTTTTATTGCCCAGATTAACGCTAAACATTCTTTTTTGCTTGTTGAATATCCCTGCTCCGCTTTATTCAACTTGCGGCTTGCATAAGCGACTGGGTTCAGTTCCCCATTGGGTGAAGAGGACCTTTGCAACAAAGCCGCCCCCAGGCCTACATTACTTGCATCTGTTCTCACCACAAAGTCCTGAGTCAAATCAGGCAATTTGAGAATAGGCTTGCTAGTGAGTTTTTCCTTTAACTCTTGAAATGCCAATTAACATTGCGATGACCAAACAATTTTATCTGGATTTCCTTTGCGAGTCAGATCAGTCAGAGGAGCACATATAGAGTTAAAATTTTTGATATATTTTTGGTAAAACCCACATAACGACACGAATGATCGCACGTCTTTCTTTGTTTGTGGTCTAGGTGCTCTCTGCAGTTTTTTTAAGTTCTTGGGGTCAGGGGTCATGTTACCCTGATATACAGTATGTCCCAAGAATTCCAACTCTTTGCATCCAATAAAACATTTTGTTGGTCTAGCAGTTAAGTTCGCTTCCCTAAGCCTATCAAATAACATATTCAAAGAGTTAATGTGTTCCTCAAATGTTTCCGTGGCGACAAGAATATCATCCATGAAATTTGTGATACATGGATTATTCAGGGGATCCAACAATTTGCGCATCATCCTAGAAAATACACTCGGAGCATTTTTCAGTCCGAATGGTAGCATGTTGAATTCATAAAGTCCTTCCGAGGTGCTAAAGGCTAAATAAGGTCTAACTTCAGGCTTCACTGGAATCTGGTAATAGCCTTTGCTAAGATCCACCTTCGAAAAGTATTTTGCCTTGTTCAATCTGGCAAATAACTGTTTTGTGTCTGGTAATGGATCCACTTGTCCTTCTGTGACAGCATTCAGTTTCCTGTAATCTATGCACAGTCTATGTTCCCCAGACGGTTTCCTCAACAAAACTACACTGGAGCTAAAAGAAGATTCACTGTGTGAAATAATCCCTTCTTTCAACAAATAATCTATTTCCTCTTTCAATGCCTTCTCCTTCGCGAACGGAATAGAATAGGCTCTCATACAGATTGGGTTTGAGTCTACCAGCTTCGTGTCATACTGTAGCAAATTTGTATGTCCTGGTTTATCTGTTAATACATCTGTATGTTCCTCCAGAACCTTTTGAACTCTCTCCCTCTGATTTTTAGTCAGGTGCTTACTGACTTTTACTTGTGTGGCTGTTTCACAAGGATGTAATGGGTATTCATGTGAGGTGAGTGGTTCCTTTTGCATTTGAGTTGCGATAGCCAAGGTCAGTAAGGGGGTGCTTTCCTGGAGTGGTCTGTCCAGATACTTCTTTAAAAGGTTTACATGATATACTTTCTCCTTCCCCTTTTTGTCAATTTTATAGTTTGTTCTAGACACCCTCTAGAACCGTATATGGACCTTGCCATCCAATTTGCAATTTATTCTGGCTGCCGGGTAGTAGAAGAAGCACCTTCTCTCCCACAGCTAATTCTCTGTCCTTTGCTTTCCTATTAAAGTAAGCTGCATGTTTCTTCCTGGCTTGTCTCAAATTATCATTTGCCAGTTTCCATCCAGCTTTCAGACGAGTGGTCAGCTCGTTCACATATTGATATGATGAGGTAACAGTCTCTTCTGCTTTCTCATCTGTCCAGGTCATTAATAATTTACATATGGACTTTTAAATTTTTATATTCATTTTTCATGGCACCCATCGGGTCCTTTCCATTAGAAGCACTATAGTGAGGACCTTTCTTCCTAGAATCATCACTCACAAATCGACCGCTACCAATTTTTTTCTTGGGTTTGTCTCCCCACTTTAGATTACTTGTGAGAGATCTTCGCTCTTGTTTAGTTTCCTCCAGTTTATATAATGCTGACCGAGGGATTGTCAGCTTATTCTGAGGTAAAATTACTCTTTGTACTCGTCGCATAGTGGCCATGTTAATACATTCAAGTGAAGACTGGGTGTGAAAAGGGGGCTCCCATTTCACTTTGTCTACTTTATGATAAGTATTTTTCCTTCCAGGCCTAAGTTTGCCCCGTGGCGTTTCTAGGTCCTGCACATATTTTCCCTTTGTGGGTGTTCCCTCATGAAATATGCCACATGCTTCTACAAAGTTTTCAATATCGACATTTACGTCGGGCCAATAGTATTTTCGAGCCACCTTTTGGCAGATGGTACCTACTTTCTCATGG
This sequence comes from Oreohelix idahoensis, assembly GCA_024509875.1. Lineage (NCBI taxonomy): Eukaryota > Metazoa > Mollusca > Gastropoda > Stylommatophora > Oreohelicidae > Oreohelix > Oreohelix idahoensis. The sequence continues at coordinate 72,565 of JAMPIV010002948.1, forward strand.
TCACCATCTTTTCCAACATGTAAGCTCCTTATTAAATTTGCCCTATATACCTTGGGAAGAACCAACTGTCCGTGACCAGTGGATCTAGTTCCTGTCTTCCTGTATAGCAATCTGTCCTTCATAAAGTACTCTCCCTTGCTTGGAGGTGTGTGGCATTTGGGCAATTTTTTAAAACATGGCTTGAGTGTCCTATCCTCAGCCTGCGCTTTCCTCATCTCTTCTGGATGAGCGTTTATAGGTTCACCTTCTTCCTCCTTTTTCTGTGACCTGGTCTGCACTGTCGCCATGATCACAGGTCTCTCGGGATTCCCCAAGAAGACGTATCTACACCCCAATATCAGAGGGTAGATTGGTTCATCTATCACTGCTGCTCTGATTTCTCCTTCCACATAGCGAGTTTTCACCGTTATCCTGGCGATGGGAAGTGTCATGAGTGGTATGTCCTTAGTTGCCCCTTGTATTTCCACTGTTTCTGTGGTATACTGACTTGGGTCCACTAGGCTAGACTTCACAACTGAATCATAATCCAAACCTGTATCATATAGGCACCTTATGGTGACCCCATTACAAATAACATCCTCACATACTGGGGGGTGATAAGGTTCCTGCTGTCCATTAGGATTAACCTTTAATCTTTGTTTCCCCGACTTCATTGCAGCAATGTTTGAAGGTTTCCTTTTACAAAATTCGGTGTTATGGTTGTCTTTCTTACACCATTTGCACCATCTCTTTCCTTGGTTAAACGGTTTTCTTTCGTTATATTTTTGGTCATTGAACTGTGAGTTTCTATCACGATAATCATTTCGTGGCCTATCAAAGTTTGTCCTGCCTTTATTACCTTGTTCTCTCGTATCGAATTTACTAAATTGCTGTGGAGCTTTAAAATTGTCTATGTGCTTCTTTTTAGTGCCACTTACCTCTGCCTGGGCTGCCTGATACCTCTCAGCGACATTTAAAACCTCCCCCAATCTCTCTGCACCTTGTTCCATGAGAAATTTTCTCAGGTCTGGAGCCATGGACTCTCTTAATTGCTCTATCATGATCATCTCTTTAAGATCTTGGGTCTTCCCCAGAGCAGTCCATTTCTCCAAATAGGTTTCCAATCTGGCAGAGAATTGGTGGTATGTCTCCCCAGACAACAGTTTGGCATTTCTAAATTTCTTACGATAAAATTCACCATTCTTTTCATATCTCAATAACAAAGCCTGCTTTAGCATGTCATAATTGTCTTGGTCGTCTCTATGCATCTTAGCAAAAACTTCATAAGAAGTACCTCTCAGTCCCTGGAATAACTTAAGACTCCACCTCTCTCTCTCTAACCCATATGTAGTAGCTAATAGTTCGAATCTACTGAGGTACCCCTCGATGTCATCGTCTTTCTCACTAAAATGGTCTAAATGAAACCCCATAGCTGAGGTTGAGGCTCCCTGACTAGGCGTAGCATCTGAGGCAAAAGGGCTGGCACCATTTTCAGGAGCATGGCCTTGTAATTCCAGCTCCCTTAGTCGTAATTCGTGCTCCCTTTGCAATCTCTTATCTTCTGCTTCCCTTTCGGCAGTCAATCTCTTTTCTTCTGCCTCCCTTTGCTGTCGTTTTTCTTCTGCCTCTAATGCCTTAGCCTCTTTGTCAGCCTCAATCTGCAGCCTCTTAAGTTCTTTATCAGCCTCAATTTGTAACCTCATCTCTTCAGCTAACCTCCTATCTTCCCTTTCAATATACTTGTCACATTCTGAAGTCACATATTGAATTAAACTTTGTCCCTCCATATTCATCTCCTTCGCCGTCAGCACAGCAGCCGATCTAAATTTTGCTAGATCTGCCATACTCAACATACAATTTAACAATGACTAAGGTAATTTCAAATATATAATTACCAAGGTAAACAACAATGTGTAATTATCAAGGTAATATATTAATTAATTATCACTGGCTGTGAAGATTCATCAACTTTTATTTTCCACTTTTTATTTTTAAGGGACACTTTTAAATTTATTCCCTTATGCCCCCACTAGTTTAATTCCCAGACCAGGAGACCCTAATATCTTTAATAACTTAATCCCCGGACAAGACCCCAATATTTGTAGTGGTTTTTGATGTTATTGTATGGTTGATATGTTACCTAGTGTACTGTATGAGGTCAGCTGTGAAGGCTCCTGAGATAAAAGTTTATGGGAGTTACAGGAGGCCTTTCTGCTACCACTTTACGACCTCAAACAGACCTATTCTACTATAATGAGTGTTAGCTACATTAAAAGTCTAGGGTACTGAAATGTAATGTGTAGGTAATAAAATACACTGACACACACATGTAATAATAAGTCTAATAATAATAATCTCTACAATACACTGAACTAACACTGGCTGTTAAAGTTTAAATTTAAAATTTTTTTTTAATTTATTAGTCCTGAACCAATTTTTTCTTTTGGTCAGAACTTATGAAATGATAGATATTTATCAATGAAGGCATATATATATATTGCATAATCAAATATAACTTTTGTACATAGGTATATTATTACAATGGTTAATATTAATGGTATCTCAAAGTCCTGGGAACACTAGCACTGGATGGTTAGTTGGGGTGGCGTCATCATGCTCAATCTATGGTTACAAAAGTTTATAGTCCTTAACATATGGACTGATGTAATGTGTCTATAACACGCTTTATTTTGTTATTTATGGTGGGAATATTGAATGGATGAATCTCCAGCAGGCCAGGTTTGCAGTTTACTGGCCTGAAATGATGTAGTATAGAATTCTTGTGGCCCACTCCTCTCAATAGCTGGAGTAAAATGTTAGGCTGCACAGACACCCGCTCTTGCACTTCTACAAGAGTATCTGGCACAATCGTAGTGCCAGATCAGAAACTCTGAAACAAAATATGTGCCATGTGTCAGTACTCTATCCACTGCGCCACTCTTACACACAACACCACAAAACAACACTACACAGATTGAGTCAGATCTCTCTGACCAACGTAACACATCTCACCCAGTTGTTATCAATTAGTACAGGTTCCCCAAGACTGCATTGCATCCGAAATAGGTTCAATAGTTTCTTCTTCTATTTAATAAGGTGGGTGATATGTTCCCACTGATGTCAATAATCGATCCTTCTTCCATAGTCTTAGATAGGTTTCCATATATTATTAGTTTGTCTCTAAGCCCTGGACTGCGGCTGGGGACCCAGAGCAGGCACTTACTTGTCGTAATCATTTTTCATGATATGGCAGTATCAATCACTCAAAATATTAAAATAAACAAGATAAATGCTTTTTGCCTTACCACAATTCAGAAATGAGAACACAGTTATTTAGGACTAGCAAAACTCAGCTGAGCTGCTGGCTAGACTAGGGCGTCCCACTGATTTTTATTTATTAATTCCGGGAATTCACCTTTATTAGTCTAGAACTGTGTTACTGGACAGTCTTCTAACAAATGGTACAAGTGCGCGTCTCCCATTCACCAATATGAATACATTTGTCCAATCACGGACTTCCCCTCTAACTTTTTTTTTTCAAATATTCAAACCATAAGTCAAATTTCAGTCAGATCTCAGTCAAGTGTGTATTAGTGTCTGTTGGTCCGTCTGTCTCTACTTGGTTTTTCACAAAAATACACTTGTTTCTTGGACCAACTACACGTAAAAACTGCACAAACCTGCCCCCTAAGTTATTTTTAGCTTCTATCCTCCGACTTTCCCCTCTAGTTCATTGCAGTTTGATTTTAGCATTTTTAGGGCTCAAGGACACCAAAACGTAACTTTAGTGAAATATGCACAAGAAACTGTTCGCTAGTCTGATGTGAACAATACAGTCTTTCGTCAATATCTTCCGTGTTATCTGTCCGTCTGTATAATTAAAAGTATATTCTTTCTCTGCTCAAGATGGGCTATCAAACTAGCTAGGTTTTATTTTCATAACTTTATTATTAAAGAAAATCCTACTTTTCTCAAGGTTAGTTTTTTGAAAGATGGTTTTTGAACCTTCGTCCACTGCGTTTGCCGCTGTATTCAAATAAAACAACCAATTACCGTAAAAGCGTCCAAGATATGACTGTTTCTAATAAGAGACAAGGTCCTTTTTCTACCAATTCCTTACATTGTGTCAACTAGTGGCGTGATTTTTTTCTTTAAACTACAACTTGCGTCTTTTTGCTTTTTAGATTCAAACACGTGTTCAGTCATATTTTTTCCTTTTTATCTCCGTTTCCCCTTCCGTCTAAAAGAGTAAACCGTTTCGTCTGCATGTCTAACTAGTTAGTTTCAATGGCGGTAGAAACCACGGCGTAGGCGAGAATGTATCCTCGTATCTTACGTATAATTTTATCCCTACATTTTATCTTACCCGTTATCTTTATAATTGGAGATATTTTAACGTTGTATCACTGTATTTCATCACATCCTGTCCTCACCTCAAAGGTTAGGTTGCTCTGCCCAACGCTACACGTAAAGTTGGCATAGAGGCTTTTTATGATTGACACTATGCAGCTTGGAATTCCATAAGCCCTCAGTATTTTCCATAAACTGTCCCTATGTATACTGTCAAAAGCCTTTTCAAAATCAACTAAATTAATGTCAGCTGTCTTTGCCATTCTGAGCACTGCTCTATAATGTTCCTGAGGGTAAATATATGATCTACACATTTTCTGTTCTTTCTAAATCCTGCTTGTTCTTTCCTCAGTTTGTGGTCTACTGCTTTTGAAATTCTCTGTATAATTATCCTGCCTAGTATTTTGCTGGGAACTGAGAGAAGAGTGATTCCTCTCCAATTATTGCAGTCTGCAAGATCTCCCTTCTTGGGTAATTTGACAATTATTCCTTTTCTCCACTCTGTTGGTGTTGTCCCTGTTTTCCAGACTTGTGCAAATAGTGGTTCTAATAGTTCTGCTGCTAGCTCAGGGTCTGTCTTAAATAGCTCTGCATTTAAGTTATCATGGCCAGGAGCTTTTCCATTCTTTAACCCTTTGATTGCTGTGATGATTTCTTCTTTTCCTGGAATGTCTGTATTAACATCTAGATCCTTTTCAGCCTCAGGAACATTCAATTGTGTCTCTGGTGGTTCCTTGTTCAGAGTTTCTCTGATATGTTCTGCCCATCTTGTTTCCTGTCCCTCTGCTGTCGGGATGAGATTTCCTTCCTTATCTCTTACTAATGTAATATTGTTTGCACCTCGTTTTCCGCTGATGAATTTAGTTATTTTGTATACTGTGCTTTGTTCATTTCTCAGTGCTGCCTCTTCTGCCTGTCTTGCAAGATCGTCTAGGAAATGCCTTTTGTTGGCTCGGGTTTGGCGTTTACCTTCCTTGTCCAGCTGACTGTACTGTTCGCTATATAGTTGCTTTAACCTGGGGGACTTCGCTTCTGTTTTCTTTCTTTTCATTTCCTTTCTCATCGTTATGGTGTTTAAAGTTTCTGGTGTTATCCAGTCTTGTTTCTTCCTTTCCTGGAATCCCAAGCATGATTTGCTGCTTTCCTTATATATTGTTGAGATGGTGTTGAAATTCTGGCCTATATCATCACTCAATGTCTTTTCCTAACTTTTGGCAGATTGATATCATTTCTTTATATCTGCCGCAAAAGCTTTTCTGGTAAGGGGGTCCTTCAGTTTGCTGATGTCAAACCTTATCTGTGTAGTTACAGTTGGTCCAGCCGTTCTTAGTTTCACTTTCAGTTTTGCTACTACTAAATGGTGATCACTTCCCACATCTGCACCTCTTCTTACCCTCACATCTTGCAATGCATGTCTCCATCTACCAGTAATCATGATGTGGTCTTTCTGGTTTCTGTCCCGACCATTTGGTGATTCCCATGTTAATTTGTGAATTTCCTTGTGTGGGAAAAGTGTTCCTCCAATGACCAGGTTGTTAATGCTACAGAAACTTATTAATTTATCCCCATTTTCATTTACTGTTCCGCTTCCAGATTTCCCCATTACTCTTTCATTATATGTATTGTGTGTTCCAACTTTCGCATTGAGGTCTTCCATTACTATGATAAGATCATATCTAGATGTGTCTTCCATTTCTTTCTGCAGTTGTTGATAGAATTCATCCTTGACCTCTTCATCGCTGTCATTCGTTGGTGCGTAGCATTGTATTATTGTAGTGTTGGTGAATCTCCCTCTCAATCTTATTCTTATCAGTCTGTTGTTGATGGGTTTCCATTCCAGTAATGTCCTTTCTATTCCTTTCTGTAGTATAATGGCTACACCTTCATTGTGCTGTCCATCCTCTCTTCCAGAGTAAAGTACTGTTTCTCCTGTTGCTGTTTTAACTTTTCCTGCCCCTTTCCATCTGCTCTCGCTTATCCCTAGAATGTGTAATCTATAGTTTCTCATTTCTGCTGTGACCTGTTTTAGTTTACCCGTCTCGTTCATTGTCCTGACATTCCAAAATCCTATTCTTGTTTCACCTTTTGTGGTCAGGACGTCCATTTTCGTGTCAGTGGCTTCCTTTCGGCTTTCACCGCTGACAGTCATATGAGCCTCAGACTTCGGATGTCTGTCCCGCAGTAAAGTTTGTTCATTTGTTGTCATTTCCGTAACTTCATTTCTTTTTACATAGACAGGGGTGTCAGCCCTATGCTAAAACCCCCAACCTGGAGGACCCCTGCCCGCGCAAACCTGTCCAGCTTGGTAGAACCTTCCAGGAGTAAAACTCCCGCTGGCATAGCTCTGGGGGTAATCAGGGTACGCAAGCCGCCATACCTCGACAAGGTATTGACAAGAGTCAGGTGCCCATTTACAATTGGAGCATGGTTTCAAACCAGAAGTAAATAAATAATGAAGGAAACCTGAGGGCAGCAAGTAGTGAATAAATAAATAAATAATTGTAGGTAAATTGTAGGCACTCGTAAGTGTATGCTGTTTATCTGCATTCATTTGTTTATTTACTGGTTTCAAACCCAGTAACTTTGCCTTGAGAAGCAAGAACTCTAACTACTTCACCAAAATTGACTTTCATTTGTATCTGTATAGTTTGAAGGGAAAAAAAAATTCATTGACGTGAATTATTATAACATGCAGTCCGGATAAGTAAAAGTTGCTGGGGCCATGAAAATAATTCTACTTATCTGAAATTCTGCTTATCCTTAATTTTTTTAAAAGATGGACATTTACGTCAGAATAAGAGGTAAAGCATGAAGCAATTATCTTAACCATTCAGAAACAGGTATTTTGATTTTAAATTTTCATTTCTGCATCTTTTACAGTTTTCAAAAGCAGTTTAGTGAAGCCTAATATGTAGTGTCAAGTTATTTGCTAGTAGCAAGTATAAAATCGCGGGAATCGTGGTGTGTCTTACAAAACAAGAGCGATAACTATTGCATGACAAGTAAACCGATGTAAGAGTTATATCCACTGACATTGGGTCTTTCTGTTGTCTAGTGTTTTCCTTCCTTCTTCCTTACCAGTGTCTGCCAAATAGGACTTTATGTTTATTATTTACTATTCACATGCCTCGGGTTTCACTCTTTATCTTCAAAACTTAAACCCTTAGTCCCATTGCTGTCAGAGTTTAATGCAAGCCCTTTTCCTCGTTAACCAAGGTGAACCAGCGTTCGCTCAGTTGACTTGACATTTAGGGCCACGTGCTTGCTGGTTTAATGAATGTTAGTGTTGTAATCTACTGACAGAAGCTTGGAAATTTATTAACCTGTTATCACCTGTTTGAAAAAAAAAAAAAAAAAAAAAATTATGTACTGCCATGTAAGAAGTGTAACAGGTGATTAGGCTTGAAGGCAGAATGTCTACTTATGTGAGTCTAAATTTATTTGGAACAGAAAAATTACTTCGACTTATTCGAAAATTCGACCTAGCCAGAGTTTTTTTTAACAAAGCCAAAGAAGACATTTGGCTGAGATCTTCAGCTATGCTTCTACTTAAGCGAAATTCGATTTAAGCGAGTTCAGCTTAAGTGGACTGCACTGTATTTGGAAACAAAATGTTTGAGATAGTGAGATGTGGTAATTTGAAACATGCAGATATAGATTTGATGTTAACATTATAACATGATTAAAAGACCAACATGTTTTTGCACATTTGCAAAGTAGTTGTATGTCATATGTTACTATTTATGCTCTATGGATCGTGAAAATGGGAGAAAGAGTGTGTATTTATATTTCTGTATATTTGAATGTACATGGGGTGTGTGCAATGGCATGTTTATATACAGAGTAAATTTTATGCTAAAAACTTACTTGTAAAGGTAATCCCATAGCAGATACTGCCGTAGCGGGAGTGAAGTGGTAGAGACTCCCATTTATACTAGTTTTTTTTTTTTTTGGGGGGGGGGGGGGGGGTTGACCAGCTCCCTTGCTAGCTGCCTTTGTCTTTCATAACTCAAGAGCAGAGTCAGATACCCATTTACAGCTGGGTAGACTAAAGGTTTTGAACCCAGAACCTGGTAACTTTGTAGTGAGAGGCAAGTGCTTTAACCAGCTTGCTAATATGAAGCTGTATAATCACCACTGTCATCATTTTCCTTAGCACTCCTTAAATAAAAGTATACATGAAACCAAAAGTGTCTTTGCTAGAATATCTCATCTGCCAACATCCAGTTATCATCATCATAACCCTCCACTCCCAAAGGAGCATAGGCCTTCAACAAACACATGCCAAGTCCTCCTGTCACGTGCCATCATCATTTTCACCTCTGTTTCCAGCTCTCTTCTCCATGTGCTTCTTGGTCTACCTCTGCCTCTCTTGCCCTGGGGGTTCCAGAACAAAGACTGCTTTGTAATGCTATCAACAGGTTTCCTCAGTGTGTCTCCTATCCATCTCCATCATCTTCTTCTCATCTCTTGTTCCACTGGCACTTGTCTAGTTCTTGTTCTCAGTTCCATGTTGGTAACCTTGTCATACCATTTTAATCCTTCTATTCTACGCAAGCACCCATTTATGAAAGTCTGTAGCTTTTTGGTTGTTGTCTTTGTTGTTCTCCATGTCTCAGAGCCATACAATAGGACTGACTTCACATTTGAGTTGAAGATTCTTATTTTCGTGTTGGATCTGAATTCTCTTGATCTCCATATGTTTCCCAATGCAGTGAAAGCTCTTGCTTTTTGTATTCTTATTTTGATATCACTGTCTGTCCCTCCAACTTTGTCTATATTGCTGCCAAGATATGTGTACAATTCTACATCTTGTATTGGTGTTTCTTCAACCCTGTTATCATTACTTGCATTTATTATTATTTTTGTCTTATCCCTGTGTATTTTCAGACCCAATTGCTGTGACCTCTCATCGAGTGTTTTCAATTTGTCCTGCATCTGATTACGGTTATGGAACAGAAGAGCCAAGTCGTCAGCAAAATCCAGATCATCCAACTGTTTAGTCAGAGTCCACTGGATTCCATTTCTGTTGTGTGTTGTCGATGTTCTCATTACCCAGTCTATTGCTAGTAAGAAAAGAAATGGAGATGAGGCATCCCTGTCGCACACCCGTTCTTATCCCAAACGGTTCTGTAAGCTGTCCTTCATGAAGAACTCTGCATGTCATGTCTTCATATGTTTTCTTTATTAAATTAATGATCTTCAGGGGAACTCCATAATGCCTCCTCAATTTCCAAAGGGATTCTCTGTCTACACTGTCAAATGCCTTTTCGTAGTCCACAAATCCAATGTATAGTGGTGAATTCCATTCCAGACTTTGTTCAACTATTATTCTCAAAGCGGCTGTCTGGTCTGTTTTGTCGGAAACCTGCTTGTTCATCTCTCTTGTCTATGGACTCTTTTAATCTCTCGAGGATAATCCTGTTTAATACTTTTCCTGGCACTGATAGTAACGTTATTCCTCTATAATTTGTGCACTCTTGTAAATTTCCCTTCTTAGGCAACTTAACCAGAAATCCTTCCTTCCATTCTGCTGGTATCTCTTCCTTTTCCCAGACTTTACCAAGTAATTTATATAACATCTGTGTAGCCATGTCGATGTCTGCTTTGATGGCCTCTGCTGGAATGCCATCTGGTCCAGCCTCTTTTCCATCTCTTAGAAGCTTAATGGCTTTTTTATTTCTTCCTTCGTTGGTCTTTCACAGTTAATTTGTAGCTCTTCTTCTGCTGGTTGGATGTCTGGGGGGTTTTGTGGAGCTGGTCTATTGAGAAGGTCCTCAAAATATTCCGTCCACCTCTTCATTGGCTCTTGTATATAGCTGAGCAGTCTTCCATTCTTGTCTTTTATGAGGCAACTTGTTTGGCTGTATTTCCCTGTTAGCTTCTTTGTGCTGTTATACAGTTCTCTCTTATTTCCTTTGGCTGCAGCATCTTCTGCCTCTCTTGTCAACTCCTCAATCTACTTCCTCTTGTCTCTTTTGATACTTCTTTTTACTTCTTTGTTTGCTTCTGTGTACACGTCTTGAGCCTTGGCTTTGGAACTTCTGGTTTTGCTTGTGTTTAAATCTGCTATTCTTTATTTTTCTGTCTTTTATCTTATTGATGGTTTCTGTTGTTATCCATGCTTTTTGTTGTCGTTCCCTTTTCCCCTGTATTTCTTCACATGTCTCATTCCATACAGTTTTGATTAGCTGCCAATAGTCTTCTGTATTCTCTACATCTTCCAGCTGTTGGAGCACTTGGAATTTGTTGGATATTGTGAACGCAAATTTGTCTCTTGTTTCTTGATTTCTTAGATGTCCTGCATTAAATTGTTGTCTATAACTTTGCATTGTTGCATATCTCTTGAGTTTCATGTTTACTTTGGCTATCAGAAAGTGTGATCTGATGCAACATCTGCTCCTCTATATACCTTTACATCCTGCAGTGATGATCTAAACTTCTTGTTTATGCATATATGATCAATCTGATTTTCTGTTCTATGGTCTGGTGATATCCATGTTGCCTTGTGTATTCTCTTATGTGGAAACATGCTTCCTCCTATAGCAAGTTGATTTGAAGCACAGAAGTTTGAGAATAGTTCCCCATTTTCATTCATTGTTCCTAGCCCATGTTTTCCCATGACTTCTTCAAATCCAGTGTTGATTGTACCTATCTTTGCATTCATGTCATCCATCAAAATTGTGATGTCTCTTCTTTTTACTTTCTCTATAATTTCTTGCAGTCTAGTATAAAATGCTTCTTTCACAGACTTTTCTTTGTCAATAGCTGGTGCATAACATTGGATGACATTTACATTTATTTTCTTTTTAGCTGTTTTAAAAGTAGCTGTTATTATTCTGGGTCCAACTGCTTCCCTTTCAATGAGTGCTTTCTGTGCTTCTTTAGATAACATAAGAGCTACCCCTTCACTGTGGTGTGAACTTTCGTCTTCATGTCCCGAGGACAGCACCAATTCACCTGTGATGAGTTTCTTCTTGTCTACCTCCTTCCACTTTGTTTCACACAGTCCCAGAACCTCGATCTTATATTCTCTCATTTCTGCTACTTGTGCCGCTTTCCTTTGTTTGTTCAATGTCTGAACATTCCAGGTGCTAAATCTGGAGGTTCTCCTAGAAGAAAGAAGGTTAGTCAGCAACACAGACTCCTTTCAGCTTTCTCTGTGTTGCATCATACGCCTCCCTGTGTTAAGGTGTGGCCACCTGTTAGTTTGCTTCAGTGAATTAAGAAGAGTTTTTCTGCAATTTATATATATATATATATATATATATATATATATATATATATATATATATATATATATATATATATATATCTTTATATATATATACATACGAGGGGCATTCAGAAAGTAATGCACCACATCGTTTTTCTCAGCTAATAATGAAGATAGAAGCATGAAATTTTGCACACTTCAAATATGGCATGTGTCAATTGTATGTACTAAATTGCACCGCAACCGGCTAAATAATACGGCTGCCCTAAACCGTTGAAATGGAGCATGTTAGCAACTTGCGTTATAAGCAGCGAATTGTTATAGAATTTCTTGTTGCAGAGAAGGAAACTGTTGTGAACATTCACAAGCGTCTATGTGATGTGTATGGAAGTTTTGCAGTCGACAGGAGTACAGTCAGTCGCTGGGTTCAGAGAATCAAAGAATCAGGAAGTGGAGATACGGAGCTGCTTGATCGGACGCGCAGTGAACGTCCTGCCACAGCCACCAACGCAGAAATGTTGAAAGGCACTGAGGGCATTATTCTTACTGATAGGCGAATCACTACTCAACAATTGGCCTTACAGCTGTCAGTCAGCATTGGTAGCGCAAATGCAGTTATAAAAACTCTCAGATTTTCTAAGGTTTGCGCAAGATGGGTTCCTCGAAGTCTCACAAATGACCACCGATTGCAAAGGAAAGCAATTTCTTCTGAATTGTTAGAGCGTTTCAATGCTGGTGGAGAGAACTTTTTGGCTAAGATCGTTACAGGTGACGAAACCTGGGCACATCATTTTGAACCTGAGACAAAAAGACAGTCAATGGAGTGGCATCATCTGCAATAACCACGAAGAAAGAAATTCAAGACAATTCCTTGAGCTGGAAAGGTCATGATCACTGTCTTTTGGGACATTGAAGGTGTGATTCTTGTGGACGTTATGCCAAGAGGAGAGACAATCAGTTCGCAAGCTTACATTAAGATATTGAAAAAAAACTCAATCAACGTTTTCGCAGAGTTCGGCCGCACAAGAATCCAGCAGACCTGCTTCTCCTTCACGACAATGCGCGCCCTCACACAAGTCTGGCAACACGGGAAGCAATCACCAAATTGGGTTGGACTGTACTACCCCATCCACCCTATAGTCCCGATTTGGCACCCTCTGATTTTCATCTATTTGGTCCACTTAAAGATGCACTCCGTGGGACAAGGTTTGAAGATGATGAAGGAGTGATTCATGCAGCGAAGAAATGGCTACATGATCAAGACAAAATCTGGTACGGGCTAGGAATACATGCACTTGTTTCGCGCTGGCATAAAGCCGTACAAGTTGATGGAGATTATGTTGAATAATACCGATGTTTACATGACATATCCATGTATATTGTGTATAAATTTCATGCTTTTTGAATAAACAGCTCCTGAGAAAAACGATGTGGTGCATTACTTTCTGAACGCCCCTCGTATACATATATATATATATATAATCACTCTTCCAAGATTTCTTTATATGAGTGTTCGATCACGAATATACAATGACCGTGTCCCGCGAATGTTTCTATCGTGAGTGTGCCAATAGCACTGAATCGTCCCTGTATTAGTTCGGTCGTGTTCCCTCACAAGGGATAAACGAACCAGTAATATCACAAGTAGGCACCAACGGTTCAAAAGTAACGAGGTGCAAAGCCAATGCTGGTACATTATAAAAACAACAGGAATTATTGATATTCATGATCAATGTGAAATGATAAACCGTCATTAGGTTATGTCGTTTCGTCCATTATCAACAACCCTAGTAACATATACTCTACTAATTGACGGTAGTACGCATTCTGGTTTTCTTCCCAGTAAATCATTATATATATGTACTGAATATATCTGTGCTATTATCACGTAGCTCCTTTCAGATTCCTTTAAACTTCATTAGAATGAATTTTCCAAGCTCGTACACGCTTCAGCGACAATGCGAGGTCATTAAGAACTCCGATTTTTACGGTGTATAAACCTACACATCCATGAAGGTGTATGCATCAACTTATACAGTACTTCTTCTGTCTTGTATTCCCATTCTTTGTGCAAATAAACATAATCTCTCCACGGGTTTTCAGACCACAAGCAAAACAAGGCTGTCCCCGTCTTGTTAATTTTCACATCTTTCTTTTTCTATGTCATATCCTAACAACACACAAAACTCCTACGTCATCTTCCAATCTAACCCATCGATTGGTTAGCACAATTATCATTTTTTCTCACTGCGTTCATGAATAATGTACCTAAATGTACTATTCAAACATCTTCAACTATTCCCCAAACTCAATTCCGCGCTCTTTGATGCGCAACAACAAATGTTGTAAAAACCCATATGCAACACCTGCGAGAGGACCTGTCTTGTATGGCTGTGTTTTATTTTCCTTAATTGACTTGTCCATGTTTGTTGAAGTTTTTTGTGGTTTAATTTTATTTTACAGGATGGGGTAACCAGCCCCATGCCCAACCCTCCTTAGTCGCTTTCTACGACATGCATGGTAGGGAACAACGTTACTATTCTTTGCTCCCCTTTCAGGCCCCGGTAACACACGGGTGAACATCCTGTTATAGTTAATGCTTATATTATGATAGTTTTCTCTTGTTACATTTTTACATGTATCAAGATATCAACAGTATCATTGTCAAGTACGCCCCGTGTAGTTTCTCTGAGTAGACAAAGAAAGAATAGATCTACTGCACCCTCAAGCATATCGGCACAAGGCAACTAATATGAGTTTGTGCATGGGGGAAAGGCAACCTCATCATGTAAAACCAATACCGCAGAAACCACTACTGCAAGAGCATGTGACTGATTTGGCGCAAGCTTCCTCCAAGGGGGGGACTAGCTGCACTGGTGGCTCCATGCTCTGTACAGAGCACAAAGGAAAATGATGATGATGATTGGCAAGTAAACTTAGTCTAGATCAGGGTTCTCAACCTTTTTTGCTCATTGTTCCCCTCCTGAGCCTGATTTGCCTCTATTATCCCCCTCGTAGTCGCTGTTGGCTGAAAAAAGATACTTTACCATCTTACTGTGGTCCCCTAGAAATATGACATGGACCCCCATTGAGAACCGCTGGTCTAGATAGTAAAGTTAATAATTTGGCTTGCATTATTATTTTATTTCATTCTATAATTTTTTTTTTAATCTGTTTTTTTGTGTTAATTCTTTCAGATGTTTATTACAGGAGAAGTGAGTTTATTGAAACAGCCTTTATTAATTTTAAAAAAAAAATTATTAACCCTATATTTTATTTCAAGACCAACATAGCACTTTACATTTGTCATCCTAATTACAGGTATCTCTTTGTGTATAATGCTTTTAGTATGTATGTAATACAGGAAAATTGCCATTCCTAAATTTTCTCACCTTAATTTTAGAGGTGTGCACTGAAGATTAGAAATGTCATTTACGACACAGATATTATTTTCTTATTTCATTATCTTATTAACTGTTGATAATTATTAATATTTTGCTAGCCATATATCTTCATGTTTTTTTTTAAAAAGTATTTAATCGGTACAAATGTTATATTATTTCATGTTAACTAAATGAGGCGGTCGAGTGGGGCAAGGCCATAGAGGTGTAGTTATTACTGGGTTAAAAATTATGGCTGTATGGTAAAGACTAATAATGATGTCCTGAAAGAGATGAATGTACTGACAGAAGAAGCAGTTCATTTCTCCTTGTCATTTTTCTCCCCTTGTGGAGCATGAAGCTGATCTTTTTGCTGGAAGCCGTGTGCTTTTGTAATGGTGGTTTCTGTAACAGTTTGTTTTATGTGATGAGGTTGCCATCCTAACGCACAGCCTCATATTAGTCACCTGTTACGACATGCCTGAGGGAGCAGACTTTCCTTATCTCCCCTGGACTACGTGGGGCGTACGTGTTATTAGAAGGAGAAATTGAGACCACGTTGAGGCACCAGGCAAAATTGAAACACGTGTGACAAATAGAGGACAGTGATGAGGAAAGATAGGCCATTTTATCATCATGGCGTGGAAGAATTAACAGCATGACCTTTAGGGACAGCTAGTTGTGATGTCACATGATCAGCAACACCATCCTATATGGTAGTGGAAAACCGGGGGGGGGGGGGGGGGGGTGAAAGTCAGGTTTATAAATAACAAATTTCACAATAAATGACGTTTTAGGGCCTTTATGAGTAGGTGTGCTACCACATTAAATTCTGCTTGAACCTTTTTCCACATTTTGTTTTATATTTATTTAATTTTAATTTCTACTTTTTTTAAAAAAAAAAATGAGGTTGAAAACCCTATATGTTTAAAGAATATGGGTATTAGTGCATGAGTTGTATTTGACAGTTACATTTTTTTAAATGTAGAGATGAGGTGGACTACAGAAAGACCTGGTGAAGGGTGGGTATGTTAAAAAAAAATTAATAATAATATAGAAAAAGGTAACGCGTTTTACTAGGACAAAAGACAAAGAAAATAGCTTACATTGCACCTACAAGGCCTTCATCAGGGAAATTAAAGAAAGCAAGAGCTTAGTAAAAGACATGAGAAAATAATAAAAGAAAAAAAAGAATATCACCCGTTTGAAATTCGATATGCAAAATTGCTACTGTTTCCGGGTATAAGAGTGTAAATGATAAGTAGGCAAAAGAAATGGTAGGAATTCTGCATATCAGCGCATGGTGGCTAGTTTTGACTGGGTGATATTCTTTTTGTTTATTTGCTCATGTCTGTTATTTAGTTCTCACTTTCTTTCCTTGCCCTGTCGAAGGCCAAATGGCTGCAACATAGGCAGTTTTCTTTATCTTTTGTCCTAGTAGAGTTTCCCAAACTTTTTCGAATTACCGCTTGTTGGCTTCCAGACAACATCCTCAGTGCGCTGCACCACCCCCCCCCCCCCCCCCCCCCCCCCCCCCCCCATTTCCAGTCTCTAAAATCCACTTTTTCCCCCCACTAATACTGCTACAAAATGTTTGAAAAGGAAAATGCAGTTAACTACCAAATATTACCAGTACCCCTTGACTAGCTTCTCGTACCCCCTGGGACGCATACCTAAGTTTGGGAACCTCTGTTATCGGTTATATAAGAAACGATCACATGAAGGTCCTCTACAAATCAAACCTTTTATTTGTAAGCATTATATTAAGTAATTTTATTGAATTTAACCTGGCAGATCCTCAACCACCCTCTGACTACTGAACTCTCCCAATCATGCCTTTTTTCCCTTATTTCCTCCTTGGATCCTCTCAACAACGCCAGGGTGGTAGCACCGCTAACTTTGGGAACCACTGTTGTAGTAAGAGGCCGAACCTTTTTCTATACTATTATTTTTTTTTAAAAATAAACTCACCCTATTTTTTTTTAAATGGGAGTTTTGTCTTGTTTTGGCGAACCATCAGCCTTGACACAAGGTCCATATTAGTGTGCATGTCCAAATGTAAAAGACCTTGTTTTAGAGCCATCTTGTTTCAGTAACTAGTTAATTGTTTTGAGAAATAGCTCAGGGATACAGTGAATTAATTAGCATGAATTTCTTTCTTTTTAAGTAGTTTTCTTGCCTGCAGGAAGCTACTATCAAAATACTGTATGTTCTCTTGCAGTGATGGTTTCTATCTTCTTCTTCTTCCTCGTCCGTCCTGAAAAGGACGTTGATTGCGTTGTGTCAGTTACAGCAAAGCTGCAATATTTGCGCCTTTCGGCTGACACATCCAACTTTAGCACTGCATTTTTTGGGACCAGGTTTGCCTACCCACTTCGATCCCTACTCTCTCAGCCAGACTGCTATGATCAGCCTGTTTCCAGGACCACCACTTGGAGGTGGAGTAGGGTCTTGGGCAACTCTGGTTCGCTGACCCTGACGCAAGCAGTCAAGCTGTGAGTCGCTAACTGCATTCATCTCTCTTGCTGCGTCTTCGGTCCTGATGGTTTCTGTAGGGGTTGTGGAGTCTGCCAAAAAATTATCCAACTCCTGAAAATTTAAAAGTCAGACTCTTGACTCCTAACGACAGTTCTTTTACTAGTCATGTGGCATAAATTTCGAAGTCAGAGTCCAGACATGTTTTACAAACTCCACTAAAAAATGACTGAATCCACGACCTACTTCCGACTCAAACTCTGACTCCACAGCCCTAGTTTCTATAGCAATGTGTTTTACATGATAAGTTTGCCAGCCTTATTCACGTCTTAACTGCCTTTTGCAACATAAATGATGGAGCAGTGTATTTTCCATTTGTCTATGAAGGCCAGAAAAAATAAATAAATTAGGCTGGAGGATCACTTTCAGCTTATTTATGTGAGCAGTGTGAGAGTAATAACTCAGTCTTGTGTACTGATTAAAATGAAATTGGTGATTTGAGCAGTGTGAGGTGGGTCATTTTTATGTATAAGTTAGTCTTAGTTTACATATCCTGGGAGTTACCTTGTTCACCTTAACTTCAATTACACTCGATTTTCATCAAGCACCAGTGATAAGATTTCATGTGGAGGACATCCGTTTTTGTTTTTTTCCTTCCCCCAAATAGTTTTATTTTCTTTGTGAATGTTTTCCTTATTTGTTTGAGATCACACCATAAGTCACAATATTGCAGCCATTGCTAAATGTTTTCTAACCAGATGTTTTGTTTATTTTATAAACAATATGTTGGTATGGTTTTAATTTTGTTTCCAACAGTGAAATAGTGAGTCCAAAGATAATTAGAAAGATAATTCTGCAGGAAGCAGAAGACAATGAAGATTGTTAAAGAATATGTCTGTTAAGATTATGAAGACCATGAAAAAACTGAGTTCTAACAATCTGAAGACTGTAAAAGAGAATGACTCCGAAGTTTGTGAAAACTAGAAACTAATTTTTCCTTGGGACTTCTCTTTAAGCCACCTATCACTTCTGTTGTTTATGTATGTTTTTTTGTGTGCACTTTATCTCCTATTAGGAACCATATTATGTAGTTTACTTCTTTTTAACATTTTCCCTTCACTTAAGTGCAAATGTATTCATTTTACCATTTTCTTTGTGTATTCATTTTGTGATGTCATCGTGAAGAAGGTAAAATAGATGGAAGAGCTAGAATTGTGCTTTTTTAATGAATTAAAAAAAATTGTAAGATGCTGAATAAACTCTTAATTTCTAGAATCTAGCAAGCTGTGGTTTCGATGGCCTATGATTTTATTGGCTGATGATAGTAATTTTTATGACTTAACTGTAAATTTTAGTGTGGCAGAAATTCTCGTGACCGAATATACTGTAGTTTCAAGGGACTGACCATTCTGTAATTTCTAAAGGCTGGACTAATTTTGAGGCATAAAAAATACTCTAATTTTGAGGCCCTGGCATGCTCTAAGTACTTCTAAGTACCATCAACACAATACCCAAGCATGACATAATTGTAGTCATGGGCGATTTTAACGCCAAAGTAGGTGACAACAACGATGGAGTACAAAGATATCTCGGTACTCATGGCATAGGCTGTATGAATCAAAATGGTGAAAGACTTCTAGAACTTTGTGAAATATCAAACCTCGTTGTGGCAGACACCATCTTTCCACATAAGAATATCCACAAGATAACATGGAATTCACCTGATGGCAGAACTAAGAACCAGATAGATCACTTCTGCATAAGCGCAAAATTTCGCTCATCAGTTCAAGACGTCAGAGCATACAGAGGTGCAGAGATCGGAAGCGATCATAACCTCTGCATAGCTAAACTGAGAATTAAACTGAAGAAGTTATACCAACCGAATAAAAATAAAAGAATAGATGTACACAGACTGCAATCAAACGATGTAAAAGAGGAATATAATGTCAAAATGAACAACTATTTCGATGCTTTAGGCAAAATTGACAACGATGTCACCACCAAGACAATCGATACTAAATGGGAACAACTGAGAACAGCAATGACAGAAGCAGCTGTAGCGACCACCGGATACCTAGTACATAAAAAGAAAAAAATGGATGAGAGAAGATACTTGGGATAAAATACAAGAAAGGAAAACAGCAAAACTTAAACTACTAGCGGCAAGTACACATAATGCAGTTGAATCTTGCAAACTAACTTGTAACTTGTTAAATAAAGAAGTGAAGACAAAAACTCGAAGAGATAAAAGACATTTCATCAATGAACTGGCCGTAGAAGCTGAAAATGCTGCAAGAACTGGTAATAGTAGGTGCCTTTATCAAATTACAAAACAACTATGTCACCAGCCTACTGATATGGAAACACCTGTTAAAGATAAATTAGGGAATCCAATACCAACAGAAAAAGAACAAATGAAGAGATGGGCTGAGCACTTCATAGAGGTGCTAAACAGACCACCACCAACAGTAACACCTGATTTTAATAATGAAACACCCACAACCACCTTGCCAATAACTTCCGATGAACTCACGCTGGACGAGATCAAACAAGCCGTTAAAAGATTAAAAAATTTTAAAGCTGCTGGAGTTGACGAAATTTCAGGCGAAATGATTAAAGCAGTTAATGACAACAACCTCTTGAGAATTTTCGATATTATAAAGGAAGTATGGAGAGAAGAACAGCCACCACAACAATGGAAAGACAGTATTATTGTAAAGTTACCGAAGAAAGGTGATCTATCAGACTGTAATAACTGGCGTGGTATATCTCTATTATCAGTACCTGGAAAATTATTATGTTGCATGATGTTAGAAAGACTCAAATTGCATGCTGACGAAAAGATCAGAGAAGAACAAGCGGGTTTCAGGCCGAAACGATCATGTATTGATCAAATATTCACACTAAGAACAATTATAGAAGAATCAGTGGAAATGCAATCGCCACTTATTATCACCTTCGTCGATTTTCAAAAAGCCTTTGATAGTCTACACCGCCCATCATTGTGGAAGATACTTACAATCTATGGTTTTCCAACAAAATATGTGAATATAATCAAAGCGCTATATGACAATGCAAGATGTTGTGTTAGAACAAATAAAGGGAATACAGAATGGTTTACAGTAGAAACAGGGGAGAAACAAGGCTGTATTATGTCACCACTACTTTTTGGAATAGCTATTGATTGGGTTATGAGAAACTATACCCACAATGAACAATTAGGTATAAAATGGACAAATGGAAAATTCCTGGGGGACCTGGATTTTGCAGATGATTTAGCATTCTTAAGTTCAACACCCAGACAATCCCAAGAAGCAGTAAATAATTTGTGTCATCTTTCGGTTAAAATAGGTCTCCAAATAAATGCCTCTAAAACTAAAGTTATGAACTTTTCTAACGAGACCTTTAATATCATCCTGAACGGGGAAAAACTACAGAAAGTTGAAAGTTTCAATTATTTAGGCAGTAAAATGACTCAGGATGGTGACACAACAAGAGAAATTCATACTAGAATTGCTTTGGCAGCTAGCGCCTTCAATAGATTATCTAACATTTGGAAATTACGATCATTGAATATACATACCAAGCTTCGTCTGTTTAATTCAAATGTTATCTCAGTGTTAACATACGGCTTTGAGAGTTGGAAAATAACAAAATCATTGGAGAACAAGCTGAATACATTCGAGAACAAATGTCTTAGAAAACTCATGAACATCAGTTGGAAAGAATTCAAGACTAATCGACAAATAAGAGAAGACTCTAGGCAGAAATATGTCTCCAACTATATAAGGAAAAGACGATGGTCATATATCGGTCATGTCCTACGAATGCAAAACAACAGAATACCATTGCAGGCACTCACTTGGGTTCCTGAGGGTAAGAGGAAAAAAGGAAGACCAAAAGAAACACTCAGAAGAACAATAATAAGAGAAGGAAGAACGTTGGGATTAAACAATGTGCAAGAGCTAAGGGGAGTGGCGTCACAACGTACAACCTGGAGAGCACTGGTTTCTGCCTTATGCGCCGTGTTTGGTGCTTAAAGAATTTATTATTATTATTATGCTCTAATTTTAAGGCAGTTAACATATAGTAATTTTTAAGGGGCTGAAAATACTTGAATTTCTAGGGATTGAATATACTTTAATTTCTAGGGGCTGAATATGCTTGAATTTCTAGGGATTGAAAATACTTGAATTGCTAGGGGCTGCATATACCTGAATTTCTAGGTACAAACAATCTGATATGTGGGTAATAATCAATCCAGAAAACACAAAGACTCAACAAATAGTTTGAAGACCATATTTGATCCATCTGTGTTTTGTAACTGTTTGTTGTATAAATCATGCAGATGTACAGAGCTACTGTACATGTTTTTGTTAATACACAGACGGATGATATTCGTGATGTGGTGGCGGGAAGATGTTCCTCTTGTAAATGTGGAATATATTATTTGCAGACATAACTTTTGCCCATTTGCAAACATAACTTTTTCCCTTTACCATGATTATTGTTTCTTTTAGCTGAGTAAAATTGGGCTGAAACTTTTTGTTACACATACTGAGACATTCTGGAAATCAGCACTTTGGGGCATTGATGTTAGTTATGGTTACAATGTGTAGCTACCAGTGGTCTCTCAGGAGACAAAGAGAGAATAGGACTTTGGTCCTTCAGACATGTCTTAAGAAGCCACTAATGTGAAGCTATGTCTTAAGAAGCCACTAATGTGAAGCTATGTCTTAAGAAGCCACTAATGTGAAGCTATGTCTTAAGAAGCCACTAATGTGAAGCTATGCATGGGGCAGGCAACCTTGTCATTTAAATAGCTTGCAGGGGAGACCACTGCTTCAAGAGCACACAAATGCTTTGACGCAGGCTTCCTGCAAGGGACTACCTGCCAGAAAGGGAACAGGAATGAAAATGATGATCATGACAATGGGGATCATGACTTAATCAGGCTTAAGTTATGCCATCTTCTTCACCTGGTTCTTGGATAAGAGTGTTTTAATTTTTACTTTTCACCACTTTATTTCTCATGTGTGTTCATTATCACCCTAGTGCAAAAGAAATAACGTTTTTCTCTTTATTTCTCCTTATTTATTGTTTCTATTGTTTGAGAGAATTCTATACTCATACGATTGACATTTCAGTACATGATTTATTTTTTATACATATTACATTTCCTGATTGTTATTGTTGATCAGAATTGACATCGTGGCACTTCAGGCAAACCCAAATGCACTGAGTCTCCCTTAGCAAATGTCGAAGGGTGAATGCTAATTGTTCCTGTAACTCCCTGGTTGTACATATAGTGGAGGCATCCTCTCATACATTTATTCTTACCAGTCTTACGTATGATGCCAAACTCCAGCAGTCTTAGCCTCATTGATTCATCTATTGCAGTGTCATTCTCTAACAGGCGATCATCAGTTATGTAGCTCTCTCATTGCCACATACTCCTGCATGACCATGACATTTACTGTCTAAGTAGTGGTATGAGAGAGCTGACATACTGGCCTCGAGAGCACCCATGGTGGGGACACTGGAAATGGATATAGGAGAGATAATAAGGGCAATTAAGGGAGGAGCTACACTGAAGCGCTATTTTCGTCATTAATTGCTGGATTTCAATGAAAATGCACAGACTTAACCTATATCAATTCTAGATATGCAAAATGAAGAGTTTGATGGCACTGCACCACTGGTTGCCATAGAAACGGTGGCCATATTGCATTATATTGTTCTATTTCAATTTGCTACGGCTTTTTTATTTATTAAGCTATGAATACCAAATTTGAACACAGCGTTTATCATTACATTTTAAAACTTTTTATGTGATGGATTTTTGATAACTTTAATACAAAAAAAGTTGTAGGACTTTGAATATAGTGTCTAAAAATAGTAACAAATTTTGCTAAATTTTACATTACTTTTTGCAATAAATCAAAAGTTTGATCAGATACTTAAAATCCATCACACAAAAAGTTTTAAAAGATAATGGGCAACATATGTGCCAATTCTTATGTCAATTAATACATAAGTGTGGAAGTTATACGAAAATTAGGATGAAAAAAAATAGATTTCTATAAAATCACATTTTTCGATATAATTAGAATATAATTAAATAAGTATGTAAAACTACACCCAAAAAATAACTTACTTGTCATTCAGAACATACCAGCAGCATATCCAGCTTCCTCTGCAGCTTCTTGTCTGGCTTTCTGTTGAGATTTGTGCCTAATTTCCTTACTTTTTTTTTTTAGTGCAGTTTTCTGCCGTTTTAGAGCTGAGCTCAAGACGTTTACGCTTTCTTGCTCCTGCCAGTTGACAAGCCTCTTTTCCACTGTTCAGCCCCAGGACTTTCTTGAAAAATATAGCAGCCTCAGGTCCTTCATTAAATTCAGCAACTGCACTTAGAAGGCAGAATTCCATGCGCTTTCCTGAATGGAAGATATGCTTTGGCACTTTACTCCAAATAACTGAATGAAGGCTCTCATTGGAGTTTTGGGTAGCCTTTCTTTCACAGCGACTCAACAGTTTCAGATTTGTCAGCCTGTCATACACTGGTGTCAAATGTCTGTTCAACAGCTTAACGTCCAGGGATGTATCTATACATTTTTGATGCCCAAAAGCATACTCATTCCTAGATAAGGCTGCTTTATAGAAACCGTCACAGCAATGCGATTGCGATGTTTGGTTGGTCTTAGGTTCAATTCCTGGTAAGCCTATCACTTATATTTTCTTTTCTGTTGTCTAGTGCCATCCTTTATGTCCAATGAGTACCTATTAATTACCTTTATTTACTTATTTATTTACTATCCACGGGACTCAGGTTTCCTTCATTATTTATTTAAGAGTTTACCCATCCGTGACTTTAACCTACCCGTCTATTCTGTGTTATTCGTCTTCCACTACACATTACTGGACACAAGTATTTCGGCCTTTATTTGGTCTATACTTACTGATAGGAAAGTTATATTAGTGACAGACTGTGTCTGTAAACTGTCTTGGTCGTCCACGGGTCCTATGCCATAGTTGTGTGAGTTTCATGAGAATGACCTCAGCCAATAATGCACTTTTTTTGGGGTGCGAAATTGGCTGAGTGCCATTCACAATGTACCGTCACAGCAAGGCGATGGCGCCGTTTGGTTGGTCCTAGGTTCGATTCCTGGTAAGCCTATCACTTATATTTTCTTTTCTGTTGTCTAGTGTCATCCGTTATGTCCAATGAGTACCTATTAATTACCTTTATTTATTTATTTACCCATTTATTTACTATCCACGGGACTCAGGTTTCCTTCATTACTTATTTATAGAAACACCAAGAGTCTTGGCCAGCATGACAAAACTGATGCTGGGGATAATCATCAGTTGAATAGCAATGATGTAGGCTAGCCATAATAGCATTCTTCATATCAGCTGCAATAGCATGTTCCCTGATAGCCCTGGAATAATGCCAAGCTTTCGGATGGCTGCATCTGTCGGACGGCCACGGCCACGTCCTCCAAGCGTAACATTTTGCTTGCTGCAATCAGCAACTAAATTACGAAGAGCTGTATGCATTCTTTTTCCTACATGATTTATACACTCTTTTTTGATGATTTCAACATTAGGGCTCTATGGTTTAATTGCCATGATCTGATTGAATGCTTTGCTATCACCATCACTTAACATGGTGGTGTAGTGAAATTTGTGTCTTGTCACAGACCGGCTCCATAAAACACTAGCTCCCTCAGCCTCCATCACACCTGAACTTCCTAGACAGAAGAAAAGGTATGAATTAGTAACACTTAAAATAATGATGTAAGCAAGCATTGAACACTGTCCTTTACAATGTAGAAGCAAATGTAGTACAATGGAAGCAAAGCAAACACATGTAAGTAATAAAATATGTTACTAAAAATGATACTTATGGAGAAATAAAAATTACATCAGTTTAAATTTTTAGACAAGGAGAAGGAGAAACCAAAAATAAGATTCAAAAGTAAATACCTTAAAAATTTATATCACATCCTTGCTTCACATGCTCCTCTTTCCATTTGCTGAAGTTTCCTGGGGCTTCCTTCTGGTGCCAAGAACCAGTTGTAGCACATGTCTGACAGTAATTTGAAAGCACATGGGCATCTATAACAAGACCTGTCAAGATCTCCACCACACAACCAATACCAAATTTTGAACTGTGGCCCCTTGTGAGCCAGCTGCCATCAAAACTGACTCCAATATCCATAATATCTTCATGATATGGTTGATTGCGTTTACGCTGCGTGCAAGCTTAGCAGCGTGATCAGATATTAATTTTGCAAGTTCTGGTGTTTGCAAATAAAAGTTTTGTGCAATTGCGTTTAAAATTTTGTTTTGCAGGCCAGGCATTTCCAAGTTCTGTGCAAAGTAGTTAAATTTATAGGGTCCCATTCCTGATAACAACGATGATAGAACCGCAACTTTGTTCACACTGAATGAATTATGTTCATCAACCGATGATGTGTACGTTGATGCAACGGTTTTGTTGCAAACACAACTATTCACTTTGATGTGTTGAACAAGACCTCTCTTGGCCTTATTATTAATTTCTGCAGACAGCTTCCCATAGCATTCTAGACATACAAGCTGACTAACAAGGTTACATATCTCAGACATATCAACTATAGTTCTGGAGACAGTATTGTTAGGTGTTGAAGCTTCTTGCACCAATGAGGCACTTAGTTCCAGCTTTTTACAGAACCGTGGAGTGCTGTGGGATAAAGAGGTAGAAGTTGTAGAGGAGCTTGTGCTGGCTCCTTCATTTACAGCTGAAGCTGACAGTATAACCTCAGGCAGACTAGGCTCATTAGTGGGACCATATGGTTCTGAAAAAAGTACATAAGAAATAATCACAGCTCAAGAAACATATGTCACATGCTTATAAATACCATGATAATTTATCGTATAATGTGCAATCATGTTATTTTGTCAAACCAGAAAAATGTGATCACTCTTTACTGCCAGTGCGTTTACTAATAGCTTACAAATATATAAATTATAAAAAAAATAATAGCTTATTCACATGTGACTTTTTTTTTAAAAGTATACTACTGGACAAAAGTTAAGGGCCACCATTCAGTTTAGACAAGGTTTATATAATTGATTGGCAAACTGTAAAGACAAGTGAAAATGTAATTAAAACTGAGCTCAGAGAAATGTGTATACATTTCTGTGTGCACTAGGTTAATTTTTTTTTAATGTCCAAAAACTGGGTCACTTTAACCCGCACGTGAAAATTGCCATTGTTGCTGCAAAAACTCATGGTTTTTGCAACACGCCCCACTAGTTCAAAAGGTGAAAAAGTGAGTTGAATTTGAATGCACGTGAAAAATGATCATCGGTAAAGAGTGTTCACCGTTGGTATGCAATAAATCAGTATGACAAGTGGTCGAAATGATCACTGCATTAGCCATGCCACCAAGGAGAAGTCTCAGCACTGTAGACCGTGGTCGAGCCATGGCATGGATTCAGGATGGTCAATCTGTTCGTCATGTTGCAAGACGTTTAGCAGTGTCCCACTCTACCATTCAGAGACTTCATGAGAGATTTCAAGCTACCGGACATTTGGAAAATCGACCCTGCTCACGAAGAATTATATAAACCTTGTCTAAACTGAATGGCGGCCCTTAACTTTTGTCCAGTAGTATATATCATTGAACCCTTTATGGGTTATAATTAGGACATATTGTGTATTAATTCAAAAAAATTAAGTCAGATTTCCAATATCCAAATATAGTACCTTCTTCCCCCCTCCACACAGTCCTAACAGAGTAAATCAAAACCAAATATGTGTAAATGTTTTTGTGCGTGACCTCACCTCATGTGAGGCTTTCTACAGTGATTAATTTTGTACTATTACCATAACAAAATTAGCGACTTTTACCTGCACTGTCTTGGTTCCATCGCTTCGCTCTGGCCTTTTCCAGTTTTAGATGACGAAAACTATTCTTTTTTCGAGGCATTTTCACACAAAAAGTTCAGAAAAATGAGACTAACTAAATGCATATACAGAATTTATGAATCCGACACCATAGTGTAAACACCGCGGTTACAAGTCACATGGATTCACACAGCCAATGAACTGTTTAGAATAGTGTGCTCTACAAACACAGAAAAAGCCGATGTCGACGAACGCCCGACGATTTCCATATATGGAAATAATCGGTAAAAAAACACGACCTATAAATTCTCGATTTTGGTGGGTATACTTTTGTTACCGAAATAAATGAACTACATCACAGGATTCCCCAGATCTAGGTGAATCCAATGATGTATAATACATAGGGGTGTAAGCTTGGTTGCTATGGAAGAAACTAGGTCTAATTAGACATATTTTCTTGAGTTTGAGAAAATCTCTCCGTACCATACCTTTTTCAAAGTCAAAATACATATTGTTAGAATGCATTTTGACATTTAATTCTGTTATATTTAGATTCAGAAGATGCTAAAGTAATCAGAAAATGGACTAATCCCAAAATCCATCATTTTTGTATTTTGATGTAAATTTAATGCCCGCTCCTCCCCTTAAGAGAGGGGAACACTTCTAGAAAATCTGGTTGTTACAAATGATGATGATGGATTTTCTATTGGCCGACTCTTTGTCAGAGTGCCAGTCCTGCACAGTGTATATTTTAGTACTCCACTTGGATTACAACTGTCAGGTGTTGGGGAAAATAATAATAATGTTTCAGGTATACGCCACTGTTGGCTGATAAAATAGTATCCTGGATTTTGTAAGTCCAGTAGGATAATTTATAGTCATACAGTATCTTCGGCTTGTACACGCTTAACCATGGAAAAGGAAAAGAAAAGACCGCTGGTTCGTCCACTTGGGATCAGGTCTGCTAAAAATACAAGAAACATTTTATGGGAAAATGCTACCACTGTATGGAAATATAAATATGTATAGACAGGGACACAATAGTCTCTCCTCCGCTCTGTCAAATCCTGACGAATTTAAAAGATACACAGTGTTTTTCTCTATGCCTTACATTAGGTACCACAAACTGCCGCTTTGCGGCGGTTGAAAAATTCTGTGACGCGCAAGCGAGGCCCAGTTTGGGCCCTTTTCAACCTCGCTGTGCCTAGTAATTAATTTGCCTTTTCTAAATAAAAATTATATCTTCTGGTTCCTTGATCTTTCTTCTTTCATAATATGTCAGTTATAACTTTCTGCATGTCATTGAAATTGAGTGAGACAAAAAACAAAAACACCATTAAAACCGCTCTTGCCGTGCACTGGCTGACTGGCGCTCAAGAGAGCGAAATTCCCTGAAAGGACTCCACCTCATTCAAAGCGTCGGCGCTATGTCCTCAAAAATGCTACACTAATACGGTTTTCACCAATGAGAAGAGCGGAAACTGAGGTTTACGCACATGTAACACGAGGCACAGATTTTTTATAGGAAGATATCGTAAATTCGAAGTGAATGAGAAAGTTTGGATTTTAATACACATCTGAGAGGCCTACTTACACTCGTGTTACATCAAACGAACGAGCAACCATTCTGCTAAAATCGTATCAAAGTTTTAAACATCATAGTTATTTGAGCAAAGAGCGAACGAACGTTAAAAGACAGCACCTCCAACACATTTCGGCAAGTAAACATAATGGCGGATGTTCCATCTGACAAACCCGGACACGATGGGCCGGCTGTACGAAACACAGCACGAAATGACTCAGGCGCCGAACTGACAGTTTTACCAATGGAAGTCGACGCAATATGTGTTCTGAGTAAGTTTTGAACTTTGTTTTATTTCTATTCATTTCAGACCTATTTTGTTTATTTGCAATATAGCAACGGCAAGTGACGGAGGGTGGATGTATTAGTAAAAGAACAGCCAAATGTGGCTGCTCGATTCACACATTTAGACAAAGTTTTTCGTTTTTTAAGCAATTTTGGGTGTGGGGTATTGTTGTTTATGTAGCTATTTGGTTGTTTTATCGGACCATCACCTCACCATTTTCTAAACATTCGGTGTCAGAATTAAGGTCTAACACTTAGTAACAGTTTGTAAAGCCGCTGACCTCCTTTTGATAACGTTATGGATGTCAAAGTATGCTGCAATAAATGCTTAATGATTAACAAAGGGAAAGAAAAAATAATTTGGCCGACATTTCTTGTATTAATAATAAAATAACACAATCATGCAATTTGTCCTCTTCCCGTCCCTCCCAACAAATTTCTCTCAGGTGACCTCTTGGTTTCTCTGTGCTACCCGAACAGAATGTGAGTAAAGGACAGCTACAGTACAGGTGCCAGATGTCAGTACAACAAGCCAGTGCCCTGAGAGGAGATTCACTTGAGGACTTTCTGAACACACAATTATCTTTTTGATGCAGCTGACCTCAAGTGACAGTGAGTTGGACACGGACTAATATGTAATGTTTCTTTGTTTATAAAAATCAAATTTTCAGCAGTAAAGGTTGTTTCAATCAAGAAAATAACCATCAATTTGAATTGTACAACTCAAATTACATAAATATGGAAGTTTTCAACTCTATAGCTGCAATATTCATGATTTTATGACAACATTTGGAATTTCGTGAGATTTTTCTTCCGAACTGCAAATTTAGCCTTTGATCCATTTTCACATAATGCAGTATTAAGCTCAATAAATCTTATAGCTTTCCTGTGTGTAGTTTTTGATTTATGAGTGCATGAAAATGCATATTTGCACTTTGCGAGCACAACAATGAAACTTGAAACTGTATCTTTTGTCAATTTTGATGGACCATAATTCATTTAATTGATTTGTTGTACTTCCCATGTTTCTTTTCTGCAATAAGGACTTGTATGACTTTGTACAAAAAGCATTATTGACTTGGTAAGTGTTTGTTGACTGTAGTTATGATTGTGCAAAGTCAGGCAATTTGTTCGGTGCGAAGATGTTTGAAAAATTTTGTAATTCCCCACAATTTTGAAATGCTGTAACTCGGTTGTTTGATGTCCGATTTTTTAAATCTAAAAAGGAAATTTCATGGCTTAAAGAGATCCATTAAGATCTATAAACAAAGACACTAAAAACAAAATGAAAAATCAGTTTGTGGTACCTACTTACATACAGACATTGCTGGCCGCAGAGGTGGGTAGGACTGAGTCAGTGAAGAATCTCCCGCCCCTTCTCGCGGCTGGCAGTCACATGCACAGTGTGTTATTTATTTTCTTCTCACAATGTGCCACATACAAATTATCACGTCGGTCTACACTGTAAACAAAATTTACCATCTCGTCTCAGCTAGGTAGCGGTCGGGGATGTGGTCTAACATTTTAATTGAATATCTGGTTATTAAAATTGCTACGCGTTATTTTATTTAACACTTTGCTGACCAGCAATCCGGAGCATTATGTCTCCCATTACCAAGGGTATTTGCAGATTTCTTTAAAAATAACTCGTCTTTTTTTTTTTAAATTCATAAAAAATTGAAAAACAGACATAGGGTTTTGAAATTTTTAGAGCGCCATTATGAATGGTTGCTACATCTGAAAAAATATATTTTATGCAAATTGGTCACATGATCATGGCGGCCATCTTGAATTTGTGTGGCTATTTATAGAAATTTCAGGAGATGTTTTAAAACCATGATATTTTTCCAGTGTTTAGTGATTTTGTCCGATGTCAGTGCAATAAAATGTTAGGGACATTGATGGCAATGAACAAAATAAGCTTGATTGAAGTACTGATTTAACGATTAACCATGTATCTCAACATAAAAGGCTAACAAAAATTGGGAATAAAATGCAAAGAAAATTTAATTTTTGTATTTGTCTTTTTTGACGACCCAGAGTCCGCTGGGAGGACAACATTAGACAATCTTTGAAGGACCGAGGACTAGAATGGAACCAGGCCAGGAGGAAGACAGCCGATAGGATAGTCTGGCGCTCTCTCTTCCAAACCTCTACACCTCACAGTAGAAGGGGAACGACTAAGTAAGTAAGTCT
The DNA here is from genome assembly GCA_024509875.1 of Oreohelix idahoensis. NCBI lineage: Eukaryota > Metazoa > Mollusca > Gastropoda > Stylommatophora > Oreohelicidae > Oreohelix > Oreohelix idahoensis. The sequence continues at coordinate 103,926 of JAMPIV010002948.1, forward strand.
TTTTTGAGTGGATTCTGTGTCTGCGGCATCTGACAATGAGTGTTTGTGAATGTTTGAGTAGTTAAGTACCTCTAGTTGGAGTCTGAGCTGCTTCCTTCATTAACTGGGGTTGAAGTTGTAGCTGAAGGCCTCTGCAACAGTCTTTGTCTGGATCGTTGATAATCCTCGACTGTGTGGTATAACTTGAAGCAGGGTATTGTGCATAGAGGTACATTGCAATCTGGGCAGTACATGACAGTCTGGCTTCTTTTCCCTGCAGCCTTACACACTTTACAGTCTGGTTTGTACCTTGCCCTTTCATATTTATCAATGAAGTGGCGCTCAGTAAGTCATGTTGTTGTGACTTGTGGCTTTGAAGGTGTCACATTGCGTGGAAGAATAGCAGGTTCAATAAGAGCGAGACTGACATCCTGCCTGAACTTCTTTGCTGTATTCTTTTTTTGTAGAGTTGGCAGTGTTGTAGGTTATGTGCCCATTGACCAGGGCAGTTTCAACTAAGAAATGATATAATGGAAGGTAGCATTTATAGGATCTGTGTGGGTAGGGGTAGCTTGCACACAGTTGGCCGAAGTGGTTGACACCTCCCATACTTTTGTTGTATTTTTCTGCTCGCACTGGCTTCTGAATTGTTCTGCCCTCAGGTATTCCTTGTTTTCTAACTGTCTTGTCCATAACATCATTGGAGTGAACAGTAGATATAAGGTTAACTCTTTTAGTGTCATGCCAGGGAACTGCCAACATGCTTTATCTTCTGTGGCACAAAACACAGGATGATCTGCCTATTTTAATTTGAGCTGCTCTTTCTTCAGTGCATCAGGAAAATGCTTCCTATTCTCAGCTACTGTTCCACATGCACCAATCTGAATTTCTTTAAGCTCTTGAAATAATGCTGGGGCTGAATAAAAGCTGTTGCAGTAGAGAATATGTCCTTTGTTGCCATATCCATCAAGAAGATCTTTCACAACCCTGGAAGTTGCCCCAACACGACCTTCATCATTTGCCTTACCAGTATAAATTGTCAATTTCAGGCAGTATTGTGTTTTAGCATCAGTGAGTACAAATACTTTGAATCCCCACTTTGTGGGTTTTGCTGGCAGGTATTGCTTGAAATATATTCTACCCTTGAACCTCACCATCGATTCATCTATTGACAACTCCCGCCCAGGTGTGTAGTGTTGCTTATATGTAGGCAAAATAATATCCAGTATGGGTCTGAGCTTGAAGAGGGGATCATACCCAGGCTGCCCCCTCTCAATTCTGTTATCATTATTATTAAAATGGAGATTTCTGTGGAGCTGTTGGTACCTGTTCCGACTCATGACCCTCGAATATGGTGTATCATTCAACCAAAAGTTCTTATACCAGTAGTCTGAGACTGCTGGTTTGCAACACATTCCCATACCAATCTGAAGGCCTATGTATGCAGAATTTCAACTGCATCAGTTTTATCCCAAGTACGTTTTTTTTGTATTTAGCATTTCCTGTGTACTGAGAGAGGTGATTTTCTCCGTACCTATTCACTTCGTCAGTGATCAGATCTATGGCAGTGTCCGGAAAAAAAAAAATTGGAAAAAGTCAATGGACATATATTCAGTTGTGTCTGCCGTGACACCTTGTTGTTCTTCATATGGAGGAAGCATGTCAAGCTCAACAAGTTCGTTTTGAGCAAGCTTTCTCCATCTCCACAGATTATTTTGATGTGCAGTCTTGCTGTGGTCTCTTGTGCTTCGCCCATCTCCTGCTTCAGATGTACCTACATCACCTCCATCTAATTCAAATTCGTTGTCGCTACTGTCAGTTGCATTACGATTGAGTGATACATCTCTACTTAGCCATAGATATCACTTTCGGCCCCAGATTCGCTGCCAGAATCAGAATCATCTCTGTTATAAGTCTGGTTTTCATCATCACACAAAAATAATGAAATTTTAATCAAAACTCCGCTAGAAACAGCGCTTCACAATATCACTCATGAGTGCAGCCATTTTGGAATGTTACAATTACCCGGATGAGGCTTGTTTCGTAAAACTATCGATACGGCTGTCTGTTGCATTGGTAGTGTTACTAATTCGACTTTCGTTGAATCTGGTCAGCAAGGGTTTAAACCGGAAATTCGACGATCGTGGAATTTGGTTAGCAAAGTGTTAATACACCTTACTAGCAAGAAAAAATCTAAGTGAAGTATAAGTAAATGCTATCACCGTGAAATACTTCTAACACTTAGAACTATTTTCCTCTTACCAGAAATACAGAATTAAATCTCCACGAATCACTTATAACAATCCAAAAGAAATGGTTTAAGACTGCGAGCTAGATGTTTCTCAAATTCTGAGTGATGACTGATAGTTGGGTTATAGAAACAGTAGTATATATATATATCATTAAATTCCTCTTGATCTCTAATGCGCTCCTGTGTGAGACAAAATTTCAGAAGCTAGAGGTATCAAGATGAAAGGCTTTACGTTTCGGTCTTCCAGAGTTTCTCGTCTGGAGCTTTGACCGACATCAAAAGACTTTCTGTTCTACTAGCGGGTTTCCTTGTAGGATGCACGTATTCCCAGATCAAAGGATATTGGGGATTTTTAGTTTTCCCCTGAGCAACTTCAAAGAAGCCTGTTATCTCTCTCTCACATGCTGTCTGTCAAGTATTATATGATTGACGGATAAGCTCGCGTGACTGAAACACGGTAAAACGAAGCGTGATTTGTTTCCTGTTATGACTGACAGGTCAACGAAGATGGTATATACTGCATTAGCCCGTGTTTACAGAAAAGAAGGCGGGGACAAAATGGTACGTTGCAGAAATAGACAGTTGATATAATGCATGTTTAGCTAGCAAATCAGAGAGCAGCTATAAGGTTACAATAAGCAGTCAGATTACTGTAGGCACTTTTCCAGTACACGTCACAAAAACATTGATATCATTTGAAACTCTATAACAGAGTGTTACAACAGGATGCAATCTGTTCCTCTGTTGGACAAGTTTTCCTGCCCTTTAATCTTCTTTAAACTCTGGTCATGGCTCCCAAGTGTCAGCGCCCTGTTGTGTTTTCCAGCCTGTGCTGGGAATTGAACCCATTCCACCTTGGTTGTAACTTTCAACTTAACTTCTGGTCTTATCCATGCTGTTGCCTTGAGGCAATTGTGAAAGTAACTATTATGCTGTATATAAATTTGAAAATGGCCACAATTGGTACATTTACTGATATTCACACAATTTTTAATATGGACCCGTATAAAAGTCACATATTATTTACTGGATAGCATTATGTAATTTTCAAACAAATAAACTAGGATAACATCGCGTAAAAACTGTTTACACTTGTTTCATTTTAAACAGTCACCCTAGCTTAATGTTCTACCTATAACTAGTCATTAGATGTAACTGTAGGTCTAGTTCTCTTGCTTTTCAGTGGACCAAACTGACCGATGGTCTGAGCATTATTCCGGAGTTAGGGAGTTAATTTAATGCACACTAGCACGTGTGTTTTACATCATCATCATTGTCATGCCCCTTCAGATCCCAAAGGAACAAAGGTCTTCAACAAATTCATGCCATGTCCTGCTGTCCAGTGCTATCTGCTCAAGGTTTTTCCATATCTTCTTTACTAGTTTTGTTTCCCTCTCCAGTTAACTTCTTCTTGTGTTTTTGGGCTTCCTCTACCACTGTTAACCCTTTTTTTACAATCTAAGAAACAAATAGTACATGATAAGTAATTGTAAATACAGAAACAATGTAAATTATAAATGTTAGTACATAATATTTGCTGACACTACAAATACTGACTTAAAATGTGGCACATACATTCATATGGTGACAGATAAGTTGTAAATGCAAACATAAAACTGTAAATGGGAAGACATACATTTTATATCACATGCATAACCGTATAAATACGGACACACTAATTACACACCAATAATGCTAGATATCTGTTGTCTGCTCTTCTGCATGAATGTCTGATTTTATTTAACTGCAACTTTATTTACACTGTTTTACATTTTTCAAATTTCACTATCTTGTTTAGGGTCCGACCACACGCAGCCCTTGGACAGGAGTGTCACAGTTTTTAACTACCACCAGGAAGATCATTCAGTTTTCAGAGGGCATTGAACCAAAGCCAGGAGACAAAACTGTATATGTAGCTGGAGCTTTTGATCTTTTTCGTATCCTTGCTGCATTATGGATTTAATGAAGAACTGAGTGAATTATTTCTTTCTCCATTGTTTATATTTGTATTGTGTGCACATTTGATGCAGCTTTCATGACATTAGAAAATATGTGGAAATCAAAAGAATTCAAGTACAAACCTAAAAAATTTGAATCTTCAGTGCCTATGTGAAGTCAGTTCTGTTCTATAGCTTTGAAACTTTGAGAACAACAAAATCAACCATGAAGTTAGACTTTCATAATTGGATGCTTGTGTAGAATAGAAGGACTGAGATGGTATGACAAGATCACCACTGTGGAACTGATGACAAGAACCAGACAGGTTTCAGTGGAACAAGGTTTAAGAAGAAAGCGATTAATAGGTCACACATTGAGGAAAACACAACGGGCTGATCACCCGTTTGCCAGTCACTTCGATTACGGAAACAACAGCAAATGGGTTGATTTGCCGTTGCCCTAAAGACGCCACTAGGCGTGATGGGAAACAATGGCAAAGAAAACCTATCTGCTGTTGCCCTAAGACGCCACTATGCGTAATGGCCACTGACTGCTTTGACGGTCGGTGGCTAAGGACGGAAGAAGAAGAAGACATTGAGGAAACTTTTTATTAGCATTACAAGGCAATCCTTGTTCTGGAACCCTAGGGCAGGAGCGGTAGTAAGAGACCAAAAAACTCATGGAGAAGAGAGCTGGTGACAGAAATGAAAGTTAGGAGGAAGTCATGGAAAGACCTTGAATTGATGGCACATGTCAGGAGTACTTGGCATGAGTTTGTTGAAATTCTGTGCTCCTTGGGGAGCTGACAAGCAGTGGTGATGTTTTATCATCCTCTGGGATCAAGAAACCTCTGTGTTCATGTGTCTTTTTCTAAAGCATTTTGTACATGCTGCACACATCTTTCCTTGTTCACTTCTAACTTCTTTCATAACCAGTTTAGTGATGTTTATCCATCGTCATCAGTAGTTTATTGTTCCTGTCATTGACTTGAAATCATGACTGAAATGCAGAATTTAAATATGAAGGAATAAAGTAACTGCTTTAGAATGCAAACAATTGGTAACATTATAGAAAAAAGTCAAGATTGTTAACTGCAGCAAAATATATATAGTTGTTAACTTTGTAATATAGAAATAAGTAAAATTAATTGCACTGACATGTATGCAATTGGTAATATTATAAAACAGAAAAAATTAAGATTGTTAACTACACAAAAGTGTATAAAATTGACAACACTATAATATAACAAAATTAATATTCGTAACTGCACTACACTCTATACAAGTGGTAACATTGTAATATTTTTAAAAAGTAGGATTTTTATCGCACTAAAATATATAGAGTCTGCAGCATAGTAATACAGAAAATAAGATTGTTATCATGTGGATGTTGTCTGATTGTGTCCTCAACTCTAAAAGATGTTGGACATGTTGATTTCTTGGAGAAGGCAGCTGCTCAGGGTGATTTCCTTATTGTTGGGCTTCACACTGACCCTGTAAGTTGTTGTCTGTTTGTGAAATTACATATGCATTATCAGTTTGGCAAACAGCATTTCTTTCAAACAAACTGTAAGGATAGGTAAAAGGTAAAGGATCCCGTTACACGTCCATTGAGGCATATTGAGAATATGGTGTTAGGCCCATATTTTCTTGACCATCGGCACACTAGGGATGATGTGGTCAGCATCAATCCAGCCGCCTTAACCTTCCCAGAGTTGCTCTAGTACCTAATTCATGGGGCTGGGTCGGCCCAGAGCCATTTGCGATCTAAAAAATCCCACCTCAACTGGGGATCGAACCATAAATAAACTAAAAGCTTTCACTTAATAATGTGGTATGGGTTATGCAGGTCGGCAACCTTTTAACTGAAATCCTTGAGGCCAGATGTGTTTCGAAATTAAGGAATTGTTTGGATTTCAGAATAGCAGTAGTGTACATGTACCGTATATTATGGAAACACTCTACCATGGCTTGCCAGAGGTCTCGGAGAAAGCCCCTGCTTTTGCAATGAGCCATGGGTCTGCAGTCAGTGCGCTAGCATCTCATTCAGTCTGTCTTTTCCAAATGCACATTTTGTTGGTACGTGGCCATGCCTGTTAACTCTAAAACAGCAGAAACTAGGTTATGCGTGCTATTGCATAAAAATAAAAAAAAATTGGGGAGCCAAAGTTTCACATTGTCAAAAAATAAAATGTGGGTCATGACTGACGCACCACAAAAAAAAACGCTTTGTTACGAGAGCTTTTCGAATTTCAGATAAAAGGTTGTGGAGCTGTATTGCATTATGTTATTGGTATTTGTCACACCAGTATAGGCTTATAGTTTATGAAATTTTATTGTGCTGATAATAATAATAGTTGCCCATCGCAAGCGAAGATGGCGACAGCTTCAGACTTGAGTTGTGACACATCTGTGCCGTGATCTCGTGACTAATTAATCCTATTTTGGCCCTACAGGCCCTGCCACATACGGGGCACACATGGTTAGAGTCGATAGTAGTGTTGCTGTGCATTCTGGCCTTTCTTGCAGCACGCTTGCCTTCTGCCTTATCAGCTAAATTCTGTTCTGCAATGCGAGCACCTTGAGTAATGTTTGTCCGCCAGGCACAGCGATCCTGTGCGATAGTCTCCCAGGAGGAGACATCAATTTTGAAGCTGCTCAACGATGCTTTCAGTGTGTCTTTGAAGCGTTTCTTTTGTCCCCCTGCTGTTCGCTTACCAGTGGAGAGTTCGCTGTACATCAACTGCTTTGGGATGCGTTTTTCGGGCATGCTAACAACATGTCCGGCCCATCTAGTTTGGGCCCTCTGCAGCAATGTGTAGATGCTTGAGATATGTGCTCTGTTGAGGATCTCAGAATTAGATACTCTATCATGCCACTTGATCCTGGGGATCCTGCGAAGACAGCTCATGTGGAAATGATTAAGCTTCTTGGCATGTCTGCTATACACTGTCCATGTTTCACAGGCATACAGGAGGGTAGTGAGTACTATTGCATGATATACTTTTATCTTGGTGGCTGCACTAATTCCTTGTCGATCCCAGACATTTACTCTTAGTCTTCCGAAAGCTGCACTTGCCTTTGCAATTCTGTTGTTGACCTTGGAGTCGATATTCGCATCTTTGGTAAGGGTACTGCCTAGATAAGTGAAGCTGTCCACCACTTGGAGACGTTGGTTCTTTACTGGGATATTTGGTTCACAGTATGGTTTCCCAGGAGCAGGTTGCAACATTACTTCAGATTTCTTCGTATTGATGGTAAGGCCAAAGTCATCACACGCTACAGAAAGCCTCCTCATATTGTTCTGCATGTCCAGTTCTGTGCAGGTGTTGATAATGTAGGCAATGTCAAGTCAGTCCAAGTATGGCTCAAAAATATGGAGAACAACAATCAGAAAGTTAAATGGGTGCTTGCATAGAATAGAAGGATTTAAATGGTATGACAAAATCACTAACTGATGAAATGAGCCAGGTGAGTGCTGGTGGAACAAGAGATGAGAAGAAGATGCTGGTGATGGTTAGGGGACACGTACTGAGGAAAACTGTTGATAGCATTACAAGGCAGTCCTTGCTTTGTAATCCCCAGGATGGAAGAGGGAGACCAAATAACACATAGAAGAAAATTGGAGACAGACATGAAAGGAATGAGGAAGACATGAGCTGATGGCACAGGACAGGAAAACTTGGCGTAGGTTTGTTGAAGGCCTATACTCCATGAGAAATTGAAGGGTGATGAATGAATGATGTAGGCAATATTTACAGTGAGAGTGCCTTAAAAGTTCTCATAGTTTTTAAAAAGATAGGCTTTCATTGTATATAGCACTTTTAATATTTTTTTTAGCTGTTTTCACATCTTTTGAATGGCTTATATTTTAGGAAACTTGAGGTTTGTAAATTTTTTCAATCAAATCTTTGATGCTCAAAATCGCAATGTTCCACTCATCGTAGGCAACTAAAACTTTGCATGCAGCTGTTTTCTTGTCACATTTTTATCTTTCAAGTTTTGAGTGACCTCGACCCTGCTGATTTTATATAGTAATGAAATCAGTGTAAAATGAGGTGGAAATGTCCATTAAAGTAAGGGTTTTAAAGTAAAAGAAATAATGAAATATTATTAGATTTGATTTAACTTTGGCAGATTTTAAACAGGTTCGGAGTTATTGTATAACAACATCGTCAGTGTACAGGCATTTTATCAAATTTAGCAGATTTTAAACAGATACAATGCTGTTGTATTAAAAACATTGCCAATCTAACACATTTTTGCTGATTTTGATAGATTTTAAAATGGTTACAAAGTTCTTATATTAAAAAAGAAAAGATGCCTAACATATGGGGAACAGAGAAAGCATATAAGGCCATCTCCAGTATCATTCCTGGAAAAACTCTATGGATATGCAGATAGCCTCAAGCTGATCACTGCTATCTTTGAAAATATTTGAGTAGACGTCTGTGAGTGTATGAAGAAGAAGATATTACAGAAATTCCCAGGTAGTTGACTTTTTATTGTATTTTGTCAGGTTGTGAACAGGTACAAAGGTTCCAATTATCCTATCATGAATCTCCATGAGAGAACCCTGAGTGTGCTGGCCTGCAGGGTAAGTAAGGAATTAAAGGTGGTGCTAGAAGGACTGTGAATTTGAATTTATATATACATATAACAGTTATATTCTTTGTTCATAAAACACAAACAATACCATGTGAATTCCCTTATATGTTAATTATGTCCTGATGCATACCAGAACTTTGAAAAGCTAAGCATATAATATATCAATATCAAAATTAAACACGTGATACCTATTGCTGTTTTTATCAAGTTCCGTATGTTGCTGTTTAAGACATATTTTGTGACATCCATAATTAATCATCCCACACTTTCCATGTTAGGTCGTTGAAATACAGTGAGCTGATTTCAGGACATTAAAACTCTTGAGAATGATGATCGTGTTAAATTCTTTTGCCATGATTGTTTGCTGTAATGCTTCTGTAAGGAGTACATCTGATTATTTGGTAATGGATTGGATCAAGTGTTGTTTGCACCTCACTGGTTGGCTGTAGTGGATCTCTGTATTTTCTGTCTTTTCTCATGGTAGTACACTTGCTATGACTACACTGAGAAACAGTTTTCTGTGTCGTGTCATGATGGAACAGTGAGAGACTATCTTTTAGTCTGTCGTCATAGTATTACACTAATAGATCGTTTTCTGTCTCTTGTCATGATGATACACTGAGAGACTATTTTCTGTTTGTTATCATAATGATACACTGAGAATTTTCTGTCTCTTGGCATGATGGTCCTCTGATAGACATGTCTGTCTCTTGTCATGGTGATATAGTGAGAGATTATTTTCTGTCTCTTGTTATAATGGTACAATGATAGACTGTTTTCTGTCTCTTGGCATGATGATAAAATGGAGACTTTTCCTGTCTCTTGTCACAATGATACACTGATAGACTTTTTCCTGTCTCTTGTCACAATGATACACTGATAGACTATTTTCTGTCTCTTGTCACAATGATACACTGATAGACTATTTTCTGTCTCTTGTCACAATGATACACTGATAGACTTTTTCCTGTCTCTTGTCACAATGATACACTGATAGACTATTTCCTGTCTCTTGTCACAATGATACACTGATAGACTATTTGCTGTCTCTTGTCATGATGATACACTGATAGACTATTTTCTTTCTATTGTCACAATGATACACTGATAGACTATTTTCTGTCTCTTGTCACAATGATACACTAATAGACTATTTTCTGTCTCTTGTCAAAATGATACACTGATAGACTATTTGCTGTCTCTTGTCATGATGAATCACTGATAGACTATTTTCTTTCTATTGTCACAATGATACACTGATAGACTATTTTCTGTCTCTTGTCACAATGATACACTGATAGACTATTTTCTGTCTCTTGTCACAATGATACACTAATAGACTATTTTCTGTCTCTTGTCACAATGATATACTAATAGACTATTTTCTGTCTCTTGTCAAAATGATACACTAATAGACTATTTTCTGTCTCTTGTCACAATGATACACTAATAGACTATTTTCTGTCTCTTGTCACAATGATACACTGATAGACTATTTTCTGTCTCTTGTCACAATGATACACTGATAGACTATTTTCTGTCTCTTGTCACAATGATACACTAATAGACTATTTTCTGTCTCTTGTCACAATGATACACTAATAGACTATTTTCTGTCTCTTGTCACAATGATACACTGATAGACTATTTTCTGTCTCTTGTCACAATGATACACTGATAGACTATTTTCTGTCTCTTGTCACAATGATACACTGATAAACTATTTTCTGTCTCTTGTCAAAATGGTACACTTATTGTTATTGTTGATCAGAATCTACATTGATGCACTCCAGGCAAACCCATAGGTGCTCAGTCTCCCTCAGCAGATCTCGAAGTGTATGAATGCTAATTGTTGCTGTAATGTGCTGGTTGTATACAAGATGGATGCATCCTCTTATACGTCTCTTGCATTTAATGACAAATTCCAACAGTCTTAGCCTTGGTGTTCCTCTATTGCAGTGTCATTCTCTAACAGGTAATCCTTAATTGTCTTTTGTATCTCTCACATATCCAGATCCAATGTCTCCACTATGGGTGCACTCAAAGCTAGTCTGCCAGCTCTCATTGCTGCGCACCCCTGTTTGACCAGGACAGTAGATCCACATCAGTTCCTGAAGACACAAGGCACTTATGGATTTTTTTCATTCAGGCTATGGCTATCCATTTTGGAGATTGTTGTCTTGTAAGCTCCACTCTGTTCAGTGAAGACCCTTCCCTTTACTGTAGTTGAGAAGCCCTTATCCTGATTTCTCACCAGAGTACAGATTTATCTGTGTATACAATGGCATCATCATACCCATCATGATCACTTATCAGTTGATTAATTGCCAGCTCTGCTTTGCCTTTGTCCTAAGCTCTGCACTCGCTGCAGATGGTGTACGTGCTGTGATGATACGCTGGGAGACTGTTTTCTGTCTTTTGTCATGATGATACACTTTTCCATGACGGTACATTAATCTGATCAAGACAAGACTTGAATGTGAACATTTCATTGTTGCCAATAAATAATTTTTTTTGACATTCTCATCTCACAGTATGTCTCAGAGGTTGTCATTGGGGCTCCTTACTCTGTGACCCCTGAGCTGATGGAGCATTTCAAAGTAAGTTGTTCAGTCCTCCTCTTTCTTATGTCTCTTTTTGTTCTGTAGAAAGTTCCTGAGCTTATATACCTACTTCATTGTTACAGGATAATATTTTTTTTTTTTTTTTTTTTTTACTAAGGAAGATTTGATATGACAGAAATCTAGAAAACTATACAGAGCATGACTTACTTACTTAGTCGTTCCCCTTCTACCGTGAGGTGTAGAGGTTTGGAAGAGAGAGCGCCAGACTATCCTATCGGCTGTCTTCCTCCTGGCCTGGTTCCATTCTAGTCCTCGATCCTTCAAAGATTGTCTAATGTTGTCCTCCCAGCAGACTCTGGGTCGTCCTCGGGGTCTGGATCCTTGGCTCTTTGTTTCCCATGCTTGTCGTGGTATCCGATCTTCTCCCATTCTGCAGACATGGCCAAACCATCTTAATTGGGACTGTTCTACTTGGGTCTGCAGGGGGTAGGATTTAAGGCCTTGACGTATCGTCTGGTTGCGTACCATGTCTCTTGTTACTTCAACCACCTTCCTCAGATACCTCATTTCTGAGGTTTGGATCTGGCTTTTATGGGTTGTAGTCATTGCCCATGACTCGCATCCATATGTCAAGACTTGCACATAGGTGGAGCGGTATACAGCCATCTTCGTTTTCTTACCAACCTCTCTCTTGCTGAGGAATCCTCGATTTATGGCCTGAAAAAGTCTCCCAGCTGCTGCTTTTCGAGTATGACAACAGGAGAAAATCTGATCATCAGAAGTTTGCCCCTCTTCAGACTAATATTTTGGCCTTTATTGTCGGGGGGTTGAAAAGAGAAAGAACCAGATCACTTGGTTCATAACTCCAAAGTTTTTATCTTCCTTTTTTTTTTTTTTTGGGACTACCTGCGCTGGGAATTGAAACCATGGAATTATGCAGTTACTGTGCGTTCTGAAAGAATCCATTCTGTTGTTTAAATCATCACACAGTAATGGAGTATGTCAGATTTGATGAGGGATTTCTTTCACTGTTTGGCTGATATTATGTTATATATTTTTGCTGTCCTCAGCACATTGTTGAATGTCTCAAGTCAGCATGCTGTTTAGATCAACATTGTTGGTATTCAGTCCTTACTCTTTAGCTCCCCAAGGAGCATAGGCATTCAACAAACACGTCAAGTTCTCCTATCACGTGCCATCAGCTCAAGTTCTCCTATCACGTGCCATCAGCTCAAGTTCTCCTATCACGTGCCATCAGCTCAAGTTCTATCACATGCCATCAGCTCAAGTTCTCCTATCACGTGCCATCAGCTCAAGTTCTTTCCACGTTTTCCTCATCAGTTTTACTTCTGTCTTCAGTTCTCTTTTCAGGGTGTTTTTTTGGTCTACCTCTGCCTTTCTTTCCCTGGGAATTCCAGAACAAGGACTGCCTTGTAATGCTATCAACAGGTTTCTTCAATGTGTGTCCTATCCATCGCCAGCGTCTTCTTCTCATCTCTTGTTCCACTGGCACTTGTCTGAGTTTTGTCATCAGTTCATTATATTAACACAAGATTCCCCATAATGAATATGTAAACATTGATGACATAACAATCACCAGTCTACAAATCCAAATATGTTTGCATGAGTGAGGAAGGAGCTCAGTTTGACCTTGTGTATAAATAATATTAGATACTTACTTAGTTGTTCCCCTTCTACCGTGAAGTGTAAAGGTTTGGAAGAGAGAGCGCCAGACTATCCTATCGGCTGTCTTCCTCCTGGCCTGGTTCCAATAATAATATTAGATACATGTTTTAACCTATGAAAAAAGGATTTTGTGAGACCCTGTAAACATTATCCGTACATTATGTGCATCTAGTGTGCATACTGTAGATATTTTAGATGTATCTAGTGTGTGTCCATACATAGTGTCTGTACATTAAAATGATTATATGAGTAAGTAAGAGTCTGTGCTTTGGTTGAATGTAATATATGTACCCAGGCCTAAATACTGAGGGGATGTAATGGGCTTGCGTAGTCTGTACTGTAAGTGATTCTTAGGTGGGTACACAGTGTCATGTAGCTCTTGTGTGGAATTATGTATAGTGTGTCATAGAACATAGTGACAGAACATTAAGTAGTTTAATATGTGTGTGTGTGTACATATTTCCTGTACTACAAATAAACATGTATGAACGTACATCTGTAATTTAGGTGAAAATATTATGCCATTATGTTTCAGATTTTTGTTTCTCCACATTTGTTGATTATTACTTAAACCTGCCTGGTTGGAGTAGCACTCTGTTATCCACAAAATAAAACATGTTATTTTTATTCTTTAGGTTGACCTAGTTTGTCATGGTTTGACCCCAGTTATGCCTGATGTGGATGGCTCAGACCCATATGCAGTAAGTGCACAGATGTATGGGATGGGGGGGGGGGGGCTTTGTCATTGTACCTAGTCCATCTCCATTTTCATCTTACCATTTTCACTTTTATTTTTTGTCTACCAAAATACAGTGGGATGAGCCTAAAAGAGCCTTAAATAGCTAGTTTAAACAACGGGGATATTACTTAAGAGGTATGTGTAAAGACGTCCTCAAATAATTTGTTATTCTAAGAGAAAAAACGTTTTAATTTACATTTATACATCAGGGTTATCCCCAATATAGTTAGTTAAAGACTGCATAGATTTAAATGCACTTTGCTAGCTAAACCATAAATAGACAGACAGATAGATATAAATTCACGGTTCAATTCTAACTTTAGATGAGCAAAATCAGTCCATAATTAAGATAGAAAAATTATTATGTTTTGGAAACATTCTAGTTGTCATCATTATCATTATCTCACCCTACATCTCACCGAGGAGCATGGGTCTTCAACAAACTCTTCAGTGGGCCATCCGCTCAGTGGGCTTTCCGTGTTTTTTTATAAAATCCCTTTTTTTTTCAGTCTCCCTGTGTCTCTCTTACCCTGGGGATTCCAGAATGAGCACTACCTGGTAATGATGTCGGCAGGTTTCCTCAGTGTGTGTCCTGTTCATTACCAGGATCTACTTTCTCATCTCTTGTTCCACTAGTACTTTTGTCTCGTTCTTGTCATCAGTTCCATATTTTTGGTATTGTATGATTTTAATCCTTCTATTCTATTCTATAAATCACCCATTTATGAAAGTCTAACTTCTTTGCTCCCGTTTTTCTTGTTCCCCTTTTGTGCTTTGATGTGCTGAACAGGGTTCGTAGCGACCTGGAAAAACCTGGAAAACGAAAAAAAAAATTCCAGGCCTTGAAAAGCCTGGAAAAATGGCTAAAAGCCTTGAATTTCCCGCATCGGACCTGGAAAACAATTACAAATCGAAAGCTGTCAATTTTTCGGTTATTGGTGGTATTTTTCGTTAAACTTCAGTTACCGCAGAATCTTTACTTCCCTTTTGCGCACTAAATCTATTTCCAGACGTTTTCTGGAGTTGGCGTTTTCGGCGCTTTGCGTTAATGTGAACGCACGGATTTATTTGTAGCGCTCGCGTATGTTGATACTCGAATGCTACTGGGAAAAAACATCATTTCAACTGAGGTAAGTAATAAATTCATGTATCTCATTTATAAAACATATTTAAATAAGTGCAGTTTATAGATAGACCTACTGTACTTGCGTCTGTAATTTACAATGTAGGCCTATTTACAGTTTTATTACCATAGCCAAAATTATAGTGTTTGTATGAAATTTCTTGGTTTACAACTGCTTACGGGAATATGTTTGCCACAGTTTAAGATGGTCAGGAATAGAAATTGATGGCGATTCCATATCCTATAGCCTACCATGTTATCAGATCATGTCCCACTGTTCATTTCACCACATTTCTTGGAAATAAATATATTTTGAATGCTTTTTTATTATATTTATGATGAAGAGACATATCCCTTTCTACCTCTGCAGGGTTAGGATAGGCCTAGGCTACTGTCGCGAGAGGGTAAATGGTTATAGAATTTGATAAGATATCCTGGACATAAAGGTGTATCAGATGATACCAGGATAGTGCCAGATAAGAGTCTGGTCTTAAAAGTAATACCTCCTTCTCTGAAAAGAGTAAAGGTGTATAGATATCAAAGGTAGGATCAAGCTGTATAAGTTCCTAGAGAAGATGGTAATATATTACTCTAAGTCCCTACGGGCTCCCTCTCCAGATCCTCCTCTGTTAATATTATTATTAACTCTGCTAGGGATAATTATTTAATTAAATTCACCAACAAGGAATGTAACTTAACTTAAAGAATTTAAGTAAGTCTGCTGGTAAATATTTACAATTTATTTGTGCAGTTACTCTTTTCTGTTTGAAACTTTTAAAAAGAAATCATATTACAACATTAAATAAATAATAAAATGTTCAACAAAGTCTTTCACTAAGTTAAAATGTCTATCACTATGGAGAAAGTCTTGCTTGGTTGGTCTCTCTCTCTGATTAAGTAATAGTTAATTTCACAGTTCTGATTGAAGATCTACACTGCTATTGTCATCATGAAATGTTAATTTTATTTTTGGTGAACAGGGATATGCTGTACAGTTGCCTTTGTGGGCAACTTATCTGAGTCACTGAAGATGGCTCCCTCTGATGTTGGATAGAATTTATTTCTGTAATTCTTCCAAGTGGTGTACACGAGATGTCTGGCCCTCTGACATAGATCGGCACTACATCCGTCGTAACCTCAGTAAGAGATGCCTCTTGTATACTTGTTAGGTTTACAGGACAAAACCTGAAACGAAGTTAAATGCAATCCCTGTATTTTTTTATCACTATCCCTCTATGACACAGATGGGGATGATAGACAGTTTCAGACAGCGTGCTAGCAGATGCACAAGATATAATATAGTAGCAACAATCAATTCGGTTCCCTGTGATCATAAATTTCTTTTACATTCTTATTTATAAGCCTTTTCCCATGATCTGCCTCCCTACAATAATTTGGTTGTGAATAAAACTACTAAGTAATATATCAAACTATACAGTAATCCAATTCCTTTCATCCTTCCTTATGTTCCTGGTATGTGTCTCATGCCATTCAGAAATACTTCTTTAAATACCTTTCCAAACTTACAGACACACTTTGGCCATTATCCTCAATTATTTTGAATATTTCCCAAGGCTGGCTTTGCCTCCAGAATTACACACAAGCCTGTACGTTCACCAGCAACACACTGTAAGTTTCTAACACATCTACACACTTCCTATCATACAGGTGGATTAATCACTAGAAATACACATAATTATATAATTATATATATATATATATATATATATATATATATATATATATATATATATATATATATATATATATATATATATATATTCGTTCTTACCCTCAGGCATACACACAGACGAGCTGTTAATGGCTGTTTAAGGTCTGCTTTCCAGTACAGAAGGCAAATCGCTTCCACTAACACTTGCTTTCTTTTGCCACTCTCTGTGGCTTTCAAATATTGTGACTGACCTGATTCTGTTAGACACGTGCTATAAATAGTGTGGCCTCGAGCATCCGAGGTAGTCCCCCAACGAATGTGTTTTGAGTTTAGAAAATATTGGTAAATTTTGCCTATTGTACAAATCAGGAAAACTAAGATTTTATTTATCTACGTTATTCCTGGAGCGATTTTATTCATCTAAAGTTTAAAATACGCCCTATATTATTCTACATATTTCTAGTAAACAATCTTTTTCATTCCTAAATGCATTTTATTCTATGCGTACGTTGCACAGCTAAATAATGGACTAACCTGAGGCTTCGATGCATTCAACTGGAGATCTCTCCCATCCTGTGTCAGTATTTGTAAAAGTATTAGTACTTACGGGTAGAGCAACATCCCTAATATCGTTTTGGTAGCCTCTTCCAGGTGGTACTTCTTTCATAAAGATGTAGTTAATTGTCCTTCGCTACTTGTTTGCACATATTTGGACTTCCATTTTATTTATCCAAGGCTGTAGTAAACACGGCAAACGGAGCGTTCTGATTGGTCTGTGTATCTTGCAGTTCTTACAATGTATTGCGCGTGGTGTGGTCAGAGTTAAGCAGAATTCGTGTTGTGAGACCGACGTCACTTCACGACAGCTACATGTTTTCAATTCCAGATAACATGAATAACCGGCCGATACATGAAAGTGGCATCACATCTGTCAAATCACTGTAATTAGGATAAATGAAAATTACCAATTTTGTGCATAGGCCTATGTTTTTTTTTTTTTTTAATAATTAAATAAATTTTTTTTAATCGAAACAAACAGATACGCGATAACACAACACCCCCCCCCCCCCCCCCCCCCCCCCCCAAAAAAAAAAAAAATAAAATTGGGGGGGGGGGGGGGGGGGGGTGTAAAGGCCTGCTGTTTCCAGTTAGATATTTAATAGATTTTCACTTATCATAAGTATTACAAGAATATTATCATACCTTCACCCTCCCAATTACTATATATTAGCTTTTGTTCTAGTTAAATATTGTTTGACTATATTATGTATGCGTTTAGAACTTTGACTTGGTAAATATACATAGCTTAAGCCTACTCATAAGTTATTTGTGTTCCATTTTTTTTTTTTTTACAGAAAAGAACACAACCCCAAGGAGCAGTTTTACCCTCAGAAACATCAAAACCATCTAACACTACTCCCTCTGACACACATTCTCTTCTGTGGTAGTTTTTATTCAGCCTTCAGCTTTATTTCAAGACCTGAAATTCAGATTGGTGCATTTGGAACAGTAGCTGAAAATAGGAAGCATTTTCCTGTAGCACTGAAGAAAAAACAACTCAAATTGAAAAAGATTAATAATCCTGTGTTTTGTGCGACAGAAGATAAGGCATGCCGACAGTCACCTGGCATGATACGAAAAGATCTAACCTTATATCTACTGTTCACTCCAATGATAATATAAACAAGACAGTTAGAAAGACAAATTCTTTAGGGCAGAAAATTCAGAAGCCAGTGCTTGCAGAAAAATACAGCAAAAGTATGGGAGGTGTCGACCACTTCAGCCAACTAGGTGCAAGCTACCCCTACCCACACAGATCCTATTTTTATATCATTTCTTAGTTGAAACTGCCATGGTCAATGGGCACATAACCTACAACACTGCCAACTCTACAAAAAAAGATCAGAGCAAAGATCAGGATGTCAGTATGACTCTTATTGAAACTGCTATTCTTCGACGCAGTGTGACACCTTCAAAACCACAGGTCACAACAACACGACTTACTGAGCACCACTTCATTGATAAATATGAAAGGGCAAGGTACAAACCAGACTGTAAAGTGTAAGGCTGCAGGGAACAGAAGCCAGACTTGCATGTACTGCCCAGATTGCAATGTACCTCTATGCCTGATACCCTGCTTCAAGTTATACCACACAGTCAAGGATTATCAACGATCCAGACAAAGACTCTTGCAGAGGCCAACAGCTACAACTTCAACCCCAGTTAATGAAAAAAGCAGCTCAGACTCCAACTGGAGGTACTTAACTACTCAAACATTTACAAACGCTCATTGTCAGATGCCACAGACGCAGAATACATTCAAAAAAGACAAACACGAAAAATACAGGTTTTTTTTTGCATTTTATTCAATTTTATTAGCCTTTTATTTGATATACGTGGTTAATCGTTAAATCAATGCGTCAATCAAGCTTATTTTATTCATTGCCATCCATGTCACTAACATTTTATTGCGCTGACGTTGAACAAATTCACTAAAAACTGGGAAAAGATGTCTGTTTTTCAATCTTTTAATGAATTTTCAAAAAAAAAAAAAAAAAGTTCTTTTTAAAGAAATCTGCAAACACCCTTGGTAATGGGAGACGGTAATGCTCCGGATTGCTGGTCAGCAAAGTGATAATTATATCTGTGAAAATTAGATGAGAAAAATATTAGAGTTTCCCATCCTTGAAAATCATGTGCTGGACCTGGAAAAGGCTGGAAAAAGCCTGCAAAATGCTTGAAGAAATTTGCTGTGAACCCTGGCTGAAAAATCTGTTACCAGCAGTAATTTTTTATTTTATTTTCAGAAACATAATTTTGCTAGGGGGTCAGAGTGGTTAAGAGGTATGATGTCCGCCTCAAATTAAAAAGATACTGGGTTCGATTCCCCATAGAGGGAGTACAATTCATGAAAAGTTTTTTTCAGAACCAGTGGTTCCTAATTATGTCATACTCTCTCCCCCCTCTTCCCCCTTCCCCCCCTCCCCGATCTCCTGGTTAGTGACATGGGTGCCAAGCCTTCTTGGATAAGGGTGAAAAAATAGGTGGTCCTGTGTGCAAGCTGCGCACGTTAAATATTCCACGGCAGTTGGAAATTGCAAAGAGTAGGCCATAAGGCCGCTGCCCTGGCAAAATTTAAAAATTAGAAACCTACTCACCACAAAAATATTTATAGAATGAGTGATTCCTAAATACACACATTGGATTCTTGCTGGTTCTACAGAGCTCGTGCACTATGCTGAGATCCTCATTGAGTGATCTAAGGGAGGAGATCGGGAGCACTGATGGAGTTGTCCGTGTACAATGAAGATAGTCCTTAAAACCAAAACCAAACCAAATAATTTTTCAGTCTGATAATAATTTGGTTCATACAGCGTCTGTTTTCCTAAATCTGGACATGATATCATTTCCCACCTATTCAGGAACCAAAGCGCCTTGGCAAGTTCATGACCATTGACAGCAAAAATGACTTGACAACTCAGATGATTATAGAAAGAATCATCACACACAGGTAAGTTGGCAGGTTAAGGTTCTACTGATCACATACATATAAAAGAGAATTTGTGTTGCGTGGATCACCAATTGTCATATTCACAAAGTGAGGCACTAAAAAAATGTATTCTCTTGTTGACAACGTAGTAAAAATGGCCAAATGATTAGTAACATGTATTTTCCTTATAGCAGGGGTCTTTATCACCCATTGCTGGACATTTTTTTTTGAAGTTTTGGTCCATGCCACACAAAAATTAAATAAATAAGGGCCATTTTAGAGAAGAGGTTTAAGTTGAGTTCTATCCGTAAAACAGTATCCATACCTTACTTACTTAATTAGTTGTTCCTCTTCTACCATGAGGTGTAGAGGTTTGGAAGAGAGTGTCATACTATCCTATCAGCTGTCTTCCTCCAGGCCTAGTTCCATTCTAGTCCTCAGTCCTTCAAAGATTGGCTAATGTTGTTCTCCCAGCAGACTGGGATGTCCTGGAGGTCTGGATCCCTGGCTGTTAGTGTCCCATGCTTGTTGTGGTAGCCGATCTCCCATTCTGCAGACATGGCCAAACCATCTTAGTTGGGACTGTTCTACTTGGGTCTGCAGGGGTTGGGTTTTTAGGCCTTGACATATCATCTGGTTGCGGACCATGTCTCTTCTTGTTACTTCAATCGCCTTCCTCAGATACCTCATTTCTGAGGTTTGGATCTGGCTTTTATGGGTTGTAGTCTTTGCCTATATCCATATCTTTTCTGTCTAACTTGTGGTGGTTGTCTTGGCTACCTTAGTAGTCTTGTGGCATAGGCTCACACTGTACTGCCTGCCAGGGCAGTTCCTTGCTTGCGCATGAAAGTTCATCCTGAGATGACTGATCGATTGAAATCATTAAACTGCTGGTAATAGTCACTATCATGGAGATGAATTCTCACCTGTTAATAAAATGAGCCACTTGCTGTAAGCCTCACATAATAAGTCACATCTTAACAAACTTGGAAAGAAAGACCCACATTCTCTGATTTTCACAAAAATTAGCCAATTTTTGTATCATTGGACAACACTGGTTCAAGCTGCACAAAATAAGCCACGTCTTGTAGCTTTCACGTCAGCCTTTTCCAATATGTGAGAAATTTCTGCAGATTTAATTGTTAACGTACAGTAAATCTGTTATGAATATCTTAATTTAATTGGAAGTAAAATGAAAATAAATTGATAGGACAGTATGTTTGAAATTTTGAATCTGAAGCCAGTTGTATAAATATGGACTGCACTGAATGTCACTAAAATTGTGTTGTTATTGTCACAAAATGGGTCCGAAATTGAAACCTTCATGATAAGAGAGATGTTTTACTTCATGTGCACCGTGGTATTTTATAGGCCCTTATCTTAACACTTACTTAAGTTGCTGCTGACTTTGGTGTACAGGATCATATACATCTGGCACCAAATTGTCACTTTGGTGTACAGGATCATATACATCTGGCACCAAATTGTCACTTTGGTGTACAGGATCATATACATCTGGCACCAAATTGTCACTTTGGTGTACAGGATCATATACACCTGGCACCAAATTGTCACTTTGGTGTACAGGATCATATACATCTGGCACCAAATTGTCACTTTGGTGTACAGGATCATATACACCTGGCACCAAATTGTCACTTTGGTGTACAGGATCATATACATCTGGCACCAAATTGTCACTTTCATCATCATCGTTTTCTTGTTTGCTCCTTATGAAACATGCAGCCATAATTGTAGGAACCTGTGTTCCTGGCAGCGGTGGTTTCTGTAGAAATGTGTGTTACATGATGAGGTTTCCAACCTCATGCACAACCTCGTATTTAATTGCCTTTTTTTTTCACTTTGCAGTTGCCTGAGGAAATGGTTGTTCTGTTTTTCTTAGTCTTCTTGAAGGCCTCGGGGAACCACACAGGGCAGTTTGTGACTTCTCATCGTCGCCCTTTTGCTCTCCAAGGAACATAGGTCTTCACCAAACTTATGCCACGTTTTCCTGTCCTGTGCCATCAGGTCAAGGTCTTTCGATGTCTTCTTTATCTCCTTCATGTCATGTGTTCCTTGGTCTCCCTCTGTATCTGTGTTCTCTTCTCCATGTGTTCCTTGGTCTCCCTCTGTATCTGTTCTCTTCTCCATGTGTTCCTTGGTCTCCCTCTGTATCTGAAACTTCATTCGTTCTCTTACCCTGGGGATTCCAGAACAAGGACTGCCTAGTATTGCTATTTGTCATGTTCAGTACATGAATATAGTACAAGCTACAGCAGTTTTATTACCAGTTTTTCATTTGGAAACTCAATGTTCTGAAATGCTGATACTTAATTATAATAACTGTGTACAAGAATGCTTGCAGTGGTTATTTAGTAGCTTAGCTTACATTTGTTATTGCTGTCATAGATTATTTTATTACATACTTTTTTGTCATAAATGGGTGCTTGCGTAGGATAAAAGGATTGAGATGGCATGACTATATCTTCAATGTGAAACTGATGACCAGGCAGGTGCAAGTGGAACATGAGATAAGATAGGAGTATGCTGGCATGTGGATTTGACACACACTCAGAAAAACCTGTGGATAGCATTACAAGGTAGTCCTTGTTCTGGAATCACAAGAGTAAGGCAGTAGAGGGAGACCAAAAACATATGGAGAAGACATAGAAAGACCTTGAGCTGATGGACAGGATAGTAAGACTAGGCTTATGTTTGCTGAAGGTGTGTGCTTCTTGGTTAGTTTAGGGTAATGAATGAATTAATAGTTTTTTTTTTAAATGTGTTTTTGTATTAATTGCATAATGTACGAGGGACGGTCAAAAAGTAATGCCTCATAATTTTTAATTTCATTCAATATGCAAGAAAACAGATAAAATTCACATTGAAATGTAGCCCCAAGTCTGAACTTCAAAAATTTATTTATCAATGTAGTCTCCGTTATTTGTTACAGTTTTTGTCCATCTTCTCACAAGGGCATGTATCCCCGCACGGTAAAAATTTGTGTCCTTTTTCCTAAACCACTGGCGTACGGCGCGTTTAAGGGTCTCGGTGTCCTCAAAGTGATGTCCGAGAAGATCTTCTTTCAGTGGTCCGAACAGATGGAAGTCAGAAGGTGCAAGATCAGGACTGTAAGGGGGATGTGGTAATAATGTCCATCCAAATTCTGCAATCGCATCAATGGTGTGTTTAGCGATGTGTGGCGTTGCATTATTGTGCAGCAGTAGTGCAGTTCTCTGATCTTTTAATGGGTACCCACCGTGCACAAACTTTTGAATAACCCAGGTCTTTAATGATGTTCTGGACACTGCCTTTACTAATGGACAACATGGAAGAAAGTTCATCCAGTGTTACCCGACGGTCACCACAAATGATGCCATCAACTCGATGAATGTTGTGTGGAGTCACTGCGGTAGACGGACAGCCAGTCCGCTTTGCGTCAGCCATTGAGGATTGACCTACTTCAGCTTCGTCACAACGATGTACCCAACGTCGGACAGTGCTAATACCCACTGTTGAATCTCCATAAACATTCTTCAAACGGTCGTGGATGCGAATTGGGGTCTCGCCTTCAGCATTGAGGAATTCTATGACATAACGTTGTTTTAACCGAAAGTCTTTGGCAGCCATTTTTAAACTGTTACAGTGGTGCCACCTGTTACTGAAACAGGTTGGTAATGCTATACAGTGCAGAAGAGTGTTTGAGGAATCCTGCTAAATTTACAAATTGCACACATTGCAGTATTTACATACATAAAAAATAGGAGGCATTACTTTTTGACCTCCCCTCGTAATTGTTGTTACGTGCTGAAAATTAAAATATGCTGTCATGGTTTATATATAAAATATCTTTTGCCAGGCTAGAGTATGAGGAACGAAACAGGAAAAAGGAAGAGAAGGAACTGAAAATCATGGAAAATTTGAAGAATGCTGCCAAAACTAAGCTAGGCTGAGGTCTTGCTTCATAACAGTCCTCCTCTAAGTATTTGTAGGAAGTATTTATTTGGCATGACTTTTATTTACCCACTTCACTTCACGTATTTTCTTCATCACAATTTTTATGCATACTTTTTGTGCACTTCATGAAAAGCCACTATATTGAGAGTGAGGCTGCTTACAGGGCACAATGGAAAAAAAAATATATATGAGGAATGTTTGCTCCCGTTATTAAATTATTCAACTAAATGCTTATACTTTTCTTGCCAGTTCATTTTATAGCAGATTGAAATAGGCTCATGTGATGTCTATTGTTCTTTATCGTCCAGGGTTAGAATTGTGCTTGCCAGATATTTGTTACCTGTAGATGCTAAAGCATCTATTGTTTTTGTTCTAGACTCAGTTATGCATTGTATGAATTATGTTGGATTAAGGAGAGGAGAGAGCAAGTATTCATTTATATTCATGTTGCATTATGTTGAATTGTGCCTTTGAGAATGGGTGAAGATAAGGCAGACACTTGGAAGAAGAGTTATAATTCTAAAGTAATGCATGTAAATTATATATTTTGATGTGGAACAGAGTGGAAGCTAAACGTAGAATATTAATTCTAAATGATAATTAAAAAAATAAAATGAAAACATCTCTGAAAGCAACTGACAGAAGGCAGTTAAAAAATACAAGATGAGTGCAAACTCATACATTCTTCTTGTATTGGGAATTTAAAATGAAGAGAAAAGGGTTCGGTTCTTTGAGAATATTTTAGACGCTGTTAAGAAAGAAAATGATTGTGATAGAAATATTCAGTCAAAGAAGGTCACAACAAGAACACCTTGGTAAACCTGGATTGAACAATGCGGCAGTGCCACAACTACATGCAGCAACAGTGAAGATAGTTTATGTCATTTTGGTGCTGAACACCTTCCAACACTACAACAGTGATATCAGTTAGAACCTTGAATAAATGGGACAACGAAGAACAGTGGAGACAGACATACTACACAGTGAACAGGTAAAGGTAAAAGATGGAACATAACATATTATAGAGCAATACCCAGCACAAGACATGGACCACTGTCCAGGTATTAGGTCATTCTAGAGTAATACATACTGACCACTGCCCAGGTAAGGTCATATTCTAGAGCAATACCCTGTAAAGACACGACCACCTTTCAGGTTACATAATACAGCTCAGAGTGACTAAAGTATCAACATATATTTGAAGAAAACAAAAATTAAAATAAGAAACAATAAGAGAAATGAGTCGATGAAACATCAGTGGAAATAAACAGCAAAAAATAAATAAATAATATGAGCTTTACTAAAAGCAAGACCTCAAGAAAGTATTCATGAGTATTCAGTATTTGTTGCTTGTGCAATCAGTGATATGTTCGGATGATGCAGTTGCATCATGTCCACACTAGTGTCCAAGAGTGATAACTCATGCTCTTATATTTGAAATACTTGTGCTTGCTTGCTGCTATTTTTAACCAAGAGATGTTATTCTTTGCCAGTGTTTCTCAACCTTCTTATGACTATGACCCAGATTTCACAGTTGGTGAAGCTGGCCACCCATGTACCAAAATTAACTAGGAATTGAGCCAAAGGCATGCTGCTAAAACTTTGAGTAAGGGAAAAAATTGTGGGTCGCAACCCATAGATTGAGAATCACTGTTCTGTTTGCAATGGCTGCTGTGTTTAAGAATGTTTAAAAATAGTAGAAGATGCATGAATCATTAGCTGTGATAGTATTTGTCTTTAAAAGGCAACAGCTAGGAAAATGCAGCAGCTATGTAGAATTACTTAACAAAACACTTGTCTGTCTCTCCCCCATGGTGTTTACCTCATTTACGGAGGTGATACTATCATGTGAGGCTACTAATAACCATTATCCAAATCTAATGGTTATAGTGTAAACGTGATGTGCCATCGCAGATTTAGTTCATTATCAACAGGCAGAAGAGCATTATATGTGCCAGAAAAATTGTGTTTTAACCATTTCATGTGATCAGTGAGTGTCATTGACTCCGCTTGGACTATAAAACAGTCACAATGTGTTTCCATAAATCTCGTGTTTGCCTCTCGCTGTGGTCTGTGTATACTTCAAATTTCAGCTCTGCTACAATGTCTGATCTCTTGGTCTTTGTACATGTGCTTATTCTCTGACAAGTTATGCTGAAGGGCAGTTTCCTCAGTGTAGTTTCAGTCGATTATCCCATCATCATAGGTGGACGGATATGAAAAAAAAAAAATAGAAAAAGGTAATTCGTCTCACTATGACAATAGACAAAGGTAATTCGTCTTACTATGACAATAGACAAAGAAAATATCAGGGAAAGCAAAGAAAGTGAAAGCTAAGTAGGACACATAAGTAAATAAATAAAACATGGGTAAAGTAAAGGTCGTCCCGTAGCTGATACTGCTATAGGGGAGTGAAGTGTTAGAGACTTCGCTATACTAGGTCTAGCATAGAGAGGTGGGGTTACCAGATCCCTTCCTCGCTGCCCTTTCCTTCCCTAACACAGCTAGGTGGATTGGATGTGTTGACACCGTGAATCGAACCGGCGCCTATGCCGCAAGAGACCAGCGCTCTAACCACTCTGTCAATCGGGCGCTCAAAAATACTACCTGTAAAAGTGGCTAAGACCTAGCATGCCTGCCGAAAAAATTATTTTTCATATCCATCCACTATACTCTACAGTCTGTCATCCCATCTTCATAGGTATAGTCTGTAATCCCATCTTCATATGTATTCTGTCTGTCATCCTATCTTCATAGGTACAGTCTATCATTCCATCTTCATAGGTACAGTCTATCATTCCATCTTCATAGGTATACAGTCTGCCATCCCATGTTCATAAGTACAATCTATCATCACACAGGTACATACATTCTGTCATCCCATCTTCATAGGTACAATCTGTCATCATGTAGGTACAGTCTGTCATTCCATCTTCATAGGGACTGTCTGTAATTCCATTTTCATAGGTACAGTCTATAATTACATCTTCATAAGTACAGCCTATCATCCCATCTTCATAAGTACAGTCTATCATCCCATCTTCATAAGTACAGTTTATCATCCCATCTTCATAAGTACAGCCTATCATCCCATCTTCATAAGTACAGTTTATCATCCCTTCTTCCAATCTCCCTGCCTAACACATTATGCGTTTATTTCCCTCATTGTATGTGCACCTTTACTTGCATTTTCTTATCTCTTGCCTGGCATCCTCCTCTTCTGTGATTCTGTCTCTATTGATTTGTGATTCTCATCTAGTACCCCTGTCTTAGGATCATTCTCAAGCATTTGCTGTCTTCAGTGTGCTTTGTGTTGTCTGTGTTATTCACTATGTTTCAACTCCATAACTCAAAACAGAATCAGTATTTGTGTTAACAGTTGTACATTTTATTTTCCATGGTATCTGCTGTTTTCTAGTTGTTTCTTATTAGGGGAAAAGCTGTCATCAGAATGTTTCAGATAATTATTTCCTGTAGCACTTGTTGTTTTGAAGGTTAAGTCTTAATACATTTAGACATTTAAATGGTTTCAGTAGGCAAACAAAACAAATAACGCAGGTAAAATAAACTTTTTGACCTCTTTAAGAAGTTGAGACATGCGTAATGACTGCCTTGTAAAAATGTTTCTATGTTTTAGAGTTGTGCTATGACCTGTGTCGTGATGTTACTATCGCAGTCCTTCACAAATGTGATGGTACAAATTTTGCAATGTGGGAACAATTTTGTTGACTTATGTACGTGTATAAATTTTTACATGTATTCTTTCTTAGTCATATCTGAGCATAGCATAATATATGGGATGGCGTTTGTTTTCTATGAACATGTCTAATGTTATTTTGTGTTGGATGAAGACATATTTTAATAACAGATTTTATTGTCGATATCGCCAGAATTTGTCACACTTTTTATTTATATAAATAGTTCATAATGCAGACTTACTGTGTAAATTTGTAATCAATGTCTGATAGAATGTTGAGAATGTCTGATAGAATGTTGAGAATGTCTGATAGAATGTTGAGAATGTCTGTGCGAGTCTGCAAATAAAACTTTAAACCCAGGCTGAAGTGACGAACAAGAGCTGACTGATATTATTCATTGTCATATGATAAATCGTTGCCCATGGACATCTAACTAATCACAGACGTTTGCATGCAGATGCAGCTTATTTATCCATGACTTCATTTTCATAAATGAGGATCTTGTTTGTTTGTGCTTTTATGGTCTTTCATGCAATAAGTTTAAGTTATTTCATACAGTAGTTTCTAAAAATTGTTCATAAATTGGTTAAAGTTGTTTTACAGAGGAGTTTGAAAGGGATGTGGCAGGGTACAGTCTTTTTATGCAATAGGTTTAAACTCTTAACTTTGCAACATGTTGAAGTTGCATCGTGTATACTGTATTTCCCGCCATATAGGATGAATTAGGACGTGATTAAATGAGATTTTTTGGGGGAAAATTACGCATTCGAGAAACTTTTTTATATTAAATATATAATATTGCTTTCATCCTCTCTTTAAAAAAGAAAGCAAAACTTTGAATTCTTTTTAAATAAAAGCATTTTATTGCACATATGATTGGTATATAACTCCATTTCATTTGCTACCCACAATATTTTAATCATCTGAAAGTTTAAATATTAGGGATAACAATATGCCTGCTTATGATAGCCTTGAACTTCACCATATAATCAATACCATTTAGCTCCCCAAGGAGCATAGGCCTTCAACAAACACATACCAAGTCTTCCTGTCCTGTGCCATCCGCTCAAATTCTTTCCATGTTTTCCTCATCATTTTCACCTCTGTTTTTAGTTCTCTTCTCCATCTGTTTTTTGGTCTACCTCTGCCTCTCTTTCCCTGTGGATTCCAGAACAAGGCCTGCCTTGTAATGCTATCAACTTCACCATATAATAGGCAGGGTTATTTTTTTAGATAGATTTATGGGTACAAGTGCATCTTATGTGGCTTGAAATACAGTAGTTGACAGATGCTTCTATGTTGGTTAATGGAAGCTATTTTGTGCATTACTTTACAATCATGGGTAGGTTCAAGCAGTTTTGTATTGTAGGTTTCATAGATAGGTTGAAGTTGATATGTGCTGTTGGTACAAGTTCGTTAATGATATTCAAGCTGTTTTATTCAGTAGGTTCAAGCTGTGTCTTACAGTAGGTTGAAACTGCTAAATATATGAACTGAAGTGCATTGAAAATGCACCAATATCAACGTGTAGTGATCTTGACCAGCCGGTAAACAAATTGTGTTAAAACGTTTATATATTTGAGATCGTTATTCATTTTTCAATTTATCTATTCTGGTCATTAATGTGTACTTTTGATTTTGAATAAATTCTGTAATCACATCAGACAAGTGTGAAAATAAAAAATGCAACAAATTACAAAATCAAGTTGTCCACATTTTACAGTCAAAATCCAAACAAGCCTCAATATCTGGTATGGCCACTATGTTACTGCAAACAAGCTTGGCAGCGGCTCCACCTAGAACGCACAAGTCTCTGCAACAAATTCTCTGGAATCAAGTCCTGTGCATGGCGGAGAGCAGCTTCCAACTGTTGAAGATTAGCTGGGGACCCTTGCCTGTAGTCCAACCTCGTCCCACAGATGTTCTATGGGGGCCAGGTCTGGTGCTATTTCAGGCCAATCAATCATCACAATGTTCTGCTGCTGTAGATATTGCTTAGTAATGTGAGCAGTGTGCACACGAGTTGTCATGCTGGAGGAGTTGCAAGTCTGGATGTGCTGTTAATGCAGGAACGACCAATGTATCCAGAACTTTATCGTGATATGTCACAGCATTGACATTCCCACAGAAGATGTGAAGTGGCAAGCGATGATGAAAACTGAATCCACCCCACATGTGAACACTGCTACCCCCAAATTGGTAGTTCTGACGTACACAGCAGTCTGCATAGCGCTCTCTGTACCGTCACCAAACCCGCTGACGTCCGTCAGCAAATGATAAGTTGAATCTGCTCTCATCTGTGAATAGTACACTAGTCCACTGCTGTCTCATCCATCTGACATGTTGCTCTGCTCATTGCAGACGCTGTTGACGATGTCTGTGTTTCAAATTTGGCCCCATGTAAGGTCATCTTGCCTGCCACTCTTAGTCGTTGTATGACGGTACTTGGAGAGACTTGCCCATTTCTTCCCATTACTACTCTTGCTGTTTGGTTTGCTGGGAGTGAACAATTCCTTAGGTGATTCAGCACGATATGATGATTTTTATGCAGAGGTGGTTGCCCACTACGAAGTCTATCCTGGGTACTGCCAGTTGTTCAGACATGTTCAGTGAGATGTACGATACTGCTGCGGTGGTAATGCATCCTTCTGGCAATGTCCCGCAAGCACATTCCGGCCTCCGCCATACCAACAACTCGTTGACCATAGGCTTCAGTCAGTCTTGGCATTTCAAGCACAAGTACTCTGTGTTTTTACTCAACAACTTTTTTATACTGAGCATATTGCAGCCACGCGTGCACATTGTCTGGGATATAATTGTTGGCAATTGAGCTGCATGTGCCACTTCCATTCTTTTTATGTGGTCAGCACGATTTGCAGTTGGCTTCAGCAATCAATTGCTTTGCTGGCCGCACTTCATTCTCGACCTCACAGGAAACAGGGGATTTTCCATTCCCAGTGTTTTTTACCGGCTGGTCGAGATCAGACCACGTTGATATTTGTGCGTTTTTAATGCGCTTCAGTAGATATATATATATATTCAGAGTCGTTTAATTTTAGATTGAAGCATTTTAGCACTCACTTTGTTTTGCTATGTGCTGTTAAGTATCAAATATGCTACCTCCTATGTCCAAGGCAGATATTCATCAGCTATATCATCATCATTTTCCTTGTTTGCTCCTTTAGGAGCATGGAGTCACCTCTGCAGCTGGTCCTCTTGCAAGAAACCTGCACTAAGTAATCACATGTTCTTGCAGCGGTGGTTTCTAGCAGTTTGTTTGACATGATGAGGTTGCCAGCCTCATCTTAGTTGCCTTGTATAACAAGCCTGAGGGAGCACTAGTCCTATTCTTTCTTTGTCTTATCAGATTTAAGTGTGGGAATAAAATGTCTGTTGTCTGTGTTCAGGCTGTCTGCAAACACATAATATTAAAACCACAAATCATCAGCAACACCAAGATGAATGATCTTGAATCTGTGGCCTCTGACTGACAAAGAAATCAGTGGTCATCACACTTTTTGTTTTTTTATTTCTGAGGCAGCAACAAACTCTCCACTTCGCATGGTTTGTAACCATCCTTTCAGACGGTGCCCCCAACTCTGGTTATTGCTTTTTAATTCATCCTCTACAGTTCTCCACCAAGTTGTTTTTGGTCGACCTCTTTTTCACCTTCCTTCTGGGGTCCAAAGCTTGGCAGTTCTGTTGATGTTGTCTGGGTCTCTTCTGAGGACATGGCCAGCACATTTCCTGTATCTACGTGTTATAAAGGTGTACTTATCTTCTGGGTTGCTCCAGGTAGGCAACATTTTGTTGGTGATAGTGTTCGGAAGATGATAGTTCAGGTCATAATATTTCTAACTTGAAGCTACTAGCTTCCTAAACCAGCACCAGAGTAAACTTAATCTGTGGCTTCAGTAATTAATCCAGCTTTTGAAATAGCAGAGTAGAGTAAGAAGAAGCTTTCTTCTTCCAGTTGTTTTTCTGTTACAGTGCATTTTGTGGATCAACTCCAGCAGACCTCCAAAGACAACTCCAGCAGATTTTTGTTGGGTTTGGTCACTAACAAAAATGTTAAAAATAGTCCCTTAGCTGATCCTTCTTTAGGGGAGTGAAGTAATTTGAGACTTCACTTGTACCAGATCTCAGCTTTATGAAGAGGGGTGACAAGTTTCCTTCCTCATTGCTTTTGCAAGTGCAGAGTCGGGTACCCATTTTTACAGCTAGGTACACAACATGGTTTTGAACTAGATTCTTTCCTTGAGAAGCAAGCACTCTAACCATTCAGATTCTCTCATTAACAAAAGGAACTACTATTATGTCATGATGACCTTTTCTGTCTTTAATCTTGCCATTCTGCAGGTCAGGCATTTGGTTCAGAAACTTGTAAATGTGTGGCAGATTGGCCACAGCTAAGCATACTTGCTTACGTGATCAATCAGATGTGATGATGTATAGATTCTTGTTCTTGACATGATGATGATGATACACATGAACACATTCCCTAATGAGCTATCTATAGCTTGACGACTGACCCCCAAGGCGTGCAATGGTTCTCAACTTTTATTACACTATGCACAAGGGGTAGAATGAAGAAGTACCAGCATACACTTCTGCAAGGCATAGCTCATCCTGCTAACAAAACATTGTTCTCATATAACATAATGATTCTACATTGGTCATGGAAGCTTCTTCGAATCTCTTCTTCTCTCTTGTTTCTACTAGCTCACCTTTTCTAGACCTCACATGATATAGCCAACGATTTCAGGTTATAGTCATTACTACTGTATACCTCCAGGTTACGTTAATTTGACCTGAATACGCTTGTCTTTCTATTGATACTGAGAAACTCTTGATATCTAATGTCACTAGCCCACACAGCATGTGGCCTTATCTATCCACGACTTTAAAGAGAAATTACACTTCTCCGCATGGTTACACGTTTTGCTACTACACTCTGCATACCAAAGTCGTGTATTGAATACCTGCAGCAGTGGTTTCTGTAACAACATGTTTTTCATGATGAGCTATTATGCTGATTATGTAGGATTTTTTTTTTGGCTTTAATTTTTTTACTTTAAATTATTATTATTTATTTAGTTTATTGTTGTGTGCAGCCTATGTGTAAAGCTGAAACCTCCAGGGTTCAGCAAGTCCCACAAGACTGTGGTGCAGATAGGAGTCTTGAATTTGTTTTGATACTCTGTATATGACTGGGGATGGTTGTAAAACTAATGGGGGTCTTGTACAGATGGTTTATATACTGACTTTCGCAGGCAAGTCACTACCAGCATTCTTCACAGCTGTTTACTGACGGGAAGTTTGTTGCTGTATTCATTGTATCTGTTGTCGTATTATCTTACTTGTGTATGTGTGGGCAATAATCAGAGACTTATTTTAAACGAGTGTTGTATTTCTGTGATTGTGAATGTACATATTTATTTTCCCTTACTTACTTAGTCGTTCCCCTTCTACCGTGAGGTGTAGAGGTTTGGAAGAGAGAGCGCCAGACTATCCTATCGGCTGTCTTCCTCCTGGCCTGGTTCCATTCTAGTCCTCGGTCCTTCAAAGATTGTCTAATGTTGTCCTCCCAGCGGACTCTGGGTCGTCCTGAAGGTCTGGATCCCTGGCTCTTTGTTTCCCATGCTTGTCGTGGTAGCCGATCTTCTCCCATTCTGCAGACATGGCCAAACCATCTTAGTTGGGACTGTTCTATTTGGGTCTGCAGCGGATGGGATTTTAGGCCTTGACGGATCGTCTGGTTGCGGACCATGTCTCTTCTTGTTACTTCAACCACTTTCATCAGATACCTCATTTCTGAGGTTTGGATCTGGCTTTTGTGGGTTGTAGTCATTGCCCACGACTCGCATCCATATGTCAAGACTGGGACATAGGTGGAGCGGTATACAGCCATCTTCGTTTTCTTACCAACCTCTTTCTTGCTGAGGAATCCACGATTTATGGCCTGAAAAAGTCTCCCAGCCGCTGCTTTTCGAGTGGCCAACTCTTCTTTGATGCCTCCCTTTCGGTCTATAATAGCTCCGAGATATTTAAAGTGGTCGACCTGCTCCAGGACCTGTTCTCCCAACTTAATCTGATGTTTTCTTTCTTCTCGTGATATCACCATGGATTTTGTTTTAGAGCTGCTTATGACCATCCCTCTCTTCTCCAGCTCTTCCTTCCAGACTTGCAGGTTGGATTGGAGATGTGCCTCTGATTTAGCAATCAGGGCAACATCATCAGCAAATGCCAGCTCCGAAATATAGACCTGTCTCATCTTCCAGTACCCCACTGAATACTTTCTTTTTCTCTCCTTACATGCCTTGATGACATCGTCCATAAGGAGTATGAAGAGGTAAGGTGATAGGATATCACCTTGTCTTACACCAGTGGTGGTCTTGAACTCTTCTGACTTATGGTTTGCTGTCCTCACATAATTTCTGCAAGACTTGTAGAAGCTCTGTATAGCATGAATCAGAGGTGCTGGAATATTCTTCCTTGCCAAACAGTCCCAAAGTTTGCTCCAGGGGACCCTGTCAAACGCCTTTTCCAGATCTATGAAACAAAGATGGATCTCACTCTTATACTCAAGGGCCTTTTCACTCAGCTGTCTGAGTGTGAAGATTAGGTCTTGAGTACTTCGGTTTGCTCGGAATCCGCACTGGACCTCATCCAATTGTGGCTCAACTAGGCGTCGGAGTCTCTGCTCTAGGATTCTAGAGTAGATTTTACCAGGGACACTGAGAAGGGATATGCCTCTATGGTTTCCACATTGTCGATTGTCATCCTTTTTGAAAATTGGTGTTATGATGGCAATCTCCCAATCCTTTGGTATGGTCTTGTTGCACCATGCTGCCTGTAGGACCTTTAAGAGTAATAGGTCGCCTGATGCTCCCATGTACTTAACCATTTCTGGTGTTATACCGTCATGCCCTGCTGCTTTGCCCATCTTGATTTTCTCTAGTGCTGCCCTCAGTTCTTCCATCTTTATGTCATCTTCACCATCATTGGTTTTCTCTTCTGTGCTAGTGGTTATCATTTCTGATGCTTCACCATGCTCACCATCCAGGAGTTCTGAGAAATATTCTTTCCATCTTTCCATTACTTCCTTCGGGGCAGTAAGCAATTTGCCTTGCTTGTCCTTTATAAATTTGAGGGGGCATTGTTTTTCCTTCCTCATGTTCTTTAGGGTCTTATAGAACAATTTCTGGTTTTCTTGTGCATCTTTTTCTAGCTTTTCTCCAAATTCTTCCCAGGACTTCTGTTTTGCTGCTAGCACTTTGTTCTTTGCTTCTGTTCTGAGTGTCACATATTCTCTATATTTTTTTCCATTTGTCCTGTTGTGTTTTTAGCTCCTAAGTATTGTTTCCATGCCATTTTCTTCTCTCTTATTTTCTCTTTGACTTCCTCTGTCCACCAAGGTGTCCTCTTTCTCTGGTTCCCAAGTCGGACTTCACCGCATGCTTCTGCAGCAGCTGTCTTTATGATATCCTTGAATTTATTCCAGAGGGTTTCCAAGTCATCAGGTCGTTCTTCTGTGTTGCTCACTGCTGTAGCAATAAGCCCCTGATATCTGGTCTTAATTTCTGGCTCTCTCAGCTTGTAGGTCCTAATGCTCATTTCTCCTGCTCGTTTACTTGGTTTCTTGCGTGATGTTGGGCAGTTCCTAGGCTGAGCAACTCTTTCAGTTGTTCGTTTGATTGTTAGCAGGTAGTGATCACTTCCAATCTCTGGCCCCCTCCAGACTCTTGCATCTCGGACATATCTGAATGAGCTTCTCCGAACAATGGCATAGTCGATCACTGACTTCTCATTCTTGGTTGGTTCACATCTAGTGTATGCATGTATGCGTTTATGGGGGAACTTTGTGTTTGTAATGATCAGATTCTGCTCACTGCAGAATCTAAGGAGTTGCTTTCCATTGTCATTGAGAGTATCTTCTCCATATCTTCCGATAACTCCACCCCATCTAGCATGGTCATTTCCAACTCTGGCATTAAAATCTCCGAGCATAATAACTTCATCTAGGCAGTCATCCACTGTCCTTTGAAGCAGCTCGAAGAATTCCTCCTTGACCTCTGCTCTCTCATCCTCATTTGGCCCATACACTATGACCAGGTTGACTATGGTTTCTCCTTCTTTTAGTTTTACAACCATAATGCGCTCCGAGACAAAGTTCCATCCCTTGATACTATCTTTTTGATTTTGGGCCACAATGCAACCCACGCCCCCTTTAGCTCTTTCAGATATGGGTACACCACTGTAGAGCAACGTGTTGCCATCGAGATCCATGACTCCTTGTCCTTTTTTCTTCGTTTCCGTTATAGCCAGGATTTCTAGTTTTGCTTTCCTCATCTCTTCCACCAGCTCCTCTTCCTTCCCATTTATACTTCTTGTGTTCCAAGTTCCATAAGCCGTAGTCCGTTCCAGTTCGTCGCCTTTAGAATCAGTCCGGTTTTCTCTCTTGTATTGCTCGTAATCATAGTTTAAGACAAACAGGTGATTGGCCTGTTGTGCCTTTGCATGGTGGAGGGGCTGCCTCCTTACGGCCTCCATGCAGGCCGCCCTCCTCCTTTTTCATCCGGGCTTGGGACCGGCATAGGCGGAGTTAGAAGAAAATGCAATGAAAGTTTTTCCTGAATCTGTAATCAAATGTTTTCTTATCAGTATCGGCTGTTTATACTCCTTTTGTTAATTGTCTCTTCTTCTTCTTCTTCGTACACTCTCAGACGTCTATCTGAATGTTTTCAAAGAAAGCAGTAGTCAGCTTGAGGCTATTTGATCTCCGTAGAGTTTTTCCTCCGACGCCTAGCTGAGCCACAACTGGATGAGGTCCAGTGCGGATTCCGAGCGAACCGAAGTACTCAAGACCTAATCTTCACACTCAGACAGCTGAGTGAAAAGGCCCTTGAGTATAAGAGTGAGATCCATCTTTGTTTCGTAGATCTGGTAAAGGCGTTTGACAGGGTCCCCTGGAGCAAACTTTGGGATTTTTTGGCAAGGAAGAACATTCCAGCACCTCTGATTCATGCTATACAGAGCTTCTACAAGTCTTGCAGAAATTATGTGAGGACAGCAAACCATAAGTCAGAAGAGTTCAGGACCACCACTGGTGTAAGACAAGGTGATATCCTGTCACTTTACCTTTTCATACTCCTCATGGACGATGTCATTAAGGCATGTAAAGAGAGAACAAGAAAGTATTCAGTGGGGTACTGGAAGATGAGACAGGTCTGTATTTCGGAGCTGGCATTTGCTGATGATGTTGCCCTGATTGCTAAATCAGAGGCACATCTCCAATTCAACCTGCAAGTCTGGAAGGAAGAGCTGGAGAAGAGAGGGATGGTCATACGCAGCTCTAAAACAAAATCCATGGTGATATCACGAGAAGAAAGAAGACATCAGATTAAGCTGGGAGAACAGGTCCTGGAGCAGGTAGACCACTTTAAATACCTCGGAGCTATTATTGACCGAAAGGGAGGCATCAAAGAAGAGTTGGCCACTCGAAAAGCAGCAGCTGGGAGAC
This sequence comes from Oreohelix idahoensis, assembly GCA_024509875.1. NCBI lineage: Eukaryota > Metazoa > Mollusca > Gastropoda > Stylommatophora > Oreohelicidae > Oreohelix > Oreohelix idahoensis. The sequence continues at coordinate 141,153 of JAMPIV010002948.1, forward strand.
TTTTTCAGGCCATAAATCGAGGATTCCTCAGCAAGAGAGAGAGGTTGGTAAGAAAACGAAGATGGCTGTATACCGCTCCACCTATGTCCCAGTCTTGACATATGGATGCGAGTCATGGGCAATGACTACAACCCACAAAAGCCAGATCCTGTAGTAAAATCTGCGAGAATAATCGCTCATTTCAGTAAGATTTTAGTCATAAAATGATAATAAATAAACCCGCCCTATTGTGTCTGACGGTGATACTCTCACACGCCAGCATAGCGCTGAATTTTATGCCGTGGAAAGGCTTAGAACCGACCCCGCCGTTTAAACTTCCTCGCTTTCCTTGTGACGTACATTTTTAACATTTTGCCCGATCTGATAGAGACTGCGGCAAGACTTACAATTAACGATCTTGCGGAAGTGTGCCGCCAAACTACTGTCTGAATTAACATAATATTTTGACTTTAACGCGTGTAATAAGTAGTAATCCTTACATTTTTTGGTAGTGTAACACGAGACAATACAAATATTTAACGCCTATTCAAATACCCGCGAATATGTTTTAAATAATATGGTAGTCCAAATATTAGCCAAGTTATTGAGAAAATACTAAATGTCTACGGACGCGCGACCAGACAGACTGTTGTTCCTGCTTGTTTTTTTCATAACGTTAGTGGGGACGGCAGCTTAGAAAAGAGGCATTGAGGTAAATTCAAATTCGCTTGGGTAACAAGAGTATAGGAGGAGAGGGGAGCGGTAGGAAAATTGTTACCCAAAACTAAACATCTTTTTGTATTGGCATAACTAAAGCAGACTGGCCAATCGACTACCATACGCAGAGTTTTGTTTGGAATTATTTTTGTTTTTCAAAAACTGCATTTGAATTCTGGTGGTCGCAAGCTTTCGATTGGCCAGTGCTAATAAATATTAGCAAAAGGCTTTCACTATTCATTGCCAGGTGAACAAAACTTTTCATTCAAATACGCTGAGATCAGGTGTGTTAATTTATAAAATAAAGAATTTATTCGCAGTCTGGGCTGGGCAGAGAAAAACTGAGGCCATTCTTTGCACGTCAGCGTTATTTGTTATATATTTCTGTGAAATTGTGGTAAGAATGCTTTATGTATTAATATGTTTATTACAACTGCCAAAGTTAGATACTGCTATTGGGAAAAGTGAAGGACGTGCCGGGAGCAGACATTGTTGAGTCCTCACATTGAACTGTATCTAACTGATGTATGTTGTCATGATTGTGTTTTAATAATTATTGCATTAGAATATGTTAGTAAGCCTCTGTGTTCCATGAACACTGTTTAACATGCCTGAAGCATTTATTTTTAAAAAGAGAAGAGAAAATCATACCAAAGGAAATGTGGTTACTCCACATTATTTTATTGAGGAAAACTACGTAAACGTACAGTGGCGTATCTGCCATAGGGACCTGAGGTGTGGTCACAGCAAGGTGTGAGTCATGTAAAATTAGGGGTGAGTGCACCTGTAATGCACGCGAGGCTGACCCCATATCACCGTAGGAAAATAATAAATATAAGTGATCAGATATAAAAGGCCAGGGTGTCCTTTTGTTGCAGAGGTTTTATTTCCTGTTGCCAGCCGGTAACAGGAAACCTGCTGTGTGAGAATAAAGCCATCAAGTCTCCGACCATTCGTTTATGCTGTCAAAAGATAACGGGAGGAGCTTGGGCATTTTGAGAGATCGAGATTTTCTGCAACTTCATACTGTAGTATCATTCTACAAGGAATCCCAGGTGATGTGTTAAGCATCTGGGTATATCTGACACTTTCGTTTAATAAACACTGGTATTTCAAATAATACTCAGGAAGTTTATGGGGTGTGATGAAACTACAGCCCCTCATACACAGTGACTCTCCCTCTTAGATGAATAAAGTGTAAGCTGTGAAAATTCCCACAGGAAAGATATATATTGACTTTATAGTTAGTGGACAAAGAGTCCAGATATTTTAGTTGATCTTTTCTGTAAACTATCTTGTCCTCATTTTCAAAGACCTGTCCAAAAGATATGGCTGGACAGGCAGATTAAATTGTACAGAAAAAACATTCATTTTAAAGAAAAACTTAACCACTGGTTTTATTCACTTCCTCATAGAAAAGTAAAGTGTTTTTGTGTTGTGTACCATCATTTCATTTCTCCCCTAGACACTAGGTACATCATACACCAGACACTAGAGCCAAAATAGTGACCGTGTGGGATCTAGGGAGGTAGCGTTAGGTTCCCTGCACATAATTCATCATCATCTTTGTAGAGTCAGGGGCCTACATGTGCTTGACCTCACACGGTTAATACATACACGGATTTCATTCTTTTAGGGTACCATCATAACCTCCCCAGCAAATCAAACTTTGCTACATAAATTGGTAGGCTTGTCCGGGATTTGAATTTCTCCTAGTACTACATACATTGGGGTCTGGGTTAGCATTAACAACATTCTATTTTTCCCAGGGAATCCCCATATATTATTCCCCAAGATTTGGGAAGTGAAGAAAGTGTCAGAACCCAGAATTAATTAAATAAATTTGTATTTAGTTAGAAACTTAGTACATTTTGTATTTATCAGGATGGCAGATCTGGCCAAGTTTCGCTCTGCGGCTATGCAGACTGCCAGGGAAATGAATATGGAGGGTCAAATCTTGATTGACTATGTCACCTCAGAATGTGATAAATTTATTGCCAGGGAAGAACATAGGTTAGCTGAAGAAAGGAAAATACAAGTAGAAGAGGCTAGGGAGATTAAGAAATTAGAGTTAGATAGAGAGGCTGAGATTAAAAGGTTACAGATTGAGGCTGAGAATGAGGCTAAGGCCTTAGAGGCTGATAGAGAGGCTGAGATAAAGAGGATCCTTTGTCTCAGGGTCTTCGGGGAACAGCTTATGAAGTGTTTTCCAAAATTAGCAGGGATGACCAAGACATCTATGACATGTTGAAGCAGGCTCTTCTGTTAAGATACGAAAAGAACGGATAGTTTTATAGAAAGAAATTTAGGAATGCCAGGCTACTGTCGGGTGAGACCTATCACCAGTTCTCCGCCCGGTTAGAAACGTATATGGAGAAATGTGCTTCTTTGGGGAAACCCAAGATCTCAAAGAGATGATACTTATAGAACAGATGAGAGAGTCCATGGCTCCAGACATGAAAAAGTTTCTCATGGAACAGGGCGCGGAGAGGCTGGGTGAGATAATTAATGTCGCTGAGAGGTATCAGGCAGCCCAGGCAGCGGTAGCTGGCATCAAGAAAAAACCAGTAGATCAGTATAAGGCTCCTCAAAACCATAATAAATTTGATAACAGAGGTAAGCAGAACTTTGATAGGCCTCGAAATGATTTTAAAAATAAAACCTCACATTTCAATGACAGAAAGAATGATGAAAGAAAACCTTTTCATCAAGGTAGATTGTATTGTAGACATTGTAGGAAGGAGGGACATTACACTAAATTTTGTAAAAGTAAACCTGCTGGATTTGCTGCTATGAAAAAGGGGAACCAGGAAGTAAAGGACAAACCTGCTGGACAGCAGGAACCTTATCACCCCCAGTTTGTGAGGATGTTGTATGTAATGATGTCACCATTAGGTGCCTCTATGATACAGGTTTAGATTTTGATGCTGTCGTGAGCTCGCACTTGGTGAACCCAGATCAGTATACCACAGAAACAGTGGAGATACAAGGGGCGACCAAGGACCTACCACTCATGAAACTTCCCATTGCAAGGATAACAGTGAAAACTCGCTATGTGGAAGGGATAATCAGAGCAGCAGTGATAGACGCACCCATCTACCCTCTGATATTGGGGTGTCGTTATGTCTACTTGGGGAATCCCAAGAGATCTGTGGTCTTGGCAGCAGTCCAGACCCGATCACAATCCAGAAAGGAAGAAGATGAACCTATAAATACTCATCCAGAGGAGATGAGAAAGGCACAGGCTGAAGATAGGTCACTGAAGCTGTGTTATAAGAAACTCCCAAAGAGCCATACTCCTCCTAATAAAGGAGAATTCTATATGAAGAATAAATTGTTATATAGGAAGGCCGGCACTGGTTCAGCTGGTCACGGTCAGCTGGTACTTCCCAGTTCATATAGGGAAAAGGTAATGGAGTTAGGTCATGCTATCCCCTTCAGTGGTCACATGGGGATTAGTGCAACAGGACAGCGTATAGCTTGTCATTATTTCTGGCCAGGGATAACGGAAGACATAAAGAGATATGTAAAATCCTGTCCCGAATGCCAGAGAGTAGCTCCAAAGCATTGGACTGATCCAGCAACCCTTGGGGAAATGCCCATAGAGGGAACCCCTTTTGAGAGAGTTGCAGTGGATATTGTGGGACCTCTCACTCGGACCAAGAGGAGGAACAGTTACATCCTTACTCTGGTAGACACTTGTTCTATGTGGGGAGAGGCGGTAGCCCTGTCATCAATCGATTCGAAACATGTGGCAGAGGCATTACTTACGATATTCACAAGGTTAGGATTCCCGCATCAAATCTTGACTGATAATGGCTCACAGTTCAAGGGGAAACTAACAGAAGAGGTTTTTAGGTTATTTCAAGCCAAGCACTTTCATTGTAGTCCGTATCACCCCCAAGGGAACGGCCAAGTAGAGAGGTTCAATGGGACTCTCATTTCTATCCTGAGAAAGCTGGCACATGAGAAACCTGATACGTGGGACCAATACTTGCCCGCCGCGTTGTTTGCGTACCGGGAAGTTCCACGTAATTCAACCGGAATGGCTCCAGCAACTCTGTTATTTGGGTGGCCAATAAAAGGTCCTCTCGAAGCTTTGTTAAGGACCTGGACAGATGAGAAGGCAGAGGAGACTGTTACCTCATCTTATCAATATGTGAACGAACTGACCACTCGTTTAAAAACTAGTTGGAAACTGGCAAATGATAATTTGAGACAAGCCAGGAAAAAGCATGCTGCTTATTATAATAAGAAAGCGAAGGATAGGGAACTTGCTGTAGGGGAGAAGGTACTTCTTCTATTGCCCGGCAGCAACAATAAACTTCAGATCGGATGGCAAGGGCCATACACAGTTTTGGAAAAGGTATCCAGAACAAATTATAAGATAGACAAAAAGGGAAAGGAAAAAGTCTATCATGTGAACCTTTTGAAGAAATATCTGGACAGACAAATCCAGGAAGGAACACACCTATTGGCCTAGTCTATTGCCACCGAAATGAAAAATGACCCTCTCTCCTCATTCGAATATCCACTGAAAACCAGTGAAACGTTTGCACAGGTGAAGATCAGTAATCACCTGACAAAAGGACAGAAGGAGAAGGTTCAACAGGTCCTTGAGAAACATACAGATGTGTTAACGGATAAACCGGGGCACACAAATTTGTTGGAATATGATATGAAACTACTAGACCCAGCACCTATCTGTATGAGGCCCTATTCTATTCCTTTCGCTAAGGAAAAAGCTTTGAAAGAGGAGATAGATTATTTGTTACAAGAAGGGATTATTTCTCACAGTGAGTCTCCTTATAGTTCCTGTGTGGTTTTGTTGCGGAAACCATCGGGAAAACATAGACTGTGCATCGATTACAGGAAACTGAATGCTGTCACAGAAGGTCAGGTGGATCCATTACCTGATACTACTCAACTATTTGCCAGGCTGAACAAGGCAAAATATTTTTCTAAGGTGGATCTTAGCAAAGGCTATTATCAAATTCCAGTAAAGCCTGAGGTTCGACCTTATTTAGCCTTTAGCACCTCGGAAGGTCATTATGAGTTCAACATGTTACCGTTTGGGTTGAAAAATGCCCCGAGTGTGTTTTCTAGGATGATGCGGAAATTATTGGATCCCCTGAAAAATCCATGTATTTCGAATTTTATGGACGATATCCTCATTGCTACGGAAACATTTGAGGAACACGTTACCTCTTTGAATATGCTGTTTGATAGACTCAGAGAGGCTAACTTAACCGCTAGGCCAACAAAATGTTGTATTGGTTATAAAGAGTAGGAATTCTTGGGACATACTGTACATCAGGGTAGCATGACCCCTGATCCCAAGAATCTGGAAAAATTGAAAAGAGCCCCTAGGCCACAAACAAAGAAAGATGTGCAATCTTTCGTGTCGTTGTGTGGTTTCTACCAAAAGTACATTAAAAATTTTAACTCTATATGTGCTCCTCTGACGGATTTAACTCGCAAGGGTCAATCTGATACAATAAATTGGTCCACACAGTGTGAATTGGCTTACCAGGAGTTAAAAGAGAAACTTACAAGCAGGCCAGTGTTGCAATTGCCTGACTTGAATCAAGAATTTATCGTGAGAAGTGACGCAAGCAATGTGGGCCTGGGCGCTACATTGTTGCACAGGTCCTCCTCACAAGATGGAGAATTGAACCCAGTCGCTTATGCAAGCCGCAAGTTGAACAAGGCGGAAAAAAATTATTCAACAAGTGAAAAGGAATGTCTAGCTTTGATATGGGCTATATAAAAATTCCAGATTTATTTATATGGCAGGACATTTATGGTCCAAACGGATCATTCACCTCTCGTATTCCTGTCACAGGCCAAGCATGAAAATTCCAGATTATTGAGATGGTCATTATTATTGCAGCCATACTCATTTCTGATTAAATATATTCCAGGCCCTCAGATCGTAGGTGCAGACTTTTTGAGTAGACATTCTTATGATGAAGATCAGAAAAACGCGTAAGACTTCATTGAGCTAAGTTATCTCGCAGATTATAACCTGCAAATGAATGCATGTTTTAGGATGGGAGGTGTGTTGTAAAATCTGCTAGAATAATCGCTCATTTCAGTAAGATTTTAGTCATAAAATGAGAATAAATAAACCCGCCCTATTGTGTCTGACGGTGATACTCTCACACGCCAGCATAGCGCTGAATTTTATGCCGCGGAAAGGCTTAGAACCGACCCCGCCGTTTAAACCTCCTCGCTTTCCTTGTGACGTACATTTTTAACATTTTGCCCGATCTGATAGAGACTGCGGCAAGACTTACAATTAACGATCTTGCGGAAGTGTGCCGCCAAACTACTGTCTGAATTAACGTAATATTTTGACTTTAACGCGTGTAATAAGTAGTAATCCTTACATTTTTTAGTAGTGTAACACGAGACAATACAAATATTTAACGCCTATTCAAATACCCGCCGCACAAAACCTCGCTTCGCTTGACACGTTGCGCCATACATATATACACGCTGTGGCAAAGCCAACAGAGGCAAACACGCAGAGAATTTTATTTCCTCCTCGCGGTAGTATTTCTGACGTCACTAAAACAAGTAGTTATTTGAAAATACATGCTAGCGAGAGATGAAAAAGGGGGGAAAGATGGCCGTCTTGTGTAAAATTTTTATTTGACGATTGCCGGTGACAAAATTGAAAATCTAAACCATACTGAAACTGACCATAAAAATCATATGGTAGTATAGCTTAGAGTCCACTGAGCAAGAATATGTTTTAAATAATATGGTAGTCCAAATATTAGCCAAGTTATTGAGAAAATACTAAATGTCTACGGACGCGCGACCAGACAGACTGTTGTTCCTGCTTGTTTTTTTCATAACGTTAGTGGGGACGGCAGCTTAGAAAAGAGGCATTGAGGTAAATTCAAATTCGCTTGGGTAACAAGAGTATAGGAGGAGAGGGGAGTGGTAGGAAAATTGTTACCCAAAACTAAACATCTTTTTGTATTGGCATAACTAAAGCAGACTGGCCAATCGACTACCATACGCAGAGTTTTGTTTGGAATTATTTTTGTTTTTCAAAAACTGCATTTGAACTCTGGTGGTCGCAAGCTTTCGATTGGCCAGTGCTAATAAATATTAGCAAAAGGCTTTCACTACTCATTGCCAGGTGAACAAAACTTTTCATTCAAATACGCTGAGATCAGCTGTGTTAATTTATAAAATAAAGAATTTATTCGCAGTCTGGGCTGGGCAGAGAAAAACTGAGGCCATTCTTTGCAAGTCAGCGTTATTTGTTATATATTTCTGTGAAATTGTGGTAAGAATGCTTTATGTATTAATATGTTTATTACAACTGCCAAAGTTAGATACTGCTATTGGGAAAAGTGAAGGACGTGCCGGTAGCAGACATTGTTGAGTCCTCACATTGAACTGTATCTAACTGATGTATGTTGTCATGATTGTGTTTTAATAATTATTGCATTAGAATATGTTAGTAAGCCTCTGTGTTCCATGAACACTGTTTAACATGCCTGAAGCATTTATTTTTAAAAAGAAAAGAAGAGAAAATCATACCAAAGGAAATGTGGTTACTCCACATTATTTTATTGAGGAAAACTATGTAAACGTACAGTGGCGTATCTGCCATAGGGACCTGAGGTGTGGTCACAGCAAGGTGTGAGTCATGTAAAATTAGGGGTGAGTGCACCTGTAATGCACGCGAGGCTGACCCCATATCATCGTAGGAAAATAATAAATATAATAAGTGATCAGATATAAAAGGCCAGGGTGTCCTTTTGTTGCAGAGGTTTTATTTCCTGTTGCCAGCCGGTAACAGGAAACCTGCTGTGTGAGAATAAAGCCATCAAGTCTCCGACCATTCGTTTATGCTGTCAAAAGATAACGGGAGGAGCTTGGGCATTTTGAGAGATCGAGATTTTCTGCAACTTCATACTGTAGTATCATTCTACAAGGAATCCCAGGTGATGTGTTAAGCATCTGGGTATATCTGACACTTTCGTTTAATAAACACTGGTATTTCAAATAATACTCAGGAAGTTTATGGGGTGTGATGAATCTACAGCCCCTCATACACAGTGACTCTCCCTCTTAGATGAATAAAGTGTAAGCTGTGAACATTCTCACAGGAAAGATATATATTGACTTTATAATTAGTGGACAAAGAGTCCAGATATTTTAGTTGATCTTTTCTGTAAACTATCTTGTCCTCATTTTCAAAGACCTGTCCAAAAGATATGGCTGGACAGGCAGATTAAATTGTACAGAAAAAACATTCATTTTAAAGAAAAACTTAACCACTGGTTTTATTCACTTCCTCATAGAAAAGTAAAGTGTTTTTGTGTTGTGTACCATCATTTCATTTCTCCCCTAGACACTAGGTACATCATACACCAGACACTAGAGTAGGGTTCCCATTCGTCCCGTTTTTCCCGGGAAGGTCCCGTTTTTTTTTATAAAATGTCCCGGTGTCCCGAATTTATTCCAAATGTCCCGCTTTTTAAGGGTCCTTCCTGAAAAAAAAAAAAAGCTTTGGGTAACGGATTTTATTCCGTGTTTTAGTAGTGTTTGGGTAACGGATTTTATTCCGTGTTTTAGTAGTGTTACTTTATCAATTTCCGGTTACAGTGGATGTGGTGAAGTGGGATGTTATAAATATTTATAGGGGACTTAGTGTACTGACTGAGATCAGCTGTGAAGGTATCTATATCTAATAAGAGTAGTGTATTATAGATAACCTTACTTGCTGCCACATATATATATATATCTCAGTCAGAATTATTCTGGAATAGTGTGATGACTACGTTGTATGTCTAGGGTATGTGTATGATGAAGTGTAAGTCATAACAACAGACAGATAAACAATTTAATTTATTCCACCACACTTGACAACACTGTGACACTCACATACATATAACACTCTAAAGGATATCTTAAAGGAGTCACTGATAACTTTTCAAATAACAATATGTATTCATTGCTGTTATGAATGAATATGTGTCCTGATTCAAATACAAAGGGAACCAGGAATCACAATCAATTTTAATTACAAGTTATATGTACAGAATTTCTCAATATGAATATTGTAGTGACATATATTATTAAAAGTATCCTATGTGTGTCAGTTGTGTAGTAGTAATATGAGGTAATACTGGTTTTGTTTTGTTCAAGCTCTGTTGGTATTTGTCATCATGACTTCAATAGTTTGTCTTTATGGGAGCTAGTATTGGAGATGTTCTCAGTTCCTGTTATTAAAACAATTTACTTCCCCTCTTAAGTTTATGTTACAATGTTATTTTAAGATGGGGGTACATAATTTTGAGCTCAGCTGGCCACATCAGCTTATCTTGCGTGATGGCGGCAGGAAAAGACTCCTCTGCTCGATTCCTCCCCTGTGCTCTGGAGACACCTCACTGATAGCTAAATGGACCAAGGAGTATGCTGTCCGACTCTGGATTCAGCAAAGCTCTGACCAGGTGCTGCTCAATACCATCAAGACCACGGTCCCTGAAAACAAGAAGGATGTACCTTCTACTTCATAACTAATTGATACTCTAGTTCTACACTGAGCACAATACATCACAAACATTGAGTTCAGAGCGTTAGGCCAACTGTCAGCTTCATCTGAAATACTTTATACCAGCATTAACCTCCTTAATGGTTACTACGCCTCTGCAATTTCAGCATTATTTCTTCTAATCAATCATCTAGGTGTCAGTGTACTGTTTGGCCATTCCATGCCGTTTTACTTTCCTCCGACACCTTCTGTTCAGGCTGGAGCATTATAGGCTTTACATCATGTTTGCTACTGAACTACACATATATACAGGCATAAATTAACAATTCACATTCAATTTTCATTAAAAGATACTGAATGTTTCAAGCTTACCACAATTCATAGAATAAACACAGATACGTTGACTAGCAATGAATTCTGGCACAAATTCCCATCTGCTTATGTTCCAGGCTTTTATTTAGCAAAAATATGAGCTGGCTTCAACGCACTGTTGCTTTATCAAGCTTATTTGAACTAGTGGTCTCGAACTAACGCTCCTAAGTGATTATATCAGCGAGTCTGGCCAATGGAGCCACGTTTCGACAAGTGTTTGAAAAAATTTTACCTTCCTACGTCTCCCCTAACAACCAAAGATAGTATTTATAGTCCGACCAATCGTGTTTAGTCTTATATTTGTTGCGCTCCAATCAATTTGGAGTTTACATGGTAGGCTATTTCTGTACGTAAGGTTTTTTCAAACACGTTATAAAAAAAATTTTATGAGCAGAAATGATTTCATGCTGTCAGGCATCCCCACTATTTTATTTTGGTTATAACTTGTTAATTCCTAGACTATTTGCGTAACGTTTTACATATTCTTTGTCAGCAAACCCTAAGGAACCCAAATATACAAATTTAAAAGAGCTAAGTGGCTGCGTTCAAAATATGCAATTTCTTCGACCTCCTGTTTCGAAGATGTGCTGCCTGGGTACTGTAATGTTTTCAAACGTAAACCCATCTAATGTTATCTTTTCTAATAAGCGTTTTTCGTGATTTTAAAACCTAACTCTGGGAAGGGTAGTGAATTTATCACTGTCCGTCTGAAAAAAAAGTTAGTGCATGTGGCCTTACACGCGTGATAGTAGTAATTGTGTATCGCGCGACGCGTGTTGCATGCGTTCCTGATTTTCAGCCCTCCCTCTCTCTTTCTATTTGAGTCCATCTGTTCGTTCGTTTTGGTAACGCAGTATAATTAATGTTAGGATTAATTTAGGTCATTACGCAGTCTGCCTCTCAATGTTTTTCCAAGAAATACAGCACACGTTTCATTGAAGAAAGCGGGTAATAATATAGTAGGCTTTTACTATCAACGTGAAAGCGTTACAATTTGCAGACGAAGCATAAAACAAAGGGGATTTCGAGTACATTCCTTGTGACAGCACTGTTATTTTACCATTGCTCTTTTCTTTATTAGAATTTATTTGTTACGCTTTACATTTACCTTTTAATTTATATATGTGGATTAGAATATTCCACGACAGTGGACCCTCGGTTTGAATCTCGAACAAAAATTCGAAAGTCGACCAAAACAGTGTTCAGTGAGCATCTACCAAATGATTTAATCCGTATTAGCATTATTATGCAGTATTTTTATCGTTTTTCACCTGTAATTGTCAACACACTTTGATTACATGTTTTGCCCAGGAGCCTTGTGCTCTTTGGGTCACCTCTACATTCTGTTTACGGGGTAGAAGAGGTTCCGATTAAGAAAGAAAGAAAGGACTGCACAACAGCCATCGTGAAAAAACTTTTCAACGATAAAGTGGAAGTTGTGTTAGTTAATGTGTGTATTTTTATACCAGTATCTTATTTTAAGTGCAACATATAATATATAATAGATTTATTTGTGCTTTACCTTAATTTTTAACATGTCCCTTTTTTTTACAAAATGTCCCGGGTTTTTTAGGTAAAAATTTGGAAATGTCCCGGTTTTTAAACAAAACATTATGGGAACCCTACACTAGAGCCAAAATAGTGACCGTGTGAGATCTAGGGAGGTAGCGTTAGGTTCCCTGCACATAATTCATCATCATCATTTATAGAGTCAGGGGCCTACATATGCTTGACCTCACACGGTTAATACATACACGGATTTCATTCTTTTAGGATACCATCATAACCTCCCCAGCAAATCAAACTTTGCTACAGATCCAAACCTCAGAAATGAGGTATCTGAGGAAGGTGGTTGAAGTAACAAGAAGAGACATGGTACGCAACCAGACGATACGTCGAGGCCTTAAATCCCACCCCCTGCAGACCCAAGTAGATGGTTTGGCCATGTCTGCAGAATGGGAGAAGACCGGCTACCACGACAAGCATGGGAAACAAAGAGCCAAGGATCCAGACCCCCAGGACGACCCAGAGTCCGCTGGGAGGACAACATTAGACAATCTTTGAAGGACCGAGGACTAGAATGGAACCAGGCCAGGAGGAAGACAGCCAATAGGATAGTCTGGCGCTCTCTCTTCCAAACCTCTACACCTCACGGTAGAAGGGGAACGACTAAGTAGTAAGTAGTAGTAGACTTTTTCCACGAATGGCGCTGGTGCCGGCCGTATGCGTTTTCTCTGTTCCACATAAGTTGGGCATCTTTGAAGCAGATGTTCAGCAGTCATTTTTCCTTTATTAATTTGTCCTTGCATGAGTTTCCTGTCATTTATCTAAGAGCTATACTTTTGTTGCCGCCAGTGATTCTCTTATATGTTTGCTCAATATCCAGGACTCACTTCCATTCAACAAAATTAGTTTAATGTAACACTTCAAAATTCTTTTACTTGTACTCAATGACAGTGATTTATTGTTAAGTATAAGCTTATTCTTCCTTTCATAGAATGCTGTTTTTTTACAACTTTACATATACATTCCTAGTCACAGTAATGCATGTTTCATCTGATGTTATCAATGTGCTTAAGTATTCGATAATGTGTATGTGTGTTTTAGATGAAGATTAAGGAGCACACGGAGAAGAGAACTGGAGACCGACATGAATGGGATGAAGAAGAATTTAGAAGTGGAAAGACCTTGAGCTGATGGCACGTTGACAGGAAGACTTGACACAGGACAGGAAGACTTGACACAGGACAGGAAGACTTGGCACAGGACAGGAAGACTTGGCACAGAACAGGAAGACTTGACACAGGACAGCAAGACTTGACACAGGACAGCAAGACTTGACACAGGACAGCAAGACTTGTACTAAGTTTGTTGATCCCATAACACCCCCATTGAGGCATATTGGGAATATGGTGTTAGGCCCATATTTTCTTGACCATCGGCACACTAGGGGTGATGTGGTCAGCATCACGCCGGCCGCCTTAACCTTCCCAGAGTTGCTCTGGCTGAGTTCATAAGGCTGAGTCGACCCAAGAACCGTTTGTGGTCTAAAAAATCCCACCTCAACTGGGGATCGAACCAAGACCACTGAGCTAGAAAGCCAGTGCACTAACCTTGTTGGAGGTCTATGCTTTTTGAGGACCTGACGGATGATGGTGATATGTGTGTGTTTTAAAAAAAAAATTAAACTTTGTTTCTGTTAAAGTTTAGCTGCGTTTCTGTCATATCGGCTTTGTGCGGTAATGTGCGATGACCGCACGAACCGGAAGTTGTTGGGTAACAAGCCAAAAGGCGCACGTTTCCCTGCTATGGTGTTTAATGTTTCTGGTGTTATCCAGCTGTATGTAAACAGACACAACGCAACCAACGTCCTTTTCAGGACGAACGAGGAAGAAGAAGAAGAAAGGTCACTATAAGAGACGCTGATGACGCTGTAATCGTCACTCAAAGTCAACACGAGCTTCACCCACGCGCGTAAGGACTTTGGCCTCACAACAAGTCTAAAGAAAACAAATGCGCTGGGTCAGGATGTGAATGTTGCACCAGTTATCACTATCAGTAACTGAGAATTAGCAATAGTGCACCACTTCACATACATGGGGGTCTGCCATCAAAGACAAACTCTCTCTGAACACAGAAATTGTCAGCCGCAATGGCAAAGCTGCAGTCACCTTTGCCCGCCTCACAACGCGTGTTTGTGGAAACTCCAAACTCACAATGAAAACCAAAGATGCGGTATATAACGCCTACGTCACCAGCACACTTCTGTATGGCGGCGAGACATGGACAACCTATGCTAAGCAAGAAAGAAGGCTCAATACCTTCCATCTACGGTGTCTGCTCCACATCCTCAGTATTTCTTGGAAGGACACAGTGACAAATGTCGAGGTGTAGTCACGTGCAGGTTCAAAGATGTGTGCAAGAGAGACATGAGGGCACTCAAAGCATGCCGTATACACCTCTGGGCGAAAAGAAGCTTCACGGCAACAGCGCCGAAAGGAACACTTTTTGCTCGTGAAGCATCCCTGTTATTTAGAATTGCTTTTAATTAGATTATGGTAATCGATGTCATTTTTCAGGACATTCGAGAAATCAAATCACGCCATGTCCGAGAAGGTTTTCTCGAAAGATTGGAAAGCAAGCATGTTTCATCGACAAATGAAATCGAATATATACACGGTAATTGAACCGTGTAGGTAGAATCTTGTCTGCTGGAAAACATAGATTTTTGTTTGTTGTAGTTTGTTTCTTTATTAAAAATCGGGGAAAATAATTATGAGGGTCATCCTTGAGAGATTAAAAGATACCACAGATAGACAACTGAGCAAAGGAATGCAGGTTGTTGATAATTGTGATTCTGTACATATAAGATAGAAACACTGCTCATAATAGTAGAACATCGTTGAAACTAAATTCATCACTTTACATTGCGTTTGCTAACAATAAAAAGGCTTTCAACAATTTAGAGACAATCACTTTGGAAGATAATAAGGCATTATGGCATACATGCCAACCCATGGAGATAAAAAAAACCTGGAAAAAAAAATTTAAAAAACCAAACAAAGACAGGAATATAAAATATACAAAGACCGAAAGAGATATCAAAAGAGTTTTAATTCGCGGAAAAATGTTTTCAGTCAGAGTGGATTATAGTTAATACAAGTGCCCTTTTCCTTTTTAAGTAAGTCATTACTTCTTTTAAAACCGAAACAACAAGTGACCGAGTTTATTTTACAATGTTAAAATGATGTGACCGTGTCATAATTTAGTCTCGTACTGCAATCAGTAAGTATCTTTTTTCAACATGGAGAAAGACCTCTCTCAGTCAGCATTGGTGAGGCAATGTGAGTAATCTTTTAACTATGACTGCCAGACTAGAAATTGTACATATAATTAGGCAATAAAATGTACAGAATGTATGTACAGATATGAAAATGAAAAAAACAACCTGTACAAAATATGGGTAACCTGTACTAGTTGGCATGTATGTTATGAAGTCCACCATAACTTCTGTAACTCAAGAAGAAAAATACACGAAGACATTTAAAAAAAACCCAGCTTTCACACCCTTTGAAAAAAGAACTGAAGTGCCGCAGTAATGCCTCTTGCCTCTGTTATGTTCTTACAAGAGTTATAGACTGGATTATGAAAACATCAACCAATCAAAATGGAATTTTCACCTGTTTGTAATTGTATCTGACGAAAAGTAAAACCCGAAGTGTCTAGTGTTTTTTTTATTAAACCGTTTATTTGTAAAACTGATTCTATACCATTTCTTTTTTAATTTACATAGTTGGATTCTGATGAAGCTTCTCGACAATCTAGATTTGGTGAACAAACTGGCTCCTATCCCATTAGTGCAACCAGATACATGACAAAATAAATATCCTTGATGAGTGTCACAGCTATTTGGCCCGAGGAAAACAAACAACACTAAGGAGAGAGACACTAAAGAGGTGACAACATGTTTGGAAAACATTGATAGTGGGACTGTATTGACACACACACACATACATAAACTTGCCCAAACACACCCACTTATGCACAAATGTTCGTGCGTAAGCGCATATGAATTAAGTATTATATTTTTAAAGACGATAATTTTCTCTGTGAACTTAAAATAAAAAACCATCTGTGAAACAAATAACCCGACTAACTGAAATAACTTACAAACAACCCTCAAAGTACTTTTCTTTCCTCACGACCTTGACGACAAGGTGAGCTCCTGAGTTCTATTACGGCTCCTAATTTCACGACGTGCGTCAAAGGTATCGATTGTGGATGTCCCTTCTCGTGAGGACTTTGAATTTTCCGATAATATGAATCCTATAAAAAAGAATATTTAAAAAGTCAGCCAAGCTGGTATCATATCTAGGCCTTCAGTGTTTTTTTTTTTTTTTTATACGTTGATTCTAAATATTGCAAATTGAAATCCGGCTTACTTAATGATTGTTATCAACAACAATAACACGATGTTGGGTATTACATTCTGCCATTTTCAGCTAAGGTAAATAACTAACTACATCTATGTTAAGGAACTTTTAATGCAAAATTTTTTGTTATTTTTTTCCTCTCTCAACTTTTCTAGTTTTTAAGCCACGCGTTTATTTGTGCGACTTGAATTTGCTCAGCATAAACTGTTATTGTCTGTCGGCTACCACGACAAATATGAGAAACCAGGGACCCAGACCTCCATGACGACCCAGAGTTTGCTGGGAGGACATTAGGCGATCTCTGAAGGACCTAGGTCAAGATTGGAACCAGGCCAGGAGGACACCATTAGACAATCTCTGAAGGACCGAGGCCAAGATTGGAACCAGGCCAGGAGGACAACATTAGGCAATCTCTGAAGGACCGAGGCCAAGATTGGAACCAGGCCAGGAGGACAACATTAGGCAATCTCTGAAGGACCGAGGCCAAAATTGAACCAGAATAGGAGGACAACATTAGGCAATCTCTGAAGGACCGAGGCCAAGATTGGAACCAGGCCAGGAGGACAACATTAGACAATCTCTGAAGGACCGAGGCCAAGATTGGAACCAGGCCAGGAGGACATTAGACAATCTCTGAAGGACCGAGGCCAAGATTGGAACCAGGCCAGGAGGAAGACAGCTAATATGATAGTATGGCGGTCTCTCTCTCTCTCTCCTCTCTCTCTCTCTCTCTCTCTCTCTGGCAAACATCTACAACCCAGGGTAGAACTACTAGAAGAGGAACGACTAAGTAAGTAGCAAGTAAGTAACTCTCTCAGTTAACCTCCGTTCGTTAGCCACGCCAGTCACCTTTTGTAGTTCGGTCTCATGGTGCTGACTATATCAGTAAATCGTTATTTAAACATTTTCAAAGTTGCATAAATTCATGCATTCATTCATCTCCCGTGTGGCGCCCGCCCCGTGGAGCATCGTCCCACCTTCCAGCTGGCTCCCTAGCATGAAACCTGCACTAAAACATCCATGTGTTCTTGCAGTGGCGGTTTTTCTAGATATTTTTTTAATATAATGAGGTTGCCAACCTTATGTATAACCTCATATTAGCCGCCTCTTCTCAAAGCCCCCGGGAACTACAGGGATATCTAAATGCTATGACAAGAAGACGCAGTCCATGTTTCAAAAGATTAAAAATGGATGACTATGGCATGAACGGAAAACATCCATAGACGCGTCGAATCATCAGAAACTGGTGTAGATCTCCTGTCCTGATCATGCAGAGGTACGGGATAATGAGAGAGCTGACAGACTAGCCTCAAGAGCACTCAAAGTGGGGACATTGGATATAGATAAGTGAGAGATCTTTTTCTTCTTCTTTGATCCTTAGCCGCCGACCGTCAAAGCAGTCAGTGGCCATCGCGCCTGGTGGCGTCTTGTAAGGCAGCAACAAATATATTCCACATTGCCCGGTCGGTGGCCATCCTTCGTGCAGTGCCCCAACTCTGGTTCATTCTTTGCATCTCAGCCTCCACAGTCCTCCGCCAAGTTGTTTTTGATCTTTTTTCTTGCGTTGTGTGGAAAGAGGACAATTTCGACATTTCCTTCTCTGTTACTCTCCAGCATTCCCCACCATAGAGAAGCACAGAAAGCGCACAGCTCTGATATAATCTTAATTTTGTGCTTGTGCTGTACTGAGAGCACTTCCAAATGTTGTTTAGGCTAAAAAAGGCTGTTCTTGCTTTGTTCATTGCGTTGTTGATGTCTTTGCTCGCTCCGCCGTCTGGTGTTACTATGCATCCTATGTATGTGAAGGTGTCTGTCTGTTCCAGTTGTTGATTCCTTACTGTTGTGGTAAAGTGGGGTGTTATAAATATTTATAGGGGACTTAGTGTACTGACTGAGATCAGCTGTGAAGGTATCTGTATCTAATAGGTGTAGTGTTTTACAGATAACCTTACTTGCTACCACATTTATACCTCAGTCAGAATTATTCTGGAATATTGTGATGACTACGTTAAATGTCTAGGGTTATGTAAATGATGAAGTGTAAGTCACAACAACAACAGACAGATAAACAATTTAATTTATTCCACCACACTTGACAACACTGTGACACTCACACACATTTAACACTCTATAAGACTATCTTAATTGAGTCAATGGTAAAAGTTCAAATATATATGTATTAATTACTTTCACTAATATATATCCTGATTCAACTACACAGTGAACCAGGAATCACAATCAAATGTAATCACAATTTATATGTACATAATTTATAAATATGAACCTTGTAGTGACATATTGTATTAGTATTATCCTATGTGTGTCAGTTGTGTAGTAGTACTATGAGGTAATACTGGTTTTGTTTTTCAAGCTATGTTGTTATTTGTCATCATGACTTCAAGTGTTTGTTTATCTTGGAAATAGTATGGGTAAACTTCACGTTCCTATCAATTTAAACAATGTATTGACCCTCTGTTTTACTATAATGTCAAGTTTTGAGGAGGACACATAATGTTGAGCTCCTCTGGCCACAGAAGCTTATCTTTCGTGATGGCGGCAGGAAAGGACTCCTCTGCTCGATAGCTTCCCTGTGTTCTGGAGACACCTCACTGGTCGCTATCTGGACCCAGGAGTATGCTGTCAGCCTCTAGATTCAGCAAAGCTCAGACCAGGTGCTGCTTCAATAACATTAGGACCACGGTCCCTGAAACAAGAAGGTTGTACCTCCTATTTCAGAACTAATTTATAATCTATTTCCAGACTGAACACAATACATAACAAACACTGAGTTCAGAGCGGTAGGCCAACTGTCAGCTTCATCTGAAACAATTTACACCAGTATACTCCTCCCTAATGGTTACCACGCCTCTGCAATTCCAGCATTAGTTCTTTCTAGTCAATAAGATAGGTGTCAGTGTACTGTTTGGCAATTCCATGCAGTTTTACTTTTCTCCGACACCTTCTGTTCAGGTTGGAGCACTATATAGGCCTTGCCTCATGTTCGCTACTGAACCACACACATATACAGACATAAATTATCAATTTACATTCAATTTTCATTAAAAAGATATCAAATATTTCAAGCTTACCACAATTCATGGAAATAATACACAATTACGTTGACTGGCAATGAATATGGCACAAAATCCGACCTGCCGCTGTCTCAGGCTTTTATTTAGAAAAATATAAGCTGAATCTCAACGCACTGTTGCTTTAGAAAGTTTATTTGAAAATGTGGTGCTGAACTGACGCTTCTAATTGACTATATTGGCGGGTCTAACCAATCGAGCCATGTTTACACAGCTTTTCAAAAAAAAAAAGTACTTCTACTCACGTTTCCCTAACAACAAAGAATTAGTATTTGTAGCCCGACTAATCGTGTTTCGCCTTACATTTACTGCGCTCCAATCAAATAGGATTTAACATGGGGACCTATTTCCCGTACAATGATGGTTTCAAAATCTGCCACTGAGCGATTCTGATTTTGGTGTTGTCTGACACCCTCACTATTTCTTTTGGCTATAATTTGTTAATTCCTAGACTATTTGCGTAACACTTAACATATTATTTGTCAGCAAGTCCTAAGGAACCCAAATATACAAATTTAAGTGAGCTAAGTGGCTGCGTTCAAAATATGTATTTTCTAGGATAGTCGTGTATTTGTTTTTTTTATTTTTTTTTATGTTTAGAACCGCCACCTGTCCTGCTGTACTGTCAGACTAATGTCAGGATTTTAGACATAAAACAGTAGAATGTCATGTTTCCTAATAAGCGTTTTGTAAGTTTTTAAACCTAACTCTCGTATGGGTAGTGTTTTTTATCACTGTCCATCTGAAAAAAAATTAGTGCTTCTGGCCTTACGCGGGGGAAGGGGTGGCATTAATTGTATATCGCGAGACGCGTGTTTAGTGTTGCATGCGTTCCTGCTTTCAGCCCTCCCTTCTCTCTATCCTAAGTTCATCTGTCTTTTCATCACGCCGTGTATAAAATGAAATTAATGGAAGTATTAATTTAGGTCATTACGCGGTGTGCCTAGCTCAAGGTTTTCTTAGAAATGCAGTACACGTTTTATTGAAGAAAGCGTGTAGTGATGCAGTAGGCTTTTACTATCAACGTGAAACGTTACAATTTGCAGACGAAGTAGAAAACAAGGGGATTTCGAGTACAGTCATTGTGACAGCACTGTTCTTTACCATTCTTCTTTCCTTTTATTGAATTTATTTGTTAGGCTTTACATTTTCCTTTTAATTTATATATGTGGATTTAGAATGTTTCACGACAAATTCTCCCCTCTTAAAACAGACGTTATATGTCAGTCTATAATTCTATATACACATAGAGAAATTTATTATCCTTCCTGGGGCTTAGGGTGATTCTCATCACACGGATGGCGGCTTAAAAAATCCGCTCCCAGATTTGTTTTTCCACTTATATACTCTATGCTAAACTCATATGGCTGCATCAGTAATGACCAACGGAGTAATCTAGAATTTTCGTGTCTAGCCTGCGCTAGAAACGACAAGGGTTTGTGATCCGTTTGCAACTTAAATGCCTTCCCATACAGATAAATATTGAATTTCTTTATCGCCCATATTACTGCAAGACATTCTTTTTCGCTAGTTGAGTAATTGGTTTCAGCTTTATTCAATTTTCTGCTAGCATATGCCACTGGGCTTAATTCCCCATCCAATGCATCTGATTTCTGTAGCAGAGTTGCACCTAACCCAATATTACTGGCATCCGTCCTTACAATGAATTCTTGACTTAAGTCAGGTAATTTCAAAATAGGTTTACTTGTGAGCTTTTCCTTCAATTCCTGGTAAGCGAATTCGCATTGTGGAGTCCATGTAATTCGATCTGGATGTCCTTTACGTGTCAAATCAGTTAACGGTGCACATATGGAATTAAAGTTTTTGATATACTTTTGGTAGAAACCACATAATGAGACAAAGGATCTCACGTCTTTCTTGGTTTGTGGTCTTGGGGCTTTCTTTAGTTTCTCTAAATTCTTGGGTCAGGGGTCATGTTTCCCTGATAAACTGTGTGTCCCAAGAACTCTAATTCTTTACATCCAACACAACATTTGGTTGGTCGGGCTGTCAAATTCGCTTCCCTAAGTCGATTAAACAGCATGTTCAGAGAGTCAATGTGTTCCTCAAATGTTTCTGTTGCTATAAGGATATCATCCATGAAATTTGTGATGCATGGATTATTCAGAGGGTCCAATAATTTTCTCATCATTCTAGAGAAGACACTAGGCGCATTCTTCAATCCAAATGGCAATCTGTTAAACTCATAGTGTCCTTCTGAGGTACTAAAAGCTAGGTATGGTCTAACCTCAGGCTTTACTGGAATCTGATAGTATCCTTTACTCAGGTCCACTTTTGAGAAATATTTAGCTTTATTTAGCCTGGCAAACAACTGATTTGTATCCGGCAATGGATCCACCTGTCCTTCTGTGATAGCATTCAGTCTCCTGTAATCTATACAGAGTCTATGTTCTCCAGAGGGTTTCCTTAAGAGTACCACACTGGAACTATACGCAGATTCACTGTGTGAAATAATTCCTTCCTTCAACAAATAGTCTATCTCTTCCTTCAAAGCTTTCTCCTTAGCAAAAGGAATCGAATAGGGTTTCATACAGACAGGTGTGGGGTCTATCAGTTTCATATCATATTCCAATAAGTTTGTATGCCCCGGTCGGTCTGTTAACACCTCTGCATGATTATCTAGAACCTGTTGCACTCTCTCTTTCTGATTTTTCGTTAAATGTGTACTGATTTTCACCTGTGCCGCTGTCTCACAGGGGTGTAATGGATATTCAAATGATGAAAGTGGTTCCTTTTTCATCTCCATGGCAATGGACAAGGTCAACAAGTGTGTCTCTTCCTGATTTTCTCTTTCCAAGTATTTCTTCAGGAGATTCACATGATAGATTTTTTCTTTCCCCTTCTTATCTATCTTATAATTGGTTCTAGACACCTTCTCTAGAACTGTATATGGACCTTGCCATCCAATTTGTAACTTATTCTGACTACCGGGCAGAAGAAGCAGTACCTTCTCTCCCACAGCCAAATCTCTGTCTTTAGCTTTCCTGTTATAGTAAGCAGCATGTTTTTTCCTGGCTTGTCTCAAATTTTCATTGGCAAGTTTCCAGCCAGTTTTTAAACGAGTGGTCAGCTCATTCACATATTGGTATGAGGATGTAATATTTTCCTCTGCCTTTTCATCAGTCCACGTTCTTAACAGCGTTACATATGGACCTTTAATTTTGTGGACCTATTTGTCCATGCACCGGTATGGTCTCTTCCACTCGAAGCGCTATAGTGATGATTTTTCTTCCCAGAATTATCATGCACAAAACGACCGCTACCAATTTTTTTCTTGGGGCTTTCTCCCCACTTAGAATTCTTGATGAGAGATTTCCTCTCTACATCCTCTTCCTCCAGTTTGTTTAAGTCCGATTGAGGGATTTTCGGCTTATCCTGGGGTAAGACATCTTTTTGCACTCTCTGCATAGTGGCCATTGTAAAACAGTTAATTGAAGCTTGTCCGTGAAAAGGGGCTTCCCATTCCATTTGGTCCACTTTATCAAATTTATTTCTCTTCGTATTTTCAGGCCTAGTTTTGCCCCTTGGCGTGTCCAGGTCCTGATCAATGTTCCCACTTGTGGGTGTTCCCTCATGTGCTATGCTACACCTTTCTACAAAATTCTCAATGTCCCATCTTGCCTTGGGCCAATAATAATTGTGAGCCACCTTTTGGATGATGGTACCTATCTTCTCATGGTCCCCATCTTTTTTCACATGTAGGCTCCTTATTAATTCTGCCCTATATCTCTTTGGAAGAACCAACTGTCCGTGACCATGGGATCTAGTTCCGGCCTTCCTATACATCAACTTGTTTTTCATGTAAAAATCTCCCTTGCCTGGAGGTGTATGACAAGTTGACAATTTCCTGAAACAAGGCTTGAGGGTCTTATCCCCAGCCTGTGCCTTCCTCATCTCTTCTGGAGTGGTATCTAACATAATATCCTCCTCCTTTCTTGAGGTCGACCTGACCTGAAGGGTGGCCATAACTATAGGGTTCCTTCTGCAACGGTCAGTGTCATGATTGTTCATCTTACAATTTTTACACCACCTTTTTTCCTTGGTTGAAAGATTTTCTTTCATCATATTTCCTTTCATCGAATTGTGGGATTTTATTTTTATTGTCATACCGTGGCCTATCAAATTGGTGCTTACCTTTGTTTTGATCTCTAGGATCAAATTTATTAAAGTTCTGTGGTGCCCTAAAATTATCCACCTGTTTCTTTTTATTACCTGATACCTCTGCCTGAGCTGCTTGATACCTTTCAGCAACATTTAGCAACTCACCCAGCCTCTCTGCACCTTGTTCCATGAGAAACTTTCTCAGGTCTGGAGCCATGGACTCTCTTAATTGTTCTATAAGGACCATTTCCTTAAGATCTTGGGTTTTCCCCAGAGAAGTCCATTTCTCCAAGTATGTCTCTAACCGTGCAGAGAACTGGTGATAGGTTTCACCTGACAGTAGTTTAGCATTCCTAAATTTTTTCCTATAAAATTCTGCGTTCTTTTCATATCTTAACAAAAGAGCCTGCTTTAGCATGTCATAATTTTCTTGATCACCTCTGTTCATTTTGGCAAAAACTTCATAAGCTGCCCCACGAAGCCCTTGAGATAACTTTAAGCTCCACCTTTCTCTCTCTAACCCATACGTGGTAGCTAATAGTTCATATCTATTTAGATAGCTCTCAATATCATCGTCTTTCTCAACAAAATGATCTAAATGAAAATTCATAGCTGAGGTTGAGGCTCCCTGACTAGCAGTGGCATCAGAAGTAAAGGGACTGGCACCATTTTCAGGAGCATGGCCTTGAAACTCAAACTCCCTTAGTCGTAACTCATGTTCCCTTTGTAATCTTTTATCTTCTGCTTCCCTTTCTGCAGCTAATCTCTTGTCTTCCCTTTCTGCAGCTAATCACTTCTCTTCTCTTTCTGCCTCCAATTTCTTAGCCTCAGCCTCAATCTGCAGCCTCTTAGTCTCAGCCTCAGCCTCAAATTGTAACTTCTTAATTTCCTTTTCAGCCTCTAACCTCTTATCTTCGGCCAACCTTTCAGATTCTAATTTTCTTTCGGCCTCTTTTTCTAATCTTCTTTCTTCCCGTTCAATATATTTGTCACATTCAGCAGTGACATAAGCAATCATAATTTGCCCGTCCATTCCTAACTCTTTTGCAGTCTGCACAGCAGCAGATCGAAATTTTGCCAAGTCGGCCATTTTCTAACAGGTAAATGTATGTAATGTCTAACTAAACAATACAATCTGTAATTACTTATCCAAGGACACCACAGGCACTGAGAGCTCAACGTTATTTATTTCCACCCAAGGATACCTTTTAATTCTTATTATTCCCAATATATATAATAGGAGAAAGTTCAATATCCCTGGAGCGAGACCCCAATATATGTGGTAAAGTGGGATGTTATAAATATTTATAGGGGACTTAGTGTACTGACTGAGATCAGCTGTGAAGGTATCTGTATCTAATAGGTGTAGTGTTTTACAGATAACCTTACTTGCTACCACATTTATACCTCAGTCAGAATTATTCTGGAATATTGTGATGACTACGTTAAATGTCTAGGGTTATGTAAATGATGAAGTGTAAGTCACAACAACAACAGACAGATAAACAATTTAATTTATTCCACCACACTTGACAACACTGTGACACTCACACACATTTAACACTCTATAAGACTATCTTAATTGAGTCAATGGTAAAAGTTCAAATATATATGTATTAATTACTTTCACTAATATATATCCTGATTCAACTACACAGTGAACCAGGAATCACAATCAAATGTAATCACAATTTATATGTACATAATTTATAAATATGAACCTTGTAGTGACATATTGTATTAGTATTATCCTATGTGTGTCAGTTGTGTAGTAGTACTATGAGGTAATACTGGTTTTGTTTTTTCAAGCTATGTTGTTATTTGTCATCATGACTTCAAGTGTTTGTTTATCTTGGAAATAGTATGGGGAAACTTCACCGTTCCTATCAATTTAAACAATGTATTGACCCTCTGTTTTACTATAATGTCAAGTTTTGAGGGGGACACATAATGTTGAGCTCCTCTGGCCACAGAAGCTTATCTTTCGTGATGGCGGCAGGAAAAGACTCCTCTGCTCGATAGCTTCCCTGTGTTCTGGAGACACCTCACTGGTCGCTATCTGGACCCAGGAGTATGCTGTCAGCCTCTAGATTCAGCAAAGCTCAGACCAGGTGCTGCTTCAATAACATTAGGACCACGGTCCCTGAAACAAGAAGGTTGTACCTCCTATTTCAGAACTAATTTATAATCTATTTCCAGACTGAACACAATACATAACAAACACTGAGTTCAGAGCGGTAGGCCAACTGCTATTTTCATCTGAAACAATTTACACCAGTATACTCCTCCCTAATGGTTACCACGCCTCTGCAATTCCAGCATTAGTTCTTTCTAGTCAATAAGATAGGTGTCAGTGTACTGTTTGGCAATTCCATGCAGTTTTACTTTTCTCCGACACCTTCTGTTCAGGTTGGAGCACTATATAGGCCTTGCCTCATGTTCGCTACTGAACCACACACATATACAGACATAAATTATCAATTTACATTCAATTTTCATTAAAAAGATATCAAATATTTCAAGCTTACCACAATTCATGGAAATAATACACAATTACGTTGACTGGCAATGAATATGGCACAAAATCCGACCTGCCGCTGTCTCAGGCTTTTATTTAGAAAAATATAAGCTGAATCTCAACGCACTGTTGCTTTAGAAAGTTTATTTGAAAATGTGGTGCTGAACTGACGCTTCTAATTGACTATATTGGCGGGTCTAACCAATCGCGCCATGTTTACACAGCTTTTCAAAAAAAAAGTACTCCTACTCACGTTTCCCTAACAACAAAGAATTAGTATTTGTAGCCCGACTAATCGTGTTTCGCCTTACATTTACTGCGCTCCAATCAAATAGGATTTAACATGGGGACCTATTTCCCGTACAATGATGGTTTCAAAATCTGCCACTGAGCGATTCTGATTTTGGTGTTGTCTGACACCCTCACTATTTCTTTTGGCTATAATTTGTTAATTCCTAGACTATTTGCGTAACACTTAACATATTATTTGTCAGCAAGTCCTAAGGAACCCAAATATACAAATTTAAGGGAGCTAAGTGGCTGCGTTCAAAATATGTATTTTCTAGGATAGTCGTGTATTTGTTTTTTTTATTTTTTTATGTTTAGAACCGCCACCTGTCCTGCTGTACTGTCAGACTAATGTCAGGATTTTAGACATAAAACAGTAGAATGTCATGTTTCCTAATAAGCGTTTTGTAAGTTTTTAAACCTAACTCTCGTATGGGTAGTGTTTTTTATCACTGTCCATCTGAAAAAAAGTATTGCTTCTGGCCTTCGCTTGGGGAGGGTGACATTAATTGTATATCGCGAGACGCGTGTTAGCGTTGCATGCGTTCCTGCTTTCAGCCCTCCCTTCTCTCTATCCTAAGTTCATCTGTCTTTTCATCACGCCGTGTATAAAATGAAATTAATGGAAGTATTAATTTAGGTCATTACGCGGTGTGCCTAGCTCAAGGTTTTCTTAGAAATGCAGTACACGTTTTATTGAAGAAAGCGTGTAGTGATGCAGTAGGCTTTTACTATCAACGTGAAACGTTACAATTTGCAGACGAAGTAAAAAACAAGGGGATTTCGAGTACAGTCATTGTGACAGCACTGTTCTTTACCATTCTTCTTTCCTTTTATTGAATTTATTTGTTAGGCTTTACATTTTCCTTTTAATTTATATATGTGGATTTAGAATGTTTCACGACAACTGTTATGGGCTCGGGGTTGCTCACATTGAGTGTCATGACCTCCGTCTTCTTTAGATTGATGTTCACGCCCACCTGCTGGCTATACTTATTAAGTCTATCCGTTTTTTCCTGGATGTCTTGATGTGAAAGTGCTAGTAGTGCAATGTCATCTGCATATTCCAGATCTTCCAATGTAGAAAACGTAGTCCATCTTATTCCTCTTGGACTACCCTCTGTTGTCTGTCGCATCACCCAGTCTATGACTGTTAAAAATAGAGGGGTTGATAAGGGGCATCCCTGTCGTACTCCTGTCTTCACCTCAAAGGTTAGGCTGCTCTGCCCAACGCTACACGTAAAGTTGGCATAGAGGCTTTTTATGATTGACACTATGCAGCTTGGAATTCCATAAGCCCTCAGTATTTTCCATAGTCTGTTCCTGTGTATACTGTCAAAAGCCTTTTCAAAATCAACGAAATTAATGTACAGCTGTGTCTGCCATTCTGAGCACTGCTCTATAATGTTCCTGAGGGTAAATATATGATTTGCACATCTTCTGTTCTTTCTAAATCCTGCTTGTTCTTTCCTCAGTTTGTGGTCTACTGCTTTTGAAATTCTCTGTATGTTTATCCTGCCTAATATTTTGCTGGGAACTGAGAGAAGAGTGATTCCTCACCAATTGTTGCAGTCTGCAAGGTCTCCCTTCTTGGGCAATTTGACAATTATTCCTTTGTTCCACTCCGTTGGTGTTGTCCCAGTTTTCCAGACTTGTGCAAATAGTCGTTCTAGTAGTTCTGCTGCTAAGCTCAGGTTCTGTCTTAAATAGCTATGCATTTAAGTTATCGTGGCCAGGAGCTTTTCCATTCTTTAACCCTTTGATTGCCGTGATGATTTCTTCCTTCCGTGGAATGTCTGTATTAACATCTAGATCTTTTTCAGCCTCAGGAACATGCAACTGTGTCTCTGGTGGTTCCTTGTTCAGGGTTTCTCTGAAATGCTCTGCCCATCTTTTTTCCTGTCCCTTTGCTGTCGTGATGAGATTTCCTTGCTTATCTCTTACTAATGTAATATTGTTTGCACCTCGTTCTCCGCTGATGGTTTTAGTTATTTTGTATACTGTTCTTTGTTCATTTCTCAGTGCTGCCTCTTCTGCCTGTCTTGCAAGATCGTCTAGGAAATTCCTTTTGTTGGCTCGGGTTTGGCGTTTAACTTCCTTGTCCAGCTGACTGTACTGTTCGCTATGTAGTTGCTTTAACCTGGGGTACTTCGCTTCTGTTTTCGTTCTTTTCATTTCTTTTCTCATCGCTATGGTGTTTAATGTTTCTGGTGTTATCCAGTCCTGCTTCTTCCTTTCCTGGAATCCCAAGCATGATTTGCTGCTTTCCTTATATGTTGTTGAAATGGTGTTGAATTTCTGGTCTATATCATCAGTCGATGTCCTTTCCTGACTTTTGGCAAACTGATATCGTTTCTTTATGTCAGCCGCAAAAGCTTTTCTGGTAAGTGGGTCCTTCAATTTGCTGATGTCAAACCTACACAAGTTACAGTTGGTCCAGCAGTTCTGATTTTCACCTTCAGTTTTGCTACGACTAAATGGTGGTCACTTCCCACATCTGCACCTCTTCTTACCTTCACATCTTGTAATGCATGTCTCCATCTACCATTAATTATCATGTGGTCTATCTGGTTTCTGTCCCGGCCATTTGGTAATTCCCATGTTAATTTGTGAATTTCTTTGTGTGGGAAAAGTGTTCCTCCAATGACCAGGTTGTTAATGCTACAGAAACATATTAACTTATCCCCATTTTCGTTTGCTGTTCCGGCATTTCCCCATTACTCTTTCATTATTTGTATTGTGTGTTCCAACTTTCGCATTGAGGTGTCTCATTACTACGATAAGATCGTATCTAGGTGTGTCTTCCATTTCTTTTTGCAGTTGTTGATAGAATTCATCCTTGACCGCTTCGTCGCTGTCATTCGTTGGTGCGTAGCATTGTATTATTGTAGTGTTGGTGAATCTCCCTCTCAATCTTATTCTTATCAGTCTGTTGTTGACGGGTTTCCATTCCAGTAATGAACTTTCTTTTCCTTTCTGTAGAATAATGGCTACACGCTAGAAGTACCACAAGATGACTTAGACGAACAAATGTTACCTTTAACCACATCAGTTAATACTTGACAAAGATATGATTCCAGCCCAGGCCCTAGGTAAATCAGGCGGTAAATTTTCAAGGCATATTTACACCCCCCCCCCCCCTTTCCCGGGCCTAAAAAAGAATATTTATTTATCTTATTCATTGGCCATCATTGCCTCTGAATAATCAAAATCCACATCCCCTTTATCGAAAAATTGACTCAATATCAACGAAACGAGGACTCCATTAAATTTCATTAATTTTCCTTTTCACTCCCTTATGGGACAGGAAGCCACCTCTGCCGCTGATCCTCTAGCAGGAAGCCAGCAGCAAAGCATTAACGTGCTCTACCAGGAAGCCAGCATCACAACATTAACATACTCTAACAGGAAGCCAGCAGCACAACATTAACGTGCTCTAACAGGAAGCCAGCATCACAACATTAACGTGCTCTAACAGGAAGCCAGCAGCACAACATTAACGTGCTCTAACAGGAAGCCAGCATCACAACATTAACGTGCTCTAACAGGAAGCCAGCATCACAACATTAACGTGCTCTAACAGGAAGCCAGCATCACAACATTAACGTGCTCTAACAGGAAGCTAGCATCACAACATTAACGTGCTCTAACAGGAAGCCAGCAGCACAACATTAACGTGCTCTAACAAGAAGCCAGCACCACAACATTAACGTGCTCTAACAGGAAGCCAGCATCACAACATTAACGTGCTCTAACAGGAAGCCAGCATCACAACATTAACGTGCTCTAACAGGAAGCCAGCATCACAACATTAACGTGCTCTAACAGGAAGCCAGCAGCACAACATTAACGTGCTCTAACAAGAAGCCAGCACCACAACATTAACGTGCTCTAACAGGAAGCCAGCATCACAACATTAACGTGCTCTAACAGGAAGCCAGCATCACAACATTAACGTGCTCTAACAGGAAGCCAGCATCACAACATTAACGTGCTCTAACAGGAAGCCAGCAGCACAACATTAACGTGCTCTAACAAGAAGCCAGCATCACATCATTAACGTGCTCTAACAGGAAGCCAGCATCACAACATTAACGTGCTCTAACAGGAAGCCAGCATCACATCATTAACGTGTTCTAACAGGAAGCCAGCATCACAACATTAACGTGCTCTAACAGGAAGCCAGCATCACAACATTAACGTGCTCTAACAGGAAGCCAGCATCACAACATTAACGTGCTCTAACAGGAAGCCAGCATCACAACATTAACGTGCTCTAACAGGAAGCCAGCATCACAACATTAACGTGCTCTAACAGGAAGCCAGCATAACAACATTAACTTGCTCTAACAGGAAGCCAGCAGCACAACATTACCGTGCTCTAACAGGAAGCCAGCATCACAACATTAACGTGCTCTAACAGGAAGCCAGCATCACAACATTAACGTGCTCTAACAGGAAGCCAGCAGCACAACATTAACGTGCTCAAACAGGAAGCCAGCATCACATTAACGTGCTCTAATAGGAATCCAGCATCACAACATTAACGTGCTCTAACAGGAAGCCAGCAGCACAACATTAACATGCTCTAACAGGAAGCCAGCATCACAAGATTAACGTGCTCTAACAGGAAGCCAGCATCACAACATTATCGTGCTCTAACAGGAAGCCAGCATCACATCATTAACGTGCTCTAACAGGAAGCCAGCATCACAACATTAACGTGCTCTAACAGGAAGCCAGCATCACAACATTAACGTGCTCTAACAGGAAGCCAGCAGCACAACATTACCGTGCTCTAACAGGAAGCCAGCAGCACAACATTACCGTGCTCTAACAGGAAGCCAGCATCACAACATTACCGTGCTCTAACAGGAAGCCAGCATCACAACATTAACGTGCTCTAACAGGAAGCCAGCAGCACAACATTACCGTGCTCTAACAGGAAGCCAGCAGCACAACATTACCGTGCTCTAACAGGAAGCCAGCATCACAACATTAACGTGCTCTAACAGGAAGCCAGCAGCACAACATTACCGTGCTCTAACAGGAAGCCAGCATCACAACATTACCGTGCTCTAACAGGAAGCCAGCATCACAACATTACCGTGCTCTAACAGGAAGCCAGCATCACAACATTACCGTGCTCTAACAGGAAGCCAGCAGCACAACATTAACGTGCTCTAACAAGAAGCCAGCACCACAACATTAACGTGCTCTAACAGGAAGCCAGCAGCACAACATTAACGTGCTCTAACAGGAAGCCAGCATCACAACATTAACGTGCTCTAACAGGAAGCCAGCAGCATAACATTAACGTGCTCTAACAGGAAGCCAGCATCACAACATTAACGTGCTTTAACAGGAATCCAGCATCACAACATTAACGTGCTCTAACAGGAAGCCAGCAGCACAACATTAACATGCTCTAACAGGAAGCCAGCATCACAAGATTAACGTGCTCTAACAGGAAGCCAGCATCACAAGATTAACGTGCTCTAACAGGAAGCCAGCATCACATCATTAACGTGCTCTAACAGGAAGCCAGCATCACATCATTAACGTGTTCTAACAGGAAGCCAGCATCACAACATTAACGTGCTCTAACAGGAAGCCAGCATAACAACATTAACGTGCTCTAACAGGAAGCCAGCATCACAACATTAACGTGCTCTAACAGGAAGCCAGCAGCACAACATTAACGTGCTCTAACAGGAAGCCAGCATCACAACATTAACGTGCTCTAACAGGAATCCAGCATCACAACATTAACGTGCTCTAACAGGAAGCCAGCAGCACAACATTAACATGCTCTAACAGGAAGCCAGCATCACAAGATTAACGTGCTCTAACAGGAAGCCAGCATCACAACATTACCGTGCTCTAACAGGAAGCCAGCAGCACAACATTAACGTGCTCTAACAAGAAGCCAGCACCACAACATTAACGTGCTCTAACAGGAAGCCAGCATCACAACATTAACGTGCTCTAACAGGAAGCCAGCATCACAACATTAACGTGCTCTAACAGGAAGCCAGCAGCATAACATTAACGTGCTCTAACAGGAAGCCAGCATCACAACATTAACGTGCTCTAACAGGAATCCAGCATCACAACATTAACGTGCTCTAACAGGAAGCCAGCAGCACAACATTAACATGCTCTAACAGGAAGCCAGCATCACAAGATTAACGTGCTCTAACAGGAAGCCAGCATCACAAGATTAACGTGCTCTAACAGGAAGCCAGCATCACATCATTAACGTGCTCTAACAGGAAGCCAGCATCACAACATTAACGTGCTCTAACAGGAAGCCAGCATCACAACATTAACGTGCTCTAGCAGCAGTGGTTTATGCAGCAATTTGTTTTACATGATGAGGTTGCCAGCCTCATGCCCAGTCTCATGTTAGTCGTCTCATGTAAGTCGCCTCATGTCCTGTTTCATGTACAGCCTCATGTCCAGCCTCACGACAAGCCTCATGTCCAGCCTCATGTTAGTCGCCTCATGTCCAGCTTCATGTCCAGCCTCATGTTAGTCGCCTCATGTCCAGCTTCATGTCCAGCCTCATGTCCAGCCTCATGTCCAGCCTCATGTCCAGCCTCATGTCCAGCCTCATACGAGATGGCTTTGTGAGCAGCAGTCCTATTCTGTCTTATCTCCTTAGAGACTTCCAGGAACTTCACGGGTGGTTCCGTCTATGACAACTGCTTATTACTGGCAGAGATTCGAACCAATATCATTTATGGCTTTGCCGTCTAAAAAGCAGGAGCACATCCATAATCAGCGCTGCTATCTTATGGCCACAAGAAACAAAATAATAAACATATTACAACACGATATGGACAGGAAAGAGTCTCTCAGAGTGCACCATGAAGGCAAGAGACAGGAAAGAGTCTCTCAGAGTGCACCATGAAGGTAAGAGACAGAAGACGTTAGAGATTCATTGCAGCCGCTCTTCGTTGTGGAGATGGCCGTTTCTGACGTTGAGGCTACGATATTGAAAAACTTGGTCTGTGTATTAGTGCATGAGTAACTGTATTGGTGCCGACTATATAGAGCTTGATGCCATGGTGGTTATGAGAAACTAGTCGTAAACATGGCAAAATCTGAGGCTTCAATAAGAGACAAAATCTTAGAGAAGGTGATAGAAGAACAAGAGACAGTTAAAGAATAAGAGACAGAATCATAGAGAACGTGATAGAAAAATAGAATATAGAGTCAGAGACAAATTGGTGGAAGAAGTGAAAGGAGAATAAGAGACAAAACGTCAGAGGAAATGATAGAAGAATAAGAGATAGAACTGTCGTGAAATGTTCTAATCCACATATATAAATTATCAGGTAAATATAAAGCCTAACAAATAAATTCTAATAAAGAAAAGAGCAATGGTAAAATAACAGTGCTGTCACAAAGAATGTACTCGAAATCCCCCTTTGTTTTATGCTTCGTCTGCAAATTGTAACGTTTCCACGTTAAATATAAGCCACTGCATAAATACAAGCGTTTCCACAACACATTAAAACGGGTATTGCATTTCTAAGAAAAACATTGAGAGGCACACTGCGTAATGACCTAAATTAATCCTAACATTAATTATACTACGTTACCAAAACGAACGAACAGATGGACTCAAATAGAAAGAAGGGAGGGCTGAAAATCAGGAACGCATGCAACACTAAACCCGTGTCTCGCTATTAATGCCACCCCCAACACGCGTCGCGCGATACACAATTACTACTATCACGCGTGTAAGGCCACATACACTAACTTTTTTTCAGACGGACAGTGATTAAAAACACTAACCTTCCCAGAGTTAGGTTTTAAAATCCTGAAAAACGCTTATTAGAAAAGATAACATTAGATGGGTTTACGTTTGAAAACATTACAGTATCCAGACAGCACATCTTCGAAACAGGAGGTAGAAGAAATTGCATATTTTGAACGCAGCCACTTAGCTCTTTTAAATTTGTATATTTGGGTTCCTTAGGGCTTGCTGACAAAGAATATGTAAAACGTTACGCAAATAGTCTAGGAATTAATAAATTATAACCAAAATAAAATAGTGGGGATGCCTGACAGCATGAAATCATTTCTGCTCATAAAATTTTTTATAACGTGTTTGAAAAAACCTTACGTTACGGAAATAGCCTACCATGTTAACTCCAAATTGATTGGAGCGCAACAAATATAAGACTAAACACGATTGGTCGGGCTATAAATACTATCTTGCGTTGTTATGGGAAACGAATAGAAGGGGTACTTTTTTGAAAAGATGTGGAGACGTGGTTTCATTGGGTAGAGCTGCGAATATACTTGATTCAGAGCGTCTGTTCATTGCCACATCTTGTAATAAACCTACTAGAAGCAGTACGTTGAGCACCAGTGTGTATTTTATATAAAATAAAGCCTGGAACATCGGCAGATCGGAGTTGTGCTATATCCATTGCCAGTCAACGAAACTGTTTATTATTCTATGAATTGTGGTAAGCTTGAAATATTCAATATCTTTTAATGAAAATTGAATGTAAATTGTTAATTTATGCCTGTATATATGTGTAGTTCAGTAGCAAACATGATGTAAAGCCTATAATGCTCCAGCCTGAACAGAAGGTGTCGGAGGAAAGTAAAACGGCATGGAATGGCCAAACAGTACACTGACACCTAGATTATTGATTAGACAGAAATAATGCTGGAATTGCAGAGGCGTAGTAACCATTAGGGAGGGAAATACTGGTATAAAGTATTTCAGATGAAGCTGACAGTTGGCCTAACGCTCTGAACTCAATGTTTGTGATGTATTGTGCTCAGTGTAGAACTAGAGTATCAATTAGTTATGAAGTAGAAGGTACATCCTTCTTGTTTTCAGGGACTGTGGTCTTAAAGTTATTGAGCAGCACCTGGTCAGAGCTTTGCTGAATCCAGAGTCGGACAGCATACTCCTTGGTCCATTTAGCTATCAGTGAGGTGTCTCCAGAGCCCAGGGGAGAAATCGAGCAGATGAGTCTTTTCCTGCCGCCATCACGCAAGATAAGCTGATGTGGCCAGCTGAGCTCAACATTATGTACCCCATCTTAAAATGACCTTGTAAAAATAACATTAAGAGGGGAATTTAAGTGTTTTAATATCAGGAACTGAGAACATCTCCAATACTAGTTCCAATAAAGACAAACTATTGAAGTCATGATGACAAATACCAACAGAGCTTGAACAAAACAAAACCAGTATTACCTCATATTACTACTACACAACTGACACACATAGGGTACTATTAAAAATATATGTCACTACAAGATTCATATTGAGAAATTATGTACATATAACTTGTAATTAAAATTGATTGTGATTCCTGGTTCCATTTGTATTCGAATCAGGACACATATTCATTCATGACAGCACTGAATACATATTGTTATTTGAAAATTTATCAGTGACTCCTTTAAGATATCCTCATAGAGTGTTTTATGTATGTGAGTGTCACAGTGTTGTCAAGTGTGGTGGAATAAATTAAATTGTTTATCTGTCTGTTGTTGTTATGACTTACACTTCATCATACACATACCCTAGACATATAACGTAGTCATCACACTATTCCAGAATAATTCTGACTGAGGTATACATATGTGGCAGCAAGTAAGGTTATATATAATACACTACTCTTATTAGATATATATACCTTCACAGCTGATCTCAGTCAGTACACTAAGTCCCCTAGACATATTTATAACATCCCACTTCACAACATATATTGGGGTCTCGCTCTCGGGATTTTGAATCTTTACCTATTAAAAATATTGGGGGTAATTCACTTCAGGGAATATAAGAATAAAAAGGTATCCTTGGGTGGAATTAAATAAGGTTGAGCTCTCGGTGCCTGTGTTGTCCATTAGATATATATTTAGAGATTGAATTGTTAGTTAGACATTTTATAAACTTACCTGATAGAAAATGGCGGACCTAGCCAAATTTCGATCTGCTGCTGTTCAGACTGCAAAAGAGTTAGGATTAGATGGGCAAGTTATGGTTGCCTATGTCACTACTGAATGTGACAAATTTATTGAACGCGAAGAAAGAAGGTTTGAAGCCGAAAGAAAATTAGAGGCTGAAAAAGAAATTAAGAGGTTGCAGATTGAGGCTGAGGCTAAGAAATTGGAAGCAGAAAGAGAAGAGAAGAAATTAGCTGCAGAAAGAGAAGAGAAGAGATTAGCTGCAGAAAGGGAAGCAGAAAAGGAGGAGAAGAGATTACAAAGGGAACATGAGTTAAGACTAAGGGAGTTTGAGTTTCAGGGCCATGCTCCTGAAAATGGTGCCAGTCCCTTTGCCTCTGATGCCACTGCTAGCCAAGGAGCCTCAACCTCAGCTATGAACTTTCATTTAGATCATTTTGTTGAGAAAGACGATGATATAGAGAGCTATCTAAATAGGTATGAACTATTGGCTACCACATATGGGTTAGAGAGAGAAAGGTGGAGCTTAAAGTTATCTCAGGGACTTCGTGGGGCAGCTTATGAAGTTTTTGCAAAAATGAGCAGAGGTGATCAGGAAAATTATGACATGCTAAAGCAGGCTCTTTTGTTAAGATATGAAAAGAATGCAGAATTTTATAGGAAAAAATTTAGGAATGCTAAACTACTGTCAGGTGAAACCTATCACCAGTTCTCTGCACGAATAGAGACATACTTGGAGAAATGGACTTCTCTGGGGAAAACCCAAGATCTTAAGGAAATGGTCCTTATAGAGCAATTAAGAGAGTCCATGGCTCCAGACCTGAGAAAGTTTCTCATGGAACAAGGTGCAGAGAGGCTGGGTGAGTTGCTAAATGTTGCTGAAAGGTATCAAGCAGCTCAAGCAGAGGTATCAGGTAATAAAAAGAAACAAGTGGATAACTTTAGGGCACCCCAGAACTTTCATAAATTTGATCCTAGGGATCAAAACAAAGGTAATCACCAGTTTGATAGGCCACGGTATGAAAATAAAAATAAATTCCCACAATTCGATGAAAGGAAATATGATGAAAGAAAATCTTTCAACCAAGGAAAAAGGTGGTGTAAAAATTGTCAGATGGACAATCATGACACTGACCGTTGCAGAAGGAAACCTGTGTATATGGCAACCCTTCAGGTCAGGTCGACCTCAAGACAGGAGGAGGATATTATGTTGGATACCACTCCAGAAGAGATGAGGAAGGCACAGGCTGGGGATAAAACACTCAAGCCTTGTTTCAGAAAATTGTCAACTTGTCATACAACTCCAGGCAAGGGAGATTTTTACATGAAAAACAAGTTGATGTATAGGAAGACTGGAGCTAGATCCAAAGGTCAGGGACAGCTGGTACTTCCTAAAAGATATAGGGCAGACTTAATAAGGAGCCTACATGTGAAACCAGATGGGGACCATGAGAAGATAGGTACCATCATTCAAAAGGTGGCTCACAATTATTATTGGCCCAAAGCAAGATGGGACATTGAGAATTTTGTAGAAAGGTGTAGCATAGCACATGAGGGAACACCCACAAGTGGGAACATTGATCAGGACCTGGACACGCCACGGGGCAAAATTAGGCCTGATAATAAAAAGAAAAATAGATTTGATAAAGTGGACCAAATGGAATGGGAAGCCCCTTTTCACGGACAAGCTTCACTTAACTGTTTTACAATGGCCACTATGCGGAGAGTGCAAAAAGATGTCTTACCCCAGGATAAGCCGACAGTCCCTCAATCGGACTTAAACAAACTGGAGGAAGAGGATGTAGAGAGGAAATCTCTCATCAAGAATTTTAAGTGGGGAGAAAGCCCCAAAAGAAAAATTGGTAGCGGTCGTTTTGTGAATGATAATTCTGGGAGGAAAAATCTTCACTATAAAGCTTCGAGTGGAAGAGACCATACCGGTGCATGGACAAATAGGTCCACAAAATTAAAGGTCCATATGTAGCTTTGTTAAGAACGTGGACTGATGAAAAGGCAGAGGAAAACATTACATCTTCATACCAATATGTGAATGAGCTGACCACTCGTTTAAAAACTGGCTGGAAACTTGCCAATGAAAATTTGAAACAAGCCAGGAAGAAACATGCTGCCTATTATAACAGGAAGGCGAAAGACAGAGATTTGGCTGTGGGAGAGAAGGTACTGCTTCTTCTCCCCGGGAGTCAGAATAAGTTACAAATTGGATGGCAGGGTCCATATACAGTTCTAGAGAAGGTGTCTAGAACAAATTATAAGATAGATAAGAAGGGGAAAGAAAAAAATCTATCATGTGAATCTCCTGAAGAAATATTTGGAAAGAGAACATCAGGAAGAGACACACTTGTTGACCTTGTCCATCGCCATGGAGATGAAAAAGGAACCACTTTCATCATTTGAATATCCATTACACCCCTGTGAGACGGCAGCACAGGTGAAAATCAGTACACATTTAACGAAAACTCAGAAAGAGAGAGTGCAACAGGTTCTAAATAATCATGCAGAGGTGTTAACAGACCGACCAGGGCATACAAACCTATTGGAATATGATATGAACCTGATAGACCCCACACCTGTCTGTATGAAACCATATTCGATTCCGTTTGCTAAGGAGAAAGCTTTGAAGGAAGAGATAGACTATCTGTTGAAGGAAGGAATTATTTCGCACAGTGAATCTTCGTATAGTTCCGGTGTTGTACTCTTAAGGAAGCCCTCTGGAGAACATAGACTCTGTATAGATTACAGGAGACTGAATGCTATTACAGAAGGACAGGTGGATCCATTGCCGGATACAAATAAGCTGTTTGCCAGACTAAATAAAGCTAAATATTTCTCAAAAGTGGATCTGAGTAAAGGATACTATCAGATTCCAGTAAAGCCTGAGGTTAGACCATACCTAGCTTTTAGTACCTCAGAAGGA
The DNA here is from genome assembly GCA_024509875.1 of Oreohelix idahoensis. NCBI lineage: Eukaryota > Metazoa > Mollusca > Gastropoda > Stylommatophora > Oreohelicidae > Oreohelix > Oreohelix idahoensis. The sequence goes on from JAMPIV010002948.1 coordinate 180,576, forward strand.
CACTATGAGTTTAATAGATTGCCATTTGGATTGAAGAATGTGCCTAGTGTCTTCTCTAGAATGATGAGAAAATTGTTGGATGTAAACATTTCGGAGGAACGTAATGAATCCCTGAGTTGCCTCTTTGATTGAGGATATTCCGAATGTTTCATACAGGATAATAAGAAGATTATGGAATCCACTACGAAAACTCTGCTATCACCAGGTATATGTTATCTCCTCATAACGTACATTTTGAGGGAAATATAATGTTCTCTGGACATGTCATTGCGCAGACTCAGAGAAGAGAAATGGTGAATACGGGTTGCGAAGCAGCATTAAGACAAGCACTCACACTTGCGGCTGTTCAGTAACATAACCGAAATATATTATTGGTTGTAGAAGTCTGAGGCAGATTTCATGAGTAGTGCCTACTCTGAATGGACCCAACTACATAAAACCATGATAGCACCACAGCAGAGTAAAGTCAAGTTGACTTACATTTATCTATGTGTATATAGAATAAAGGACTGACATTAGATGTCTGTTTTAAGAGGGGAGGTGTCGTGAAATGTTCTAATCCACATATATAAATTATCAGGTAAATATAAAGCCTAACAAATAAATTCTAATAAAGAAAAGAGCAATGGTAAAATAACAGTGCTGTCACAAAGAATGTACTCGAAATCTCCCATTGTTTTATGCTTCGTCTGCAAATTGTAACGTTTCCACGTTAAATATAAGCCGCTGCATAAATACAAGCGTTTCCACAACACATTAAAACGGGTATTGCATTTCTAAGAAAAACATTGAGAGGCACACTGCGTAATGACCTAAATTAATCCTAACATTAATTATACTACGTTACCAAAACGAACGAACAGATGGACTCAAATAGAAAGAAGGGAGGGCTGAAAATCAGGAACGCATGCAACAAAACCCTTGTCTCGCTATTATTGCCACCCCCAACACCGCGTCCGCGCAATACACAATACTACTATCACGCGTGTAAGGCCACATACACTAACTTTTTTTCAGACCACGGACATGATTAAAAACACTAACCTTCCCAGAGTTTAGGTTTTAAAAAAAAAAAAAAAAACGCATATTAAAAAAAGGTTTTTAAAATCCTTGTTGAAAAACCCTTAAAAAAAAAAAAAAAAAAAATTTTTTTTTTTTACAGGACAGAAAAAGGAAAAAAGAAAAAGAATCCATTTAAAAGTAAGGTGGGTTTGCATAGGCTTTGTAAAAAAATTTTTTTTAACGGTACCCAAAGAGGGGAACGGAAAAACAAGGCAATTCTTAACACAAAAGGGAAAAATAGAAAAAAGGTTTTTTGAAACCCAACAAAACAACTTCGAAAACAGTAGAAGAAATTTTTTATTTTTTCCGAACGGACAATTGGCCTTTACTAATTCCCCACGCACCGTGTTAGGGGGGGGTCCCAAAACCTTCATGAAGTATTTTTTTTTTGGGAAAAAAGTTCCTTAGGGAACAGTTGAAATAGAATTAACCTTTAAAAAGTTTAAACCAATGGGACTCATAGATGGAGTTTAGGAGGGTTTAAATCCTTATCACTAAAAAACATTTTACCGCTTATTAGGTAATGAAAAGGATTTTTACTAAACATGCCACATCGGTTTTTTTTTCATTTTTTTAAAATTTTTTTTTTTTAACGTTTATCCCAGGTTATTTTTTTTTTTTTTTTTTTAAAAAAAAAATTAGAAAAAAAAACCATTAGTTTACGTTGAAAACATTACTGTACCCAGACAGCACATCTTCGAAACAGGAGGTAGAAGAAATTGCATATTTTGAACGCAGCCACTTAGCTCTTTTAAATTTGTATATTTGGGTTCCTTAGGGCTTGCTGACAAAGAATATGTAAAACGTTACGCAAATAGTCTAGGAATTAATAAATTATAACCAAAATAAAATAGTGGGGATGCCTGACAGCATGAAATCATTTCTGCTCATAAAAATTTTTTATAACGTGTTTGAAAAAACCTTACGTTACGGAAATAGCCTACCATGTTAACTCCAAATTGATTGGAGCGCAACAAATATAAGACTAAACACGATTGGTCGGGCTATAAATACTATCTTGCGTTGTTATGGGAAACGAATAGAAGGGGTACTTTTTTGAAAAGATGTGGAGACGTGGTTTCATTGGGTAGAGCTGCGAATATACTTGATTCAGAGCGTCTGTTCATTGCCACATCTTGTAATAAACCTACTAGAAGCAGTACGTTGAGCACCAGTGTGTATTTTATATAAAATAAAGCCTGGAACATCGGCAGATCGGAGTTGTGCTATATCCATTGCCAGTCAACGAAACTGTTTATTATTCTATGAATTGTGGTAAGCTTGAAATATTCAATATCTTTTAATGAAAATTGAATGTAAATTGTTAATTTATGCCTGTATATATATGTGTAGTTCAGTAGCAAACATGATGTAAAGCCTATAATGCTCCAGCCTGAACAGAAGGTGTCGGAGGAAAGTAAAACGGCATGGAATGGCCAAACAGTACACTGACACCTAGATTATTGATTAGACAGAAATAATGCTGGAATTGCAGAGGCGTAGTAACCATTAGGGAGGGAAATACTGGTATAAAGTATTTCAGATGAAGCTGACAGTTGGCCTAACGCTCTGAACTCAATGTTTGTGATGTATTGTGCTCAGTGTAGAACTAGAGTATCAATTAGTTATGAAGTAGAAGGTACATCCTTCTTGTTTTCAGGGACTGTGGTCTTAAAGTTATTGAGCAGCACCTGGTCAGAGCTTTGCTGAATCCAGAGTCGGACAGCATACTTCTTGGTCCATTTAGCTATCAGTGAGGTGTCTCCAGAGCCCAGGGGAGAAATCGAGCAGAGGAGTCTTTTCCTGCCGCCATCACGCAAGATAAGCTGATGTGGCCAGCTGAGCTCAACATTATGTACCCCATCTTAAAATGACCTTGTAAAAATAACATTAAGAGGGGAATTTAAGTGTTTTAATATCAGGAACTGAGAACATCTCCAATACTAGTTCCAATAAAGACAAACTATTGAAGTCATGATGACAAATACCAACAGAGCTTGAACAAAACAAAACCAGTATTACCTCATATTACTACTACACAACTGACACACGTAGGATACTATTAAAAATATATGTCACTACAAGATTCATATTGAGAAATTCTGTACATATAACTTGTAATTAAAATTGATTGTGATTCCTGGTTCCATTTGTATTTGAATCAGGACACATATTCATTCATGACAGCACTGAATACATATTGTTATTTGAAAATTTATCAGTGACTCCTTTAAGATATCCTCACAGAGTGTTTTATGTATGTGAGTGTCACAGTGTTGTCAAGTGTGGTGGAATAAATTAAATTGTTTATCTGTCTGTTGTTGTTATGACTTACACTTCATCATACACATACCCTAGACATATAACGTAGTCATCACACTATTCCAGAATAATTCTGACTGAGGTATACATATGTGGCAGCAAGTAAGGTTATATATAATACACTACTCTTATTAGATATATATACCTTCACAGCTGATCTCAGTCAGTACACTAAGTCCCCTATAAATATTTATAACATCCCACTTCACCACAAGAACCTCAGAGAAAGTGATAGAAGAATAAAAGATAGAACCTCAGAGAAAGTGATAGAAGAATTAAAGACAAAACGTCAGAGAAAGTGATAGAAGAATAAGAGATACACCCAGAGAGAAAGTGGTAGAAGATCAAGTAATAGAAACAGAGAGAAATCTTTAAGCAGACGGCGTGTGACAACAAAAGTCTATATTTCTGTCTATAAAAAAAAATCATTCAAAGATAAAGAATGAACACAACATAGAAAATGCATGACAGCACCAATTATGTTCAAGGCAACACAGGCACACTATGTACAGTTGATGACCCTGTTCGTCGGCTCTTTTTGCGGTCCGCAATTGAAAAAAATCAATGATCGTTCCCAACTTCTTTGATCACTGAAGGTAATGGACCGTCACTATGAGAACAGTATTGCATGGACAAGATGGAGAGGTATAAACGTAAAGGTAGTCCATATCAGATATTGCGCTTCAGATAACAGAGTTCACTTATTTTTGAATGGTAAATTGCGCTCCGATATAATCAACTAACTTAAGTTTAGGTTGAAAGAAACATGCCTCGCCACAAGAAGGGAAAACCCTCAAATAAACCAAAAAACAAAAATCAGATACTGCCATAGGGGAGTGAAGTGTTAGAGACTTCACAATACGAGTACTAGCTTTATGACGAGGGGTGAGCAATTCCCACCCTCGCTACTTTTGCCCTCCCAAAGTCAATAACAGAGTCAGGCACTTTGCCGCACTTTTCATCACTCTAACCGCTTACCCAATCGGAAGATAGGAGAGTTACAAAACGCGCTTTTTTCTCAGTACCCTTACTCCCCACACAGCGTTACATGCTCAAGTTTCGGTTACATTCGATTTATCATTTTGACTTTCTTAATATTGCTTTCTCCTCCCATCTCTAGAGTCTAGAAAATATACAATCAGGCATATTCAGAAATAACTTTTACTGGGACAATGTTGGTATCCAGCTCTGTAATGTCTCCTCTGTTTTTATTCCACCTGACGATAACTCCCGCTTTAATTACATTCTATACCGTATATGTTTCAATAAAACACCGTTAGGCCGTGTTATGTACAGCAGAAAATAATTCATGCAACTTTCCCTAAAAACAATTACAGTATGTGTTTAACATTATCGAATACCGCGTAGTCGTCAGCAGTTCCCTCATTATCATTATCACCCCCACTTCAACTTCCCAAGGGGCATAATCCTTTAACAAACTTATGCCAAGTCTTCCTCTCCCTTAAGTAAGGAACCAAAAGCTGGAACAAACAGTTACATTTACATATCTAGGAAGTTTAGTAATACCAGACGGCGGAACAAACAATTACATTTACATATCTAGGAAGCTTAGTAATACCAGACGGTGGAACAAACTGTTACCTTTACATATCTAGGAAGCTTAGTAATACCAGGCGACGGAACAAACAGTTACATTTACATATCTAGGAAGTTAGTAATACCAGACGGCGGAACAAACTGTTACATTTACATATCTAGGAAGCTTAGTAATACCAGACGGTGGAACAAACAATTACATTTACATATCTAGGAAGCTTAGTAATACCAGACGGTGGAACAAACTGTTACATTTACATATCTAGGAAGCTTAGTAATACCAGACGGTGGAACAAACTGTTACATTTACATATCTAGGAAGTTTAATAATACCAGACGGCTGAACAAACAGTTACATTTACACATCTAGGAAGCTTAGTAATACCAGACGGCGGAACAACCTGTTAAATTTACATATCTAGGAAGCTTAGTAATACCAGGCGGCGGAACAAACAGTTACATTTACATATCTAGGAAGCTTAGTAATACCAGACGGCGGAACAAACAGTTACATTTACATATCTAGGAAGCTTAGTAATACCAGACGGCGGAACAAGCAAAGACATCAGTAACAGAATGAATAAAGCCAGAACAGCCTTTGCAAATCTAAACAACATTTGGAAATCTTCTCAGTACAGCACAAACACCAAATTAAGATTATACGAGAGCTGCGTACTTTCTGTACTTTTGTATGGAGCGGAGTGATGGAGAGTAACAGACAAGGAAATTTCCAAATTATCCTCATTTCACACAACCTGCTTAAGAAAAATTCTTCGAATGTTTTAGCCGAATACCATCTCCAAGCAGGAACTGCTTACACAGTGCAGTCAAAAAGGCATGCACACCATTATTACAGGCAGACGCTGGAACTGGGTTGGCCATGTCCCCAGAAAGGATCCTGACATCATCACCAGAACTGCTATGCTATGGACCCCAGAAAGACGGCGAAAGAGAGGCAGACCAAAGACAACCTGGCGGAGAACAGTGGTGACTCAGATGCAAAGCATGAACAAGAGCCGGGGCACGGTACAAAGGATGACCGCCGACCGAGCAAAATGGGGACAGTTTGTTGCTGCCCTACAAGACGCCACTAGGCGTGATGGCCACTGACTGCTTTGTCAGTCAGGGGCTAAGGATCTAAGAAGTAGAAGATTGTCTAGTGATATACAGTTTGTATACAGACATAAACAAACATACTATGATCATAAATCGCTAATTAAGCCTTGTTTCTCAAATAAATAAAAAACACACATATGGTATATGGGACCCCAAGATGCAGCAATAGTGAATGCAGTCAGCGACCCATAGCTGTACTGCTTGCATCAGGACCAGCAAACCAGAGCTGGTCAAGACCGCACTTCACCTCCACGTGGTGGTCCTGGAAACAGTCTGCAGCAGTGCAGTTTGGCTGAGCGAGTGCGGATCGCAATGGGAAGGCAAACCCGGTCCCTAAAAAATGCCGTGCTGAAGTCGGATGTGTCGACCGAAAGGTGCAGATATCACAGCTTAGGCGTAAACAGACACAACGCAACCACCGTCCTTTTCAGGACGAACGAGGAAGAAGAAGAAGTATGTTTACGGCACTTGTGAGAAATGAAGAAGTAGAAAACTAGACAACAGAAAAACAACAGAAGTGATAGGATTACCGGAGACTCGAACCTAGGACCTTCCGAACGAAAACACTGCCTAGCTACGGGAGCGAATCGCGACTATCCTCCCTTCCGACTAGGCACCACAAAAATAATGCTTCGTGGACAGAGGTTAAGCGCGATTTCCCCACGTAACACTGGATATGTACCTAGGAACGATCCAGTCTAATTAATGACGCAATCATTTCTGCAGCCCTCTCACCTATTATACAGTATGAGCAAAATTACTCAATTCAATGACCTTAATACTGTGTCTATTAAATGATAGAAGAATGAGAACAGTACAGGACAGAGGGTTGGTTTGTTATTGTTTAAACATTTAAATAAATTGACCCTTTTTATTCATGTAAATCCTGGAATAAAACAGTGACCGTGATCTTTAATATTTACACATGGAAAATAATGACAATTTATAGAAAATTTCGATATGCTCTCTGTAGTCTTCATCTCAACACAACTTCCTAGTATTCAATCGTAAGTGACTGCATAGAAGACTGAATGTGAACTAAACTGTCCTGCTGTAAGACTGTTAATTGATAAATTTAATTTAACCTCTCATCTTTCAACCTCGTGGTCATTTTACTGAAGACATCTATTCACAAGCACACTTTATGCTAGATTATGTCCTGAAAGAACTTTAAGAACATGGTCACTTGAGAGGCTTGTAAGTCGCAAAGAAGGTGGACTGGGTTCAATTCAAAGATCAGGCGGGAAAAAATATTAGGATGGCACTCTCTCTCTAGAGTGTAAAAGGTAGTCCCATACTTTTTTTGTACATTTCAAAAGGCGTGTACTTATTAACAACAAAAATATAGGTGTATACGCATTTACACGCATGTACCCGTTCAAACACGTACATGCACATACGCACATACATAAAAAGTGCACACATATACATATTTGCATGTACAATCATTCGCACATATACCCTCATGCCCATACATATATCTACCTCCACACGCTTACCAATATATATATATATATATATATATATATATATATATATATATATATATATATATATATATATATATATATATATATATATATATATATATATATATATATATATATATATATATATATATATATATATATATATATATATATATATATATATACATTATATATACATATACATATACATATACATATACATATATATATATATATATATATATATATATATATATATATATATATATATATATATATATATATATATATATATATATATATATATATATATATATATATATATATATATATATATATATATATATATATATATCTGCGCACATACATACACATACACCCATATATATATATATATATATATATATATATATATATATATATATATATATATATATATATATATATATATATATATATATATATATATATATATATATATATATATATATATATATATATATATATATATATATATATGTATATATATATATGTATATATATATATAAATATATAAATATATAAATAAATATAAATATAAATATATATATATATATATATATATATATATATATATACATATATATATATATATATATATATACATACACACATACATACATACATATACATATATACATATATACATATATACACGTACACTACTAATATATTATCCTAAGACATAATGGGGGTAGGGCTGGAGTGTGTAAGGGATAGTACCTCACGGTGAGAGGCAGTCACTTCCTCTTTTTGAGGATGGCCTGGATCCTATTTGGTTCCCCCACTCCAGTTCAGCTCATGTATGGCTCCTCGAGTCTGCTTGTGTACGGCAGCGCCACCCCCCGGGCAACGGCTTTGACTGGCCGGCCAAACTACATGAGTAAATTGAAAAAGGTAGGTCCCCCTTAAACAGTACAAACAATTGCTGGCCGAACGGGCGGATGATCAATAATATTTTGACAACGGCTTCTAGGGCAGGAGTTGGAAAGGCCTGGTATCGGGCTGAGGGCGCACCATGGACTGTAATGGTAAGCGGCCAGAACCATCCAGAAAGCAATGGCAAACTACTGGATGTACAATGCCAAGAAATCCATAATGGCTAATCTGAATACTACACAAAGATCTGGTGGTGAGGCCCCCAGGCCAAACAGATCATATTTAACTGGGGAAGAGATCGTTGGCAGCGTCAGTACAGGTAATCGTGATGACGGCCAAAAGCCTGACTGTGTTACCACGGAAAACCATGTCATCGGTCTTAGAAAAAATAATCAAAATAGGAACATGGAACGTCAGAAGCTTATACCAAGGAAAACAGTACATAGTGAAGAACGAGATGGAAAGGCTAAACATCGATATCCTGGGCATCTCAGAGCACAGATGGTCGGGCCAGGGACACTTTTCGATTCCATCAGGAGGAACATTCATATACTCAGGCAAAGAGAGAGGAGATCAGAGCGGCGTCGGCTTCTACCTGTCTAAAAGGACAGCTGCCTCCCTATTAGGATATAATCCCATAAATGACCGCATTGTCACAATCAGACTGAAAGGAAAAAGAAAGAACATCACAATTATACAAACATATGCGCCAACAGCAGCTGCTGAAGAACAGGAAATTGAAGATTTTTACAATGAACTGCAAAATGCATTAGAGAAAGCAAATAAGCAAGATATTAGGATAATAATGGGAGATTTTAATGCCAAAGTTGGAAACGAAAGATTAGAACATGAAAAAAGAGTGAAAGGAAGTTATGGATTGGGCCAGAGAAATGAGAGAGGAGAACGCTTGACAACATTCTGCCTAGAAAACAACCTAGTCATCACGAATACTCTTTTTATGCAACACCCTAGAAGACTATATACATGGACGTCACCGGACGGAAAAAGCAAGAACCAAATAGATTATATCTTAATACAACAAAGGTGGCGATCTTGTATCTCATCCATCAAGACGTTCCCAGGAGCAGACTGTGACTCCGACCATGAACTTCTTGCTGCAAACTTCAAGATCAAATTGAAAAAAGTCGTTACAAGCGACAAAGTAATACGTTATGACACAAGCGCCATACCAGAAGAGTACAGTGTCGATATTCAGAACAAATTTGACATTCTTATGGCAGTACAGGAGGAAATGACACCAGATGAACTTGCTAATAACATCAGAGATGTATATATTACAAATGCACAGAGGTTAATGCCTAAAAGAAGTATAAAGAGACGAGAATACATCTCAGACGAAACACTGAAGTTGGTGGTAGAGAGAAGAAAAATGAAGTCCAAAAAAGATACAGAAAATCAGGAGTTGTACAAGGAATACACAAAGCAGATTAAAAAAACGAGTCAGACAAGACAAACAACAATACATAAACGACACCTGCAGGAAAATAGAGGAAATGCGCGAACAGGGATTGAGTAAGAATATGTTTTCTGAAGTAAGAACATTGAAAAACAGCAACTTTAAATCATCACCCCGAGCAATAAACGACAAGAAAGGCGACACTCTAACAGAACGTAAAGATATTCTGAACAGATGGAAGGAGTACTGTCAAGAAATGTATACGGAAATAAACAAAGCGGCAGATAACAACGTCATGAATGAAGCGGAACGTGAACCAGAACCTACCATAGAGGAAGTCCGGAATGCAATCAAACACTTAAAAAGTGGAAAATCTCCTGGTTGTGATGAAATAACAGCTGAAATGATACAGGCAGGAGGAGAAGGCAGCGCTCGTATATACCATGCATTATGCTGCAAGATCTGGCAAAGCGGAATTTGGCCCAAGGAATGGAAACGATCAATTTACATACCCTTGCCAAAAAAGGGCAACCTGAAACTGTGCACAAACTACAGAACTGTAGCTCTTATAAGCCATGCCAGCAAAATACTTTTACAAATCATAATGAAAAGGATGCAACAAAAGCTAGAAACAGAAATAAATGAAGTACAGGCGGGTTTTCGACCAGGTAGAGGCACTAGAGATCATATATTCAACATGAGGATCATCATAGAAAAGTGTAGAGAATTCAACGTTGACCTACATACTTGTTTCATTGATTACACCAAAGCTTTCGATTGTGTACAACATCAGCAGTTATGGGCTATTATGAAAAATATGGGATTTCCAAACCACCTTATACAACTCATCGCACTGCTGTACCAAGAACAACAGGCAGCCGTAAGAATAGAGGGGGAAACATCAGAATGGTTTGAAGTACAGAAAGGAGTAAGACAAGGCTGTACCCTTTCCCCTTACCTGTTTAACATTTATGCCGAGAATATCATGAGAAACGTAAGAGATGACCAAGAACACACAGAGTTTGACTCATTTAACATCGGCGGGTACCAGATCCCGGAAATCAGATATGCTGACGACACAGTCCTCCTATCGACCAACCCAAAAGGACTTGAACAATTACTTCTGTCCACCAAAAAACACAGCGAGGCCCAGAATCTATACCTAAACACCAAGAAGACCAAAGTATTGACAACAGACAAAGTAAAGACCAAACCAGAAATTGAAATTGATAACGAAGAACTGGAAAGTGTCAATGAATTCGAATACTTAGGATCAATCATTAACAGCTCTGGCGACTGTGCAGTAGAAATTAAAAGAAGACTTGCAATTGCTTCACATAAGCTAATACAGATGAAAAACCTATGGCAAGGCACAAGCAAAGAAACAAAGTTACAACTGATCAGAGCATGTATATTCCCAGTAGCAACATACGGCTGCGAGACTTGGACACTCAATAAAACAGTTGCAAAAAAGATTACATCATTCGAAATGAAATGCTACAGAAGGATGTTGAGAATACCCTGGACAGAAAAAAAGACCAACAGAGAAGTACTGCACTCACTAAACGTACAGGAACATTGGCTCCTAAATACCATCGCAATAAGGAAGCTGAAATTTTTCGGTCATATAAAAAGACATAATAGTCTGGAAAAAACAGTGATGGAAGGCATGGTCCCTGGAAAAAGGGGAAGGGGTCGACCTAGACGACGGTGGACCCAGGACATCACAGAGAGTCTGAACTTGTCTTTGGCTGATGCAGGTCGACTTGCCCAGAATCGTGATGCGTTCAGAGCAGCTGTAATGGAGACAACGTTCTGGAAAGAATATGTCACATGATGAAGACATAATGCTGTGGTGTGTGCAAAACTGAATGGCCTTGTCTTTTCTGAAAATTACGTTAGCTGATTTAAATGCTTTGTTTTCTGTGTGAATATATGTTTAAAAAAAGTTGAGAATTAAAAACTCTTTGCTCATAGAGGGCTTTATTTCTACAAATCCATACCAGATGTCTATTTTCTGCCAAAAGTGTTTGTAAAGATATTTCAATGTGTGGAGTCATCTTTGGAATGATGCTGAGCATAACTGCTTTATACATATCTACTTCTGCTGTTGTATGTTTTTGTAATGTCTCTTTCAAAGTGTTCAAAGTTTGTGTCACTGTATCGCAAGAAAAGAAAATGTGTTCTTCTGTCTCCGTGACGTTTAGTCTACAAAGTTTACATTTGAGTAAAACTGTAATTTTATGTCTTTCTCTATACATGATCGGTGTTGAGTTAAATAATAATCTGTAAGTTATTTCCTTCACTCTTGGTAATGTGGTTATTTTTTGTAAATGTGAGAACACCTGAGAATAATCTGATATCCCATATTTATAACCTCTCTTTATTCTTTGATACAGAGGAGGTTCTTGTGCCAAAACGAAATATTTATATACTTCTTTGGTTGTTCGGCGTATTATCGCTTCGTTTCCTTGTATACATGCAACGCATTGTTTATAAAAGTTTGGTAAGACTCCAAAATGATGCAGGGTTGTGTTGTTAAATTTATAAAATTTTGCTAATGGTAGTCCAGTATAGTAATGTGATAAGGGATATCCATGAGGATCATTTATTATAATACTCATAAATTTGATTCTCATAGCTTGAATTTTGGTAGATACATCCTGTAGGGATATACCTCCCCTTGCTTTATCCTGTATTAATGTTTTGTGTTTTACGTTATATATTGTGTCACGGAAGATAAAATGTCTGATTAGAGAGTGTATTCTTGTTAGCGTTTTGTTTAGAGGGTTAAAAATATTACATATGTATAGTAACTTAGGGATAACATACGCCTTACAATAATGCCTTAACCGAATATTGTAGCATTTTTATATTTGTAGCGTTCTAATTTATTTTCAGTTTTTGAGATCATATTTCTCCACATTTCTTTGTTTGTTTTATATGGTATAGACATGAAATTTACTCCGCATATTTTCATGTTATTAGTTTACGCTAGCTGTAAAGGAAAGTCTGTTTTATTCCACTGTCTTTTGCCCATTATTTGTCATTTTTTAATGTTGATTTTTGAACCACTAGTTCTGCTAAATTTATCAAAGGTATCTAGGATATTTTTCATTGATGAAATGTTTGGGGGGAAAAAGACTGTGTCACTGCGTATGCTGTTAATTTCCTTACACCAACACCTTGTACAAAGACGCCTTGAATACTTGTATTTTTTCGGATACTTTCTAATAAGGGTTCCAAAACTAGTACATATAGTAAAGGAGACATTGGACAACCTTGTCTGACTGATCGAGTGAGAGGCATTTTTTCTGGTACAGTGTCATTTACTCGTATCAGCAAATTGCTTTCTGGTGTTTTATATATGATTTTTATCCAGGTTCTGAAATATTGGCCGAAATTATTTTCTTGTAGAATTTTGTGTAAAAAGGAATGTGAAACCCTGTCGAAAGTTTTTTCCTGATCTATGGACATTATTGCTGCAGGTGTGCTTTTGGCATGCGCGTATTGAATGATATCCCGAATGAAATGTGTATGTTTGTTTATGCTTCTATTTTTGACTCCACATTGTTGATCCTGGTGTATGAGTTTGTGCATAAAAGGTTGTAATTTTAATGGGTGTTTTGAGGAAGGGAGATAACTCAGTAAATCCCCTTTTGGGAGATGCAGCTTGGTGTTTTGGTTTAGTATTTCATGTGAGTTCTCAATTATGGTGTAACTGATTTGCATGGTAATGTTTTAGTAATAAGATTAAAGAAGATTGTATGGGTTTTGAGCTTAATCGGCAAAGGGAGATGACTTTAAAATTACGTCCCTTGAAAGGTTTTGATGAATGATCAAAATAAACACGCACGAGAAAGTGTTGCGAAGGTGAACACATTTTAGGAGAGAACGGGAAAATGTTAAATAGGAAATGAGATTAAGTCAGTCTGATTTTGGGAACGCGAAGTACCAAAGTAAGATAGGCCCAGCGAAAGTTCATTCATAACCCTCCACTCCCAAAGGAGCATAGGCCTTCAACAAACACATGCCAAGTCCTCCTGTCACGTGCCATCATCTCAAGTTCTTTCCACGTTCTCCTTATCATTTTCACTTCTGTTTCCAGCTCTCTTCTCCATGTGCTTCTTGGTCTACCTCTGCTTCACTTGCCCTGGGGGTTCCAGAACAAGGACTGCCTTGTAATGCTATCAACAGGTTTCCTCATTGTGTGTCCTATCCATCGCCATCGTCTTCTTCTCATCTCTTGTTTCACTGGCACTTGTCTAGTTCTTGTCATCAGTTCCACGTTGGTAACCTTGTCATACCATTTTAATCCCTCTATTCTACGCAAGCACCCATTTATGAAAGTCTGTAGCTTTTTGGTTGTTGTCTTTGTTGTTCTCCATGTCTCAGAGCCATAAAATAGGACTGACTTCACATTTGAGTTGAAGATTCTTATTTTCGTGTTGGATCCTATTTCTCTTGATCTCCATATATTTCCCAATGCAATGAAAGCTCCTCTTGCTTTTTGTATTCTTATTTTGATATCCCTGTCTGTCCCTCCAACTTTGTCTATATTGCTGCCAAGATATGTGTACGATTCTACATCTTGTATTGGTGCTTCTTCAAGTTCAACCCTGTTATCATTACCTGCATTTATTCTCATTATCTTTGTCTTTTCCCTGTGTATTTTCAGACCCAATTGCTGTGACCTCTCATCGAGTGTTTTCAATTTGTCCTGCATCTGATTACGGTTGTGGGACAGAAGAGCTAAGTCATCAGCAAAATCCAGATCATCCAACTCCTTAGTCAGAGTCCACTGGATTCCATTTCTGTTGTGTGTTGTCGATGTTCTCATAACTCAGTCTATTGCTAGTAGAAAAGAAATGGAGACAAGAGGCATCCCTGTCGCACTCCTGTTCTTATCCCAAACGGTTCTGTAAGCTGTCCTTCATGAAGAACTCTGCATGTCATGTCTTCATATTTCTTTATTAAATTAATGATCTTCAGGGGAACTCCATAATGCCTCATCAATTTCCAAAGTGATTCTCTGTCTACACTGTCAAATGCTTTTTCGTAGTCCACAAATCCGATGAATAGTGGTGAATTCTATTCCAGACTTTGTTCAACTATTGTTCTCAAAGTGGCTATCTGGTCTGTACAGGATCTGTTTTGTCGAAAATCTGCTTGTTCATCTCTCAGTTTCTTGTCTATGGACTCTTTTAATCTTTCAAGGATAATCCTGTTTAATACTTTTCCTGGCACTGAAAGTAACATTATGCCTCTATAATCTGTGCACTCTTGTAAATTTCAGTTCTTAGGCAACTTAACCAGATATCCTTCCTTCCATTCTGCTGGTATCTCTTCCTTTTCCCAGACTTTACCAAGTAATTTATATAACATCTCTGTAGCCGTGTCGATATCTGCTTTGATGGCCTCTGCTGGAATGCCATCAGGTCCAGACGCTTTTCCATCTCTTAGAAGCTTTATGGCTTTCTTTATTTCTTCCTTCGTTGGTCTTTCACCGTTAATTTGTAGCTCTTCTTCTGCTGGCTGGATGTCCGGGGCGTTTTGTGCAGCTGGTCTATTGAGAAAATAGTCTGTCCACCTCTTCATTTGCTCTTGTATATTGCTGAGCAGTTTTCCTTTCTTGTCTTTTATGAAGAAACTTGTTTGCTTGTATTTCCCCATTCGATTCTTTGTGCTGTTATACAGTTCTCTCATATTCCCTTTGGCTGCAGCATCTTCTGCCTCTCTTGCCAACTCCTCAATATACGAGGTACTTCCTCTTGTCTCTTTTGATACTTCTTTTTACTTCTTTGTTTGCTTGTGTACACTTCTTGAGCCTTGGCTTTGGAACTTCTGGTTTTGCTTGTGTTTAAATCTGCTTTCTTGTTTTTTCTGTCTTTTATCTTATTGATGGTTTCTGTTGTAATCCATGCTTTTTGTTGTCGTTCCCTTTTCCCCAGTATTTCTTCACATGTCTCATTCCATACCGTTTTGATTTGCTGCCAATAGTCTTCTGTATTCTCTGCATCTTCCAGCTGTTGGAGCACTTGGAATTTGTTGGATATTGTGACCGAAAATGTGTCTCATGTTTCTTGATTTCTTAGATGTCCTACATTAAATTGTTGTCTATAATTTTGCATTGCTGCATATCTCTTGAGTTTCATTTTTACTTTGGCTATCAGAAGGTCGTAATCTGATGCCACATCTGCTCCTCTATATACCTTTACATTCTGCAATGATGATCTAAACTTCTTGTTTATGCATATATGATCAATCTGATTTTCTGTTCTATGGTCTAGTGATATCCATGTTGCCTTGTGTATTCTCTTATGTGGAAACGTGTTTCCTCCTATAGCCAGTTGATTTGAAGCACAGAGGTTTGAGAATAGTTCCCCATTTTCCTTCATTATTCCTAGCCCATGTTTTCCCATGACTTCTTCAAAGCCGGTGTTGACTGTACCTATCTTTGCATTCATGTCACCCATCAAAATTGTGATGTCTCTTCTTTTTACTTTTTCCATAATTTCCTGTAGTCTACCGTAGTATAAAATGCTTCTTTCACAGACTCTTCTTTGTCATTAGTTGGTGCATAACATTGGATGACATTTACATTTATTTTCTTTTTAGCTGCTTTAAAAGAAGCTGTTATTATTCTGGATCCAACGGCTTCCCATTCAATGAGTGCTTTCTGTGCTTCTTTAGATAACATAAGAGATACCCCTTCACTGTGGTATTAACTTTCGTCTTCATGTCCTGAGGACAGCACCAATTCACCTGTGATGAGTTTCTTCCTGTCTACCCCCTCCCACTTTGTTTCGCACAGTCCCAGAACCTCGATTTTATATTCCCTCATCTCTGTTGCTACTTGTGCCACTTTCCCTTGTTCGTTTAATGTCCGCACATTCCAGGTGCCAAATCTGGAAGTTATCATAGAAGAAAGAAGGTTAGTCAGCAACACAGACTCCTTTCGGCTTTCTCTGTGTTGCATCATACGCCTCCCTGCGAGAGGACCTTCCCCTATCTTGAATGGCTATGTTTTATTTTCTTTAATTGACTTGTCCATGTTTGTTGAAGTTTTTTTGTTTTTTTGCGGTTTAAATTTTTTACAGGTTGGGGTAACCGGCCTCATGCCCAACCCTCCTTAGTCGCTTTCTACGATATGCTTGGCAGGGAACAGTGTTACTATTCTTTGCTCCCCTTTCGGGCCCCGGTAACACATGGGTGCCAGCGAAAGTTATCGCTGTATTAAACCTTTTGTTTAGTGGTGAACGCTAGCTTGGATGGTGCACTAGGACGAACAGGTCACTGGAGGTGGTTGTCTACTGTCTTGTGCAGAAAAACTATGTTGTCCAGCCATCAAGCCGTTCCATGTAGCCACTTTGATAGATGTAGGTGCAGGTTTCTGCTATGGTGTTTAGTTATTCATGGAGCAAGAAGGGTAGTTTTGCCTGTCAAGTATTTTTGATGGTCAGCCCAAGGCAAGAATTTACAGGTATGTCAAATCTAGCAAGTAATTATACAATCGTGTAGAATAAGGTGAACTTTTATACTGCACAGAAAATAAGAGACTGTAGAGAATATTAGGAGTCAGAGACTTGGTATTAAATGTCAGCCCTGGTATTAGACCAGTCTAAATATAGATACCCCAAGCTACTCGAACAGAGTCTAACCACTGACATAACAGCGGTAAAGCAAGAAGTAGTGACAGACGATATAAAGGAGAGAAAGGAAAAATGCCAGTATCATTTTGTGCAGCAGTCAATTTAGTAAAAAGGTGCCACCAAGTGAAGGTCGGCCATCCAATGTTGGGTTGAATTTGACTCTTTATGTAAATAAAGCTTGATTTGGTTCAGCTGATGTTAGCGTGAAGTCGATACATCTGAATGTAATTCATCATCATCATACTATGTATTCGTCAACACAGTGGAGAATCATTAACTGGTAAAAATTAACTCTACATGATCTGACTGCCTACTGTCGGGTAGTGAAACGAACTATACGAGAATACAACTCTCTCTCAATTATTACACATCCGCTGTACGGCCACACTAAGAAGAACAAAACATATCTAAAGGGGGCTCAAAAAATCAAAGGTGGAAGCCCTAATATAAACAGAAAGAAACTATGAATTAAAATACACAAAAGAGCGCGACAAAAGCTCTTCGAACACACCATCAGAAGGTCGATACTGTCGTGGGTAGTCCCATAGCATAAACTGCCTTATTTAGGGGAGTGAGGTGTTGTAGACTCCACTATACTAGGTCTCAGCGTAATCTCCCTAACATAGTTGCAGAGTCAGGAACCCATTTACAGCTGGTAAAACTACAGCTGTACGCTACTAGGCTTCAAATCCGGTAATTTTTCCTTGAAAAGCAATCACCCTAACCAATCAGCCACTCAACTTGAAATTCATGTGCACGAAGTAGAGGAAGACAAAGGGAAAAATAAACTGATCTCACGGGGTGGGAAGAAGTTTATAAGACAGTCAAGGCACAAGAGACCGTATATATATTTATGTACGTATATATATATATATATATATATATATATATATATATATATATATATATATATATATATATATATATATATATATATATATATATATATATATATATATATATATAATATATATATATATATATATATATATTTATATATATATATATATATATATATATATATATATATACGTACATAAATAAATGAGATGAGATGAGAATTTTGATACATCTAAATCAAGCAGATCTTTCTGACAACAGTTATGAAGTTATTTCTTGTCTGTCGTTCTTTTTTGTTGAACACCACTAAGAAGATATCAGCTTTTGTAAAATTCTGATATGTCACAAAAAAAAATTGTCAACTTCCTGGTTCATTTTTAAGGCTGGAAAATGTAGGGCTTGTGAGCACGTGCTGGTAAGTTGACGGGCAGAATTGATCGATGTAATGTTCTAACATCATTCTTTCTAAGAAGATGGCGGGACGTAAAGGAAATGGTTTGTTTGTTTGTTTGTTCCGTGAGGTTTTATGCATTCTTGGGGGGAGGCACATAGATTTCAACCTAAATCAAAGTCCATCAGTTATATCAGAGCGCAATTGATATTCAAAAATAAGTGAACTCTGTCAACTCTAGTACAGTGTTGATAAACACTAAGACCTAATAAATGACTACTAGTGTCTATCAGTGTGATGGGTGTGTGTTTATGCGTGGTGTTGGTCTATATAGATTTTCCATGGTTGCCTGAATCAAAAGTAAAACAGCTCAAGTCTCCAGGGGTTGAACACAATACCGTAACAAATATTCATAACTCCTTGTGTTTAATCCCGACACCATTTTAATAACAAGACATGGATCCACTTGTGTCCACTTTCATGAGTGCAATTCATGTCTCACATAAATGGCATTCCAACACAATAATTCTCTCCAGTAATTATATCCAATAATTATACCCTATTCCATTAGGTAGGCACTTCACGGCACGTACGATAAAATATCTTTCTCTGACTAATTTGCTGCATTTGACGCAGGGCGATTCATCCAATAACTGCAATTATATGCCAAGACACAATGCATGTATATTATAGAGAAATCTCCTGGGTCACTATCATAGATACGTTTGAGTTATAGACTAATTGAATAGATTACGATCCTCAATAAATAATACATCTGCCTCATGGACACATCAAACACAGTAGTCTCATTGAGACACTAAACACAGACTCATCTCGTATCCACACAAAATATGTCACCTTATCACAACGGAAGTACGCGTTTATGGATGCCTTTCTGTGCGGCAAATATTTTTCTTATAGAATTTCCAATCTGCCGCGCAAAAAAAGCATCGTAACAATCAGCGAAGAAGCGCTGAAAAAAGACTGCAAGCACTTGCAGCATTAATAAATACTAAGCTCTGAAAATGACTACTAGTGTCTATCAGCTTGGAAGGAGAATCCCTGCAACGGGAAAGTTATGAAAAGGGTTGCTAGCATTTGCAGCGTTGATAAATTCTAAGCCATTAAAAGGACTAATAGTGCATTGGTTCGGTTTGGTTTTTAAGGACCATCTTCATTGCACACGGTCAACTCCATCAGTGCTCCGATCTAAACTACAGGAGGAGATTTTAGAACACATAAATTTAATCGTGCCTGTCCGCTAGCCCAGAGGTTTTCAAACTTTTTTGGTCCGCGGCTCCCTTGACCTGTGCATAAATCACCGCGGCTCCTCTCTATACTATATATTATATATATGCAGCTGTTCGTAACATAGACCTGTTCTGGAGTTTTATGGTGCATTTGTCAATAACTTCTAGTACCTAATGATACGTATTGGTACATGTAATAATACCTCGGCGCAGACATGTCGTCCTACGAAGATCAATATTTATTGATGGACCTTGGCTCATAATATCGAGCCCAACACTTTTCCCAAGCCACCGCGACGCCCTTAGCCGAGGGCCGCGACGCCCCTGGGAGCCGTGACGCACAGTTTGAAAACCTCTGCGCTAGCCCGATAAAGCAATGGTAAAGGCAATACATTAAAAGCACTGCTAGCTATGCCGTCAAAAAAAAAAAAAAAAAGCTCAAACTATAACTTCAAAAAAAGAAACGCAACATTATTGCAGTGGTAATGGACACCACATTTCAAACTTGTACCAACATTTTATTTTACGGAATTAATGTTTCAATCTTGGCATGAAGAAACTTTCAGACTTTAACAATGAAATGATGTTCATTAAATTTGGTTTGGACTTTTATTCTTTGCGACTGAGGCCTCCGTTTCAGTAAGGTGTATGGCCTCCTCTGGCCTCTATCAGAGAACGATATATCCTTGACATGGATCCGATTAGCCGTTGGATCTGTTGTTGTGGGATGGCTGCCCACTCTTCCCGCAGTGCAAGAGACAACTGTCGGAGATTGGCTGGAGCCACGTCTCGCTGGCGGAGTCGTCTGTCGAGTTCATCCCATAAGTGTTCTATGGGGTTCATGTCTGATGACATTGCTGGCCACGGAATGGTCTGGACGTTGTTGTCAGCGAGGAACTGGGTGGTGAGTTGTGCCACATGAGGTCGAGCGTTATCCTGCTGAAAAATTGACCCTCGTGCAGCCAGAAGTGGAAGGACGTGAGGACGAAGAATTTCAGCGACGTATCGTTGGGCATTCAGGCGTCCTTCAATTTGCACCAGGTCACTTCTTCCCATGAAGTTGATCGCCCCCCACATTAGTACACCTCCACCACCATGTGGAGGAGCCTCATCATCGCTGTTCTGGGCGTAGCGCTCATGGACTCTGCGGTAAACTCTTCTCCGTCTATCGTGTCGCTGGAGCACAAAAAATGATTCATCACTAAACCAAACCCGTCTCCAGTCATTCCCAACGGTCCATTGACGATGCTGGTTCGCCCACTGCAGTCGGTTCTGGCGATGCCTGCCCGTAAGAACAGGACCTCTGTAGGGTCTTCTAGCCCAAAGACCAGAGTCGTGCAGCCGGTTCCTGACCGTTTGATCTGAAATTCGACGAGCTGCTGACATTGACTGGACTGTGGAGGACGCAGATGCAAGTCGATTTCTGAGGTGACGCAGCCGTATGAAGCGGTCTTCGGCAGGAGTTGTTACTCTGGGTCTTCCACTGCGCGGCCGGCCTGCCACTGAGCCAGTTTCTTGAAATCGCCTCCAAAGGCGACTAATGGTGCTTCTAACCACATTAAATTGTCTGGCCACTACACTTTGTGACTGTCCAGTCTGTAAACGTCCATTGATGATGAGTCGTTGTAGTGAGATGAGCCATACTTGCGCATTGAATTTTCAACTGAATTTATTCGAGGAGCGTCAATCTTTTATAGGCATTCAATAATATGGTCAGAGAGTTTTGTGTTCAGTAAGTTTCAGTCTGTAAACGTCCAATGATGATGAGTCGTTGTAGTGAGATGAGCCATACTTGCGCATTGAATTTTCAACTGAATTTATTCGAGGAGCGTCAATCTTTTATAGGCATTCAATAATATGGTCAGAGAGTTTTGTGTTCAGTAAGTTTCACGGGATTCTCATGAACCTGTCACGAGTTATTGTCAAAGATGTTGTTTTGACCTTGACCTCTTTCATGACCTCACGAATCATGAGGTGAGTACAATTCAGGTAACCACGAGATAACAATCGACACTCACATCCTTTACTTACAGTGTAAAAAACATAAGGAATTTAAAGTTATTAAAATGTCAGAGACTACTGACAGAGGAATGCTGCAATTTGCTTTCCATTTTGTTTACATTCCTTGGATACGTTACGTCGGTACAATTACGGTTTATGTGGGTAATGTTACAGATAATTGTTACTATTTCACCCATTTTCTCTTCAAGAACACACAACCTACAATTTACGAGGTTTTTTGAAGGAAATTCTGTCCACGCATTTTTTGTCTTTTTCTTATTTTCATACTCGACAATGTTGACACAGCCATTTTTGAAATTATTTATTACAACGTCCACAAATAATCTATTTTTTGTTGTTCATCTTACCTATGTGGCCTGGTATGATATTTCTAAAAGGTATTTTCTTTTACACCTGAGTGTTCTGTTTTGTTAGAGTTATTATCTTCATATTTGTGAACCAAAGGCCGCATTAAACATAAAGAAAAGAAGGGTAGACATTTTTTTCATTCATTGTTTTGAGTACCGATGTCGACTGGCGTTCTTAATCATGTCTCTACATATTCTAGGGTCTGTGGTATTCTGAATCACCACCACCACCATCATCATCATCATCAACAGCAGCATAATCACAATCATAATCATCATCACTTTTTCTTTTGACTCCTTATAGAGCAAAGAGCCACCACTAGAGTTGGTCCCTTACAGTAAACGTGTACCAATTATTCACATGCTCTGGTAGCGGCGGTTTCTGTATCAAATCTTTTTTATATTATGCGATTGCCAGCCCCATATATCAATATATATAAAATCCCAGCTTCTTCTGTCAGTACCGCTAAGGGATGCAACTTTGGTTGAAAGTTAGACATCAATTGTATTGTTTCCCTTATATGTACTCTCCCGAAATAGTAACACTTACCAAAGAACAATGCGCAAATGACGGTGTGCACAAAAATATATTTATAGAATGTATGATCACGTATACACACATTGGGATCCTCGCTCCTGCTACAATGTTCGTGTACTGTGGTGATGCACTGTGGTTTTTAAAAAATACTTTTGAATAAGTAAAATTGCCGTTAGATATTGGTGCTTTTGAATGTAATTCCCGTCTTATGACGGGCTTTTACACTAGTAACCTCATTATAGTCGCCATGTACGACACGCATGAGGGTGCAGTCTTATTCTTTCCTGTGTGTTGTGTGTAACTACTTACAATACATTTAAAACTCTTCAGCCAGTTTACAATGATTTTATTTATATTATGAGTTATATTCTCATGGTAAACCGTATGTGTAAAGCGTGTCCTGAAACAATCACACGTATTTAAAAAAACCAGCATTCCCACGAATCTGTGTGTTTAATGCTTGTAGCGAAACATCACATGTAGACAATTTAGGCATTCTCACGAATCTGTATGTTTACAGCTTTTAGTGAAATATCACGTGTGGAAAAAAATGGCATTTTCATTAGTCTGTATGTTTAATGCCTGTCGTGAAACATCACATGTGGGAAAATATGCAGTCTCAAAAATCTATATGTTTTACTGCATGTCGTGAAACATCACTTGTGGACAAAAATGTGCAGTCTAAAAAAATCTATGTTTAACTGCATGTCGTGAAACATCACTTGTGGATAAAAAATATGCAGTCTCAAAAATCTATATGTTTTACTGCATGTCGTGAAACATCACTTGTGGACAAAAATGTGCAGTCTAAAAAAATCTATGTTTAACTGCATGTCGTGAAACATCACTTGTGGATAAAAAATGTGCAGTCTCAAAAATCAATATGTTTTACTGTATGTAGTTCTCACGGGATTGCCTCCCCTACTCTGTGTGACGTATAATGGAAATATAGCCTACAGTGTCTGACAGTTTTTCGTGATCTCGCAGCGTCTACGATTCACGCTAGCACAGCCACGCAACTTACAGCCTGCGTTTACTCACTTTTAATCCACGCCTCTTTTCCCTGAAACGTAAATAAACGGAAATATTACCAACTTCCGCGACCTGCTAGCCATAACGGGAGCGAAATCTGGTTTGTTTACCTGAGTTTCTCACGCGAGCTGATCTGTCAATCATCGGATAACAGACAGACGCACGTGGGATAACACCGGACCCTTTTGTAGTAAAGGCACGGGCGAAAAACAATTTCCCGTGTACTCTCTGATGTTCGTACATACAGGGGAGATAAACTCTTTGATCTCCAGAAGCGGGCAAATCTACGGAGAAGCCCGTTACGCGGTTTAAGTCTCTGTTGTCGGTTAGCAACGCCGAACAGAGCGACCGTAAAGCTTTTATCTGGGGAAACGTAGTTTCCTGATTTCTGCTATGCCTCAAGTGTGAAAATTAGCATCCTCTGGAGAGCAGATAACCGACATGATATATATACTGTGGCTTCTCAAATCAGTTATCAGTTGTCGCTCAGAATTTTTCGAAGAGTCGAAACACGTCGCCTAGAACCATTGTGAATAGATGTATTAATAGTTTCGTGGGGATTTCATTCTGATTTTCTGGCATGACCTGATCAAACGGCGACCAGCGGTTTATTTTGGTCTATTGTGGTCTATTGTAGTCCTTTTCTTCATCTACTGATTGATTAATGTAGTCCTTTTCTTGGCATTACGCGTCCCCAAGTTCAGTTGTGAACAGGAGTTGGCAAAGAGTCAAATAAACATTTTAAATAGTAAAGTTAACTGGACTTACAAATACCCAGATATTGATTCAATTTTATCAGCCCACTGTGGCGTAATACCAATCTCATAACCATCTGACTTTTGACAGTCATATCAGAGGATTTATCCAGCAAGTTACGCTGTTTCAAAATCGGCACTCACCCCCAGAGCCAGCCGATAGGATTTACCATCATCATCATAAATAACAGTTTTTTTTAGCAACCAGATGTTTCCCTATACTAGAAGGATTTGCTACTGTTTACTGTGAACACCAGATCTTGTTTTTTTTCGCTACATTAACTATTCGAGGTGACATTTGTTTATCCAGGAATCAACCACCAAATTAGGCGTTCCCCCTTATACAATTTAATTATTCGAGGAGGGACTGGAGCCCAATTTGGAAGAAAAAAATACTGGAATATATATATATATATATATATATATATATATATATATATATATATATATATATATATATATATATATATATATATATATATATATATATATATATAATATGTCCAAGAGATTTGTTCACCAAGAGTAGGTAAGAAGAACGAGTGAGTGGCCACGTATGTCAGAGAGAGTGAATATTTTCTTTGGTTACAGGAAAATTGTATTACCTGAGTCTGCTTAAATCTTGTTTATTTTACTGGATAGCTTTAGTAGGAACTTGTTCTTTTTCTTTACTGTCTATGCTGTAACATAGTGCTAACCTTTAACCTTTGGGGTTATTAACTTGTTGGGTTCTTTTCTTCTCAATGAGGGGAGGGCACATGTATTCTGTTATTTTTCTATGTATGAGTTCCGATTTTATTTGATCTTTCTTTAGATATTCGATGTTGTAAAGTTTAATGATAATAAACAACAAAAGAACTTACCTTTGTGTGTTGGTCAGACACATACCCAATTTACCATAGTTTTTCACGTTTGTGTGTCTTGTTGTCACATAGCTGTGTGTGTGTGTTTAGTTAAACTTATATTTCTAGATATAGGGAGGTGCAAGATTGTCTTGTACTAAAAAAAGATAGTCGTATAGATAGGCTGGACTAGAGAAACTACTCATTCCAGAGACAGATCTTCTGCTTAAACTATTCACTCGTGATATCTATTCTCACACTTTTACTTCTCACGTACTATCACCATCCACTCTACTCTCTACTCAGGCGGGACCATAAATAACTTTCAAACCTATCAAAATTTACGACACTCTGCAGTGGTGGACCAACAATGGCCAAAATTTTAGAGTATACAATGAGGGTCCTTAAAGGTATCTACCTTCGCTCAAGATTACTGTTGGCAGAGTTCTAAATAGAAGGATGGTGCTTCTATTTAGGGACTCTTCAAAGGATATTTCAGAAATCAAGCACAACGCTGAATTTATCACAGCTGTCGTGAACTTTGTATCTGCCTGCCCCTTCTAAGAAGATAAAGATATATTAGTTCGTTTCTGAGCCCTCAACTGAATAATTCAGAAAAATATTACTTAAGTAGCTCTGTTGTATTATATATTTAAGACAACTGAATCATACGTGTGCAATTCAATCTGTAATAATTAATTCAACTATTAATTTGTTAATACATATAACAAATTTCATAATCAATTATTGTTTAACACGGGTAAATTATTAAGTGAAGTTAGTGAATTGAAAAATGTGGACATTTTCTTCACAGAAAATTAGTTCTGGTGGTTTGATGTTGTGTCGAGAGGTATTTTCTAACACTGGTATATACAATACAACTTGTATCACAAACTTTTATTACAAATTTTGAGACGAAACAGATGTCTCTGCTAAGTATAAGTTTCCTGACACTAGTCAGGCGCCTTCCCGCTGTCTTTTCCATGTACCCTTTTCCGTCTTTCTCAGTAATTTTACCCTCCCTGAGCATCAATGATAAACCCAGTGGATTGGATGAAAATTCATTGTTAACTCAGTTAATGTGACGAAAAAATGTGGCTGGACAGCTGAAAACGACCTTTGCCTGATTTACGCATGTTTAATTTACGCATGTTTATTAATATAAACTTAATAATAAAATGTTAATATAATAAATATTTACAAAATGATGTCATCATTATCCACTCCCTGCTCCACTTGGAGTCTAGTGCTACTTCTGGTTTTGTTTCCCTGTGAGAGAACCTGCATGAAATAGTCACCAGCGCTTGCTGTGGTGGCTCATGACTCTATCATTTTCATATGCTGAGGCTGTCAGCCTTGTATGAACATGTACACCACCAGCGAGTTAAACATGTCAAACGCAATATATAAAATAAAAAGGGTGTCCGAACGAGAGCAGGTAGATTTGAATTGCCCGCCATTTCTGTGGATTTTGTTTCTGTCACTTCATATTTGGCAGACGTCAAATAGAGACGTGGCAAATTCATTATGGAGAGGTACACGTATGACCAACGTGTTTCAATAGTTAAAACTTATTATCAAAATCAGTGTTCAATTGCGGTGACTCGGCGTAAATTACGTGACATTTTGAGTCGTAATCATGTGCCTGCAGTATGCACAATTCAGCGTTTAGTGGCGGTATTTGAAGAAACTGGTTCGGTGGTGAATCGCTCAAGGCCTCCAGCACCTCGGAGCGCTCGTTCATTGAAAAACATTGATGCTGTGCGTGAAAGTGTAGCTGAAATGCCGGGCACCTCCATCAGACACCGTTCACAAGAACTTGGCCTATCTCGGTCATCTTAACACACAATTTTGCGTAAAGATCTAATCCTACACCCATATAAGATCCAGCTGACGCAAGCTCTTCAACCTGCAGAACACGAACGGCGTCGTAATTACAGTAATTGGATGTTAGAAGCCATTGAAAATGACCCTGAATTGTGGAAGAAAATCATCATGAGTGATGAGGCTCACTTCCACCTCAGTGGCTTCGTAAACACTCAAAATAGCCGTATTTGGGGAAGCGAAAATCCACGAGAGATACACGAGAAGCCTCTACATCCTCGGCGAGTGACAGTCTGGTGCGCTATGTGGGCTGGAGGTGTGATTGGTCCATACTTTTTTTAGAACGCTCATGGCAATGCTGTTACGGTCAATGGCGAACGCATCGGGACATGATTAACAACTTTTTCGGTCCGCAATTGGAGGATTTGGACCTACGTGACATGTGGTTTCAACAAGATGGCGCCACGTCGCACATAGCACGCGACACAAGAGAAATTTTGAATAGGATGTTTCCGGACAAATTAATTTCGAAATTTGGCGACATCGACTGGCCTCCAAGATCGCCACATTTAACTCCATTAGACTTTTTTTAATGGGGTTTTTTGAAAGGGAAGGTCTATACCAACAAGCCATAGACTATTGAGCAACTAAAAGTCAATATTCGAGAGGATAAGGATATCGCCGCTATACAAGTTGAAACATGTAAAAATGTCATGCAAAATGTGCTCCAAAGGGCGCGCATCTGTATGGCTAGCAGAGGCGGCCATTTAAATGATATAGTGTTCCACACATAACTGCCAGGTCTAAATAAAACATACGTAACATAAAATTGACAATTGTTTCACTTTTAGACTAGTTATTCAAAAACAAAATCTACCTGTTCTCGTTCGGACACCCTATATGTTACAACTTATCCCGTAAAATCTGGTTCTTTACAGACGTCTGGCACAGGAAGATTTCCGAATAATGTCGGGCCACAGGGTATGAGGCCGTCTTACAGGTGGTCTAGCATTACTGTCAGAACCAACTCATGCTGTGGATTTATCACAACAATGATACTGCTAATTATAGGCTCGCTCCCTAGGAGCATGACCAAAACATAATGGCTGACATAAGAAATCAACACCTTCGGCAGGTACTTCCCTTTATTAATATAAGCACACACAATTAAGCCTCACACGGCCAACAAAACGTATGGAATACACATATATAAATGCCAGAGAAACTTGTCTCCAATAATTTATCTCATAGCCTCATACATACCAGTATGACTACACTGTACAAACACTGTACTGACTATCGCTCATCCTAGCGATCCAAAAATCTATGACAAAGCAATACTTAAATCATGAACAACTCGTCATATGCGACCTGAAGATAATATCCACTAGACACTACACTAATCAAGAATTACACATAATATCCAACAGACCCAAATATGGAAATCTCTGGCTAGAATTCCATTCCAAGAACCGCACAACACTTGCTGGCGAAAGGGAACAAATATGTCCGTCCACTTGGAACGCTGGCTAGAAACTCACTGTCCTTTCCCGCCTAGACTTCTTCCCGCTTCCGCCTTGTCACATGACCTCGACAGTAAAGTTATCTCAGTGTTGCCAAAAACACACTCTAGCCAGTCTGATATTTCGGCGAAATAGCGCCGTGACAATTACTTTATTTATAATCTCACTATTATCCTGTTTGTAGTTCCGAGAACTTTGTGGTTTCCAGTATTATACCATTTTTATAAAGTTTTCTTGCTGGTTAATTGGTTCAATCCTCTTTATTGGAATCCTGTTTTTCTTCGGTCCTGGCTTGTCTGAAACTGTCGTCTTGACTCAGTGGAACACAGTGCCGGAGTCAAAACTTCTCACCCACTCTGTCAGCTTCCTACGTGGGTGAAAAGCCCCCAATCAAACATCGTCTAGTATAATATATTTCATCTAGACCAAACAGATTCGAATGTATGACTTACGTATATAATATATCTTCTCCCCCCACTTCTCATGAAATTCCGCACGACACGGGTAATTTCAAAAATCCTCCCATATAAGGTATTGACGCTACCGGTTTATTAGATGACTCATGGTTGGAACTCATAACAAAACCTCAGTTTAATTTGTTATCATAAATGCTAACAAACAGGAGTCCATACCCGGAAGTGTTACCTAATATCCTGCCACACCCAAACTTTTCGCCGTGTGTTTGTTTTTTCAACACATGTAATGGCCGTTTTATGTTGGGTCCCAGCTGGATTTTTTAAATGTTATCTCTATCCATGGTAGATCAGAAAAAATAACATCAGGAAATCTGAGCTATTGCGTACCAATGTGAGAGAAAATACAGGTAAGTAAGAAATGAATGGAAGGCACGGACTGTAGTGAAATTGACAGAGATACAACGGTAAAATTCCTCCAAGGATAACATTTAAGGATAAAAACATAATGCGTAGGCTGCTGATGTACATGATCGCCTAGACCGCGGGTCATCACCCTCCATAAATTGACTTGCTAGACCGGAGGGGAACGGAGTATCAAAAGGGAAAAAAATATGACTGGAAAGGCTAAAGGGGGGGGGGAGGGGGGGGGGGGGGGGGGGGGGGGGGGGGGGGGGGGGGGGGGGAATGGATGAAAGTAAAAAAATTCAAGTCCCCCAAATTGACACGAGGTACGGAATTGGACGTTTTGCGATACCAAGCGCTTGATTTGAATTTGAGCGGAAGAACGCAGATGTCTGAAAAAAATTACAAAAATTAAAAAGTAAATTTTTCTTAATATTAATGTTAGGAATATAAAAATTAGCTGGCCAGATGGCCTATTCTGAGCAGTGAACGAATATGGTCTTAATTTTACAGACGGATAGATAATATTGAAAATAATGACAAAAGACAGTGTAGTTTACATCAGCCACAGACTGCATTGAATCTAACATATCGTTATTTGCACACAAAAACACGACCTTGGGGACGCAGGTGTTCAAATTTACTTGGCATAGAAGTGAAGGGACATTGGTGGTAGCTGTGTCTAAATATAACTTTTTACAACAAAAAATTTGAAGGGGAGAGAACGGTTGGGTCAAAAATCGAGCACAATTTTGTAGAAACACAAGTAGAGACGGACAGACTAACAGATAACCATCCATACGTGACTGAAGCTTGACTGAAATGACTTTAGTGAGGAAATTTGAAATTAAAAATAAACCTCGGCAGTGATTGGCCACAGACAATCATATCATTAGCGCTCAGAGCGCATTTGGGGTCATTCTTCAATAATTGTTCAGTGTTAGACACAGATTTTTAAAGTGTGGTGTTTTCCCATATGAAAGACAGTGAGTTAAATTTAGGGACGCCATCCTATAGCCAGCAGCTCAGCTGAGTTTTGCTAGCACTTCTGTGTTAATTATTCATAATCTGGTAAGATTGAAATTATTTCTTTATATATTTTGAATATTGTTTCATGTTCGAGTGATTTGATACTGCCATATCATAATCTAGCCTTACAAACAAGTAGGGATTTTGCTCTAGACCCCCCGCCCAAGTCAGGGTCTAGGGACTAACAATGTACCTAAACACCAGCAAGGATTATGCAAGACAGATCAAGAGTTGCGAATAAGGAAACATATTACCTATCCTCTTTTAGGGTAGAAAACTAATAATTAATTTTCAGAATCTATAGTCTGGGAGGATCTATCGGATGTAAACCCACCATGGTAACTGTGCTGTTTGGTCAGAGAGATCTGACCTGTCTGTATAATGTGGTTGTTGTGTCAGTGTGGTGTCCAGACGTGGGTAGAGAATAGATTTTGACACATGGCCCATACTTTGATTGCAGAGCTGCGAGTTTCTGTCGTCCACGAAGAAGTATCTATTCGGGGGGTGATTTACACAAGTGTATCTGTGCAGTCCTTGTGACAGAGACCACCATTATTGCCCGCCAGCACGGAGAGGTGGGACCACCTGAGTTCAGCACCAGAGCTACAAATACCAGATGAGTGAGCCTCTGGTCTGCTGGATATTCACCAACCCCATTTAGTTGCAGATACCCCATAAAAATTCCCACCATTTTCTGGACACTATGTAGTCAATATAGACAGGTGTGATGAGACCACCCCTACAGCACAGACAATAAATATCCTCCTTAGTAGCTGACTACCAGAACATTTTAATAAAACTAACTATTCTAGTACTTAAATATGTACACTTTTGCATTTATTATGTAACATTCCATGCATAATTTTCATAAATTTTAAATCCTTCTTTTAAAACAAGTTCTGGTCAAAATAAAACTTGATCCAGAACAAATAAATGTAATATAATTATATCAAAAACTTTACACACGTGAGTTAGTTCAGTGTATTGTAACACTTGTTAATCTTATTAGTCTTGTTAAATATCTATGGGTATATTTATAACTATCACACCACAGTACACATCATAACCCTAGACACTTTACGCAGCTACATTCATAAAAAAAAAATTAAGTGTGAGGTCGTAGTGGTAGCAAGAAAGGCCTTCTGACAATTCTCAATTACATTTTATCTCAGGAGCCTTCACAGCTGGCCTCATACAATTTACATGTAGTACCATCATCATCATACAAAACCATCAATACCACCACACGGACATTTCGTCACAGTCGAGAAAGACCACTTGTGGGAAAAAAACTTGTATGCATTTTGGTGTCTGAGTGAAATCTAAAAAACGATTAGAAATAGAACGAGTAAAATCTTCCACATGCCAGATAGTCACTTTGTCAAGGTAATTCTTTCTCTGTGTCCCTCCTCTTCTTCTCTTTGAATTGAATTTATCTGTTGTTGCCAGATTCTCCAGTCGTTCCGTTCTCATGACATATCCAAAGAATTATGTCTGTGCCTTATTAGCGTTGATTAATTGACAACGTTTTCTCCGAGAACGTACCAGTTTTATTTTCTGACCACAGTTGATTCATTTTCCAAGGAACCATGTCTCTGCTGTAGCCAAATTTCATTCCATCTGTTCTTTTGTCATTGTCCATGTCTTACATATATAAAGGATATACATATAGAATCGTATTAGTCTCTTCCTCACTGCCATGACAGTCTTTGTTTTTTTTTATAGGAATGTCATGATGTAGACAGGATCTTGACTATGCAGTTCTTGCCTTAATTAGTTAGACATATAATGTTACGATAGGCTGAAGACAGTTAAACAGTTTCTCTTGTTTTAATGCTTGTATTGTTTATACACGTGTTATATTCTGAGATTTCCTAAGGTGAAACATGTTGAGCATCTGGTACTGCACACTAAGCCTGGGGCGTCACTTGAACCCCAGAGTTAACTCCGGTTTTTACCTGGTTGACTGCAAATAGGGAGTTCTCACTGTGATAGATGGCAGGTGAGTGAAGCTAAGTGCTGGCTCTATGCAGAACGTGACGATTACATGGTTAAAAATAGCGCTTATGCTTCCTTTTCCTTAAAAAAAGTTCACACTATGTCTCCGAAATTTCTGTTTTGATGCTTTTACGCAACATTATTTTACAACATAATCCTGAATGATATTTTTGTGAGCTAATTTTTTTTTTTTTTTCCGAACGCCAGCTATTACTCGAGACGAAATCTCAAGTTAGTATGTCTAACCTGACTGAGACTGATTTTACGTGAGTATCCCTTTTTTCTTGCACAGAGACAGGTGTCCACTCGCCATTCAGGCAGATACTCGCCGATTTCGGAGGTACCTATTAGAACTGGGTCGGCTCAGGAGCCGCCAGTCCCTGGTCGACGATACTCCTTCAAATGTACTCGCCAGGGCTCGAGTTAATCCAGTCCAAATCCCGGTCGACGAAAATCTTCAAATTTCCTCGCCCGGGTTTGATCCTGGGTTACCTGGTCGCCAGCGCAGTGTGGTAACCAGTACGCTAGCGCTAGTAAATTAAAGAGGCTAGTTTCGCTGGCAACTCTCATATTCTCTAAAAGTATGGCGCACAATAAACTCTCTGTGCATCGATTTATTTTAATGATATATAACAAAATGATATCTGCAAAAGTGGATACATACCTGATGATCTAATAACATTTTTATCAGCAGTTTCGCCAAAGAAAACAAAAGTCATCGAGTGCAAAGACCTGCGCACAAATAGTTTTATGAGTCTTGTGATCAAAATATTAGTAAGAATTAGCAAGTGGCTGGTTAAAAAAAAAATGACGGAAAAAACTATGGTTTGCTTTTTCCGCTTCATGTGTGATGCACGCTATCTTCGCTTTTAGTCTGCATCTTTAGCTCGCTGTTATGAAACGTCTTCTGTCACGTTGGTGGCTCTCTGTGATTGATGCTAGCGTCTTCTGCTTGTGTTTCGATTCTACGACATAGTGGTAATGGAATTATTTATTTAAAAAAAAAACACACACACACATTGACCTCTGCCTTCTAAAAATAATAATATTTATAAAAAATTTAAGATTACATTGATCAAATGTTATCTATAAATGTTTGAAAAATGTGAAAAACCTTCAGACCAATTCATTCTTTAAAAATCCAGATTGATTACTTCTTACTTACTTACAAGGGGATTGCCATAAGTCTTGGGCCTGACCATGAAGGGAGTCACAGGAGGAAGATGAAACTTGGCACATTTAAAGTTCATCATATTTGCACTGAATGTGTGAAGTACGCGTTTGTTTCTTCAATGGGTTTTCCCGCTACGGTGCACGGCGCAATGTACCCTATTTCTGCTCCAAATATTTGACAAAATGGAAAAGAAGGAGGCCAGAGCTGTGATAAAATTTCTATTGTTTCAGGGAAAAACACCTACAGAAATACACAGGGAGATGGAACCAGTGTTTCGTGAGTCTTGTCCTTCATATACTTTGGTGGGACCTCAAGACGCAGCAATAGAGACCGCAGTCAGCGACTCATAGCTTGACTGCCTGCGTCAGGACCAGCGAACCAGAGCTGGTCAAGACCGCACTCCACCTCCACGTGGTGGTCCTGGAAACAGTCTGCAGCTGTGCAGGCTGGCTGAGCGAGTGTGGATCGAAATGGGAAGGCAAACCCGGTCCTAAAAATGCCGTGCAGAAGTCGGATGTGTCGACCGAAAGGTGCAGATATCACAGCTACGTTGTAAACAGACACAACGCAACCACCGTCCTTTTCAGGGCGAACGAAGAAGAAGAAGAAGAAGAATATACTTTGGTAAAAAACGGGTGTCAACAGTTTAAGTGCGGCCGCTCAAATGTTGCTGATCTGCCAAGATCTGGTAGACCAGCCTCAGAGTGCAACGATGAAAATGCAACAAGAGTGAAGAAAATCATTGACCAGTTTCGAAAAATGACAATTGTGGAGATAGCAAGTAGAGTAAAACTAAATGAAAGAACAGTTTATAGAATTTTACACAACAGACTGAACATGAGAAAAGTGTGTGCACGCTGGGTTCCGCGACTGTTGACACGTGAACAGAAGCAAACGAGGGTAAATTGCTGTCAACAGTTGCTCAAAAAGTGTCAGTCAAAATAATTTTTGGAGACCGTGGTGACAGTAGATGAGACTTGGGTACACCATTATGACCCCGAATCCAAAATTGCCAGCATGCAATGGAAAACCCGGGCTCCCCAACACCTGTCAAGTCGAGAGCGCAGAAATCTGCAGGAAAAGTGATGCTGACTGTTTTTTGGGACGGCAAAGGTGCCCTTTTGAAAGATTATCTGCCTCGTGGCAACACAGTTAATGGACAGTACTATGCAGATCTTCTCACCAAACTAAGAAAGGTTGTGACCAGGAAACGAGGGATAACGTGCACTCAAAATCTTCCTTTGCTTCAAGACAACGCGCCCTCTCACAAAGCACGGCTTGTGCAGCTAGCAGCCAACGATTAGAATATTGAAATTTTTCCACACCCACCATATTCTCCAGATTTGGCTCCATCAGACTTTTTTCTAGTCCCAAATCTTAAAAAAAACTGCTAAAAGGAATTCATTTTGACAGCGTTGAAGAGGTTATACTGGCATGTGATGACTGGTTTAGTTTGAAAAATAGGGTGTTCTACTCCCAAGGTCTTTTCAAGGTCAAGCAGAGATGGCAAAAGTGTGTCAATTCAGATGGTGGCTGTGATAAAATTAACCGTGATACAACGTTAAAATATCTCCAAAGATAAAATGTAGGGATAAAAATAATGCGTAAGCTACTAGACGACATGATCGCCCACGCCGCGGGTCACCACCCGCCATGGAAACTAACTTGTTAGACGTGAAGGCAAAACGTTTACCCTTGGAACGGGATGAGAACGGAGATCAAAAGGAAAAAATATGACTGAACACGTGCTTGAAACTAGCAAGGCTAAAAAGACGCAATTGGTGGGGAAAGGAAAAAAATTCACGTCCCCAAGTTGACACAAGGTAAAGAAATCGAAAAAAGGGACCTTAGCTATTATACGCAACAGTCATTTCTTGGACGCTTTTGCGATAACTTAGTCCTTTTATTTGAATTCAGCGGCAAACGCATTACAGAAGATGCTCGAAAATATTTCAAAAAACCAACTAACCTTGAAAAGTAACTTTTTCTTAATAATAATGTTAGGAATATAAAACCTAGCTGGCCGGATGGCCCATCTTGAGCAGTGAAATAATATGCTTTCATTTATACAGACGGATAGATAATAAGAAAGATATTGACAAAAGACTGTGTTGTTCATATCAGCGAGCGACTGCATTGAAACAAAAATGTCACTAATTTTCAAAAACTGCGGCCTTGAGACTCAAGTGCTAAAATCCAGTTGGAATGAAAGAGAGGGAATGTGGTGGAGAATTGTGGCTAAAAATAACTTTAAAGGCAAAATTGTGTAGGGGACGGCAGAGTTGGTTCAAAAAAAACAAGTGTGTTTTTTTTGTGAAACGCAAGTAGAGACAGACAGACCAACAGACAATAATACATACTTGACTGAGGTATGACTGAATTGACTTTTGGTAGGAGGTTTGAATTTGAAACGGAAAAAAGGCGGTGATTGGCCACAGATAAACATATTATCGGCGCTCAGACGCGCATTTTTGCCATTCATCATAAGTTGTCCAGTAGTAGACACAGTAATTCTTCAGTGGTGTATTTCCCAAAAGCTAATTGAAATATTTAGATGGACGCCATACTAGAGCCAGCAGCTCAGCTGAGTTTTGCTAGCATATAACTGTGTTCTCTATTCATAATTCTGAACTGTGAGTTTTTTTATTTGGCACCAAAGTGGTGTCAAATGATGTGTTGAACAATACAAGAGTGGGACCGTGCAGTCTAATATTTTGGCAGAGCATCCTTATATTGCCCCCAAGCACGGAGAGGTGGGGCCACCAGATTCCAGCACCAGAACTACTCAGTCAAGATACGTGAGCGTCTGGCCTGCTGGACATTCACCAACTTATTTTCTAACACACCAACTATATTCCCATCAATAAATGGACAATGTTTAGTAGCCATAGACAGGGAGTGATGAGGCCACCCCAACAGCACATCCATTAATCGTTCTCCCAGATAAATTACAACTATAAACAGTAGTAATATTAACTAGTCTTGTAAAATACATATGTACACACCTTTCATTTATTATGCCATATATTCATGCAGTTTATTCATAATTTCAAAACCTTTCATATGTTCTGACCAAAATAAAACTTTGGTTCAGAACAAATAAACTTAAAGAAAATTTACTATCAAAATTTTACACAGCTTGAGTTAGTTCAGTGTGTTATAACATTTTATTAATATTATTAGACTTATTAAATATCTGTGTGTGTGTATGTAAACTACCACAACACATTACATATCAGTACCCTAGAATTTTAACGTAGCCACATTCATTAGTAAAAAAAAGATAGGTGTGAGGTCGTAGTGGTAGCAAGAAGGGCCTTCTGTAAATTCACAGCTACATTTATCTCAGGAGCCTTCACAGCTGACCTCATGCATCACACTAGGTAATATCACAATCATACAATACCATCAAATCCACTACAGTGGCTATATTGAAAAGGAATAAACACTATACAAAATTTCAGCTCCCTGTGACATGTCCTTCATGGTCAGACCCAAGACTTATGTCAATCCCCTTGTACTTACTTAGTCGTTCCCCTTCTACCGTGAGGTGTAGAGGTTTGGAAGAGAGAGCGCCAGACTATCTTATCGGCTTTCTTCCTCCGGGCCTGGTTCCATTCTAGTCCTCGGTCCTTCAAAGATTGTCTAATGTTGTCTTCCCAGCGCACTGTGGGTTGTCCTGGGGGTCTGGATCCCTGGTTCTTTGTTTCCCATGCTTGTCGTGGTAGCCGATCTTCTCCCATTCTGCAGACATGGCCAAACCATCTTAGTTGGGACTGTTCTACTTGGGTCTGCAGGGGGTGGGATTTTAGGCCTTGACGTATCGTCTGGTTGCGGACCATGTCTCTTCTTGTTATTTCAACCACCTTCCTCGGATACTTCATTTCTGAGGTTTGGATCTGGCTTTTGTGGGTTGTAGTCATTGCCCATAACTCGCATCCAAATGTCAAGACTGGGACATAGGTGGAGCGGTATACAGCCATCTTCCTTCTTACTTACAGTAATGTATTTTGTATAACATGTACAAGTTCGTTCGACTACACACCTTCGTTTATGTCATATGTCACGAACCGTTTATAGAATGAATGTCAGTACTCATGCTCCGGCGGGAGCTAGATGTATTTATGTAAGTTGTGAGTTGAAATGAGTGATTGTTAAGTTTGAGTGTGGGCATGAATGCATTAGTAGCAGTAAGCACTAATGTTGAGTTCACGGGCATGACTGAGTTGTTGTGAACGAAGTGGTGGTGAAGACTGGTCAGGTGTGAAAAGGGTCATGTGGGGTTTCGAGAGATTGGAGCAAGTAAGAGATTACGTGGAGAGAGAGGTGAACTGGATGAATATATATATATATATATATATATATATATATATATATCATATATATATATATTATAATATATATATTCGGCTTATATATATATATATATATATTTAAATCATATATAATAAATATATTATAAAGGTAATAAAGGATCCCGTTACACGCCCATTGAGGCATATTGGGAATATGGTGTTAGGCCCATATTTTCTTGACCATCGGCATGCTAGGGGTGATGTGGTCAGCATCACGCTGGCCGCCTTAACCATCGCAACCAAGAGGTCCTCCTATCCTAAATAGCGGGGGGCAAAGTATTTTACAAAACTAGACTTATCGAGGGGGTATTGGCAAATTCCCTTAGCAGAAGGCGCTAGGCCACTTACGGCATTTTCTACCCCTCGGGATCTTTTCCAGTTTAATTATATGTGCTTTGGACTGGTGAATGCCCCTGCAACTTATGTGCGAATGATGAGAATGCATTTGAGTGGACGGAAGGATGTTATTTTATATATTGATGACATCTGTCTGTTTCATTACACTTGTGGTGAACATGTAGAGGGTTTGAAGTCACTGTTATCATGCCTTCGGGTGCATCACCTTACAGCAAGTCCCAGTAAGATTAAGAT
This sequence comes from Oreohelix idahoensis, assembly GCA_024509875.1. Classification (NCBI taxonomy): domain Eukaryota; kingdom Metazoa; phylum Mollusca; class Gastropoda; order Stylommatophora; family Oreohelicidae; genus Oreohelix; species Oreohelix idahoensis. The sequence goes on from JAMPIV010002948.1 coordinate 219,419, forward strand.
GTGGTTTCATGAGTTAACGTTTCTGGGCTATGTAGTAGGACAGGGTGTTTTAAAACCAGTTGATCAGACAGTTTGGAGAATTTTGAATTTGCAACATCCAAAAACAAAGAAACAAGTTCGTAGTTTACTCGGTCTGATACATTTTTATCATAAATTTTTACCCAGGTTCTCCTCAGTGTCGGCAGCTCTGACATCGCTCACTCAAAAGGGCACGCCAAAAAGAGTGGTCTGGACTGAAGAGTGTGATAGAGCACTGAGGAAGATCAAGAATGTATTCCCCAGCAAGCCCATTCTTCTACTGCTAGATTTGGCTAAGCCCTTTGTACTGAGGACTAATGCTTCTGCAGTGGGCATTGGTGCATGTCTTATGCAGGAACATGATGGTTTTCTACATCCTGTCATGTATGTCAGCCGGAAGTTGCTTCCGGTTGAAACGCGATATGCCACTATAGAGAGAGAGTGTGTGTTTAGCTATTATTTGAGCTGTTTCCAAACTCTCTAGGTATTTGTTAGGATCTCATTTTGTGCTGGAAATGGACCATTGTCCATTGACTTTTCTTAAGTCATCTAGATCACCAAATTCGCGTTTGACAAGGTGGTCGTTGTTGTTACAACAGTACAACTTCACTGTTTTTTCCATTCAGGGTAAATTAAATGTTCTTGCAGATTCTTTATCGAGATTAGGAAAATTGGTGTTTTTTTTTACCACCCTTTCCATTGAAGTATCTGATACCGGTACATGAGTATTGTTGGTCAACTGTATTCTGCATGATTTTATAAGCTATGTTCTGATGGTATGTTGTGTATCTAGTACAGGTTTATAGAATAGATATTCTCCGGTATGGTAGAATTTGATGAAATTGATGTAATGTTTATCACTTTTTTTGTGTAATTAGAGTTGCATCATTATTGCCAAACGGTTGCTGTTGTATTTTTCTAGCAACTCGGTTCTATTGTAATTTTATTTTTTTTTTTTGTTCAGCATGTTATTATTGATTATTTGTAGATGGCATGTTTTCACACTGATGCAACAGATTTTGCCCACACATGTAATTATAGGTTTTGGATGGTTGGGTTCCTGATATCTAACACCCATCCAGTGAAAAACTATGTTTTTCACTTGGAGAGGGAGGGCGGATGTCACGAACCGTTTATAGAATGAATGTCAGTACTCACGCTCCGGCGGGAGCTAGATGTATTTATGTAAGTTGTGAGTTGAAGTGAGTGAATGTTAAGTTTGACTGTGGGCATGAATGCATTGGTAGCAGTAAGCATTAATGTTGAGTTCACGGGCATGACTGAGTTGTTGTGAACGAAGTGGTGGTGAAGACTGGTCAGGTGTGAAAAGGGTCATGTGTGGTAAGGCTTTCGAGAGAGAGATTGGAGCGAGTAGAGATTACGTGGAGAGAGAGGCAAACTGGATGATTATATATATATATATATATATATATATATATATATATATATATATATATATATATATATATATATATATATATATATATATATATATATATATATATATATATATATATATATATATAGTTAGTGCAGGTTGAAATATGAGCAAAGATATTGAGATTGCTCTATGCTAATATTGCTGGTGATGCACATAATACATTGAGCTTTTCTTATGGTTCATGGCCAAAGCCGCAGTCTGCCTGTGTTGTTGCTGTTATGCTTTAGTTTTGTGATATAAAGTCGGATATCGTGCCTGCATGTTGGAGTTCATTGAGTTAACATTAGCTGTGAATAACGAGCCATGTTTTATCGCTCCATGTATAATGCAATATATATATATTTGTCAATGTGCACCCACAGCTAAGCACTTGACATCATATATACATCTACGAGTGTGACTCAGATACTCAAATATTTCGGCGATTTTTCAAATCCGAAATAGAGATTGTTGGCCTCTACTTGGGATGATTTTAATTAATGTTCTAGATAATTTCCACTCAAAACACATTGCAGTTTGCTCCCTTTACGTATTTTCCCGAAAGTGTGAAATTTAGCGTTTCAGACTTTCTTTCATATCAAGACAATTACCATTTTTGATTAGCAAGAGACTAGTGAGAAGTAACATACCACCAGAAATTGTTGAGTAGCGTCTGGACTTACAAAAAGCAGATACACAAACAATGCCATGTATCTCATAAGAACATTACTATTAGAGCCATAGAAGTGAAAACAAGGTCTCTACAGCTACTTTATTGACTACTCTAAGGAATTCGAAAAAAAGGGAAGCATGAGAAAATTATTAGAATTTTGGAAAGCAAAAGACCGATTTTCCAAAGACCTTAGGAATAAAAAGGGATATTTATTAGCAACAAATAGCAGGTATAAAACATAACCACTAAATAAGACAATATTAGCAGATGACGTTTTTATTAATCCAGCGGCGCTTGGGCTCTCGCCTTTCGGCCTAATGCCATGTAGGGATATCAGCATGGTTTGGTTTTGAAAGTTGTTTTGTTTCTCCGTACAAGGTGTTCCGCTTATCTGGCCTCGGAGGAAGGAGCATTTTCCTAACATCATCGACTGCTGGGCACTCAAATAGGTAGTGGTCAACAGTTTCGTAGGGATAGTTACATAGCTGGCACTCTGGAGAGTGTTGTGGTTGGATTATGTTCAAGTAACTATTGAGTGGTATATGTTGTGTTCTGAGCCGAAAAATAGTGCTCTGATACCTCCATGTAAGATGGCCGATGTTGTCATTTGGATCAGGACCTGCTATATGTCCGTAAACCATTCTCCCGGTGTTTCCTGTGGCTCATCTGTATTCAGCTAAGTTTCTTTGTTTGTTGTTCGTATGAGTGATTTGGCTGATTGGAGAGTTGTTGCTGTGAGTGGTTGTTAGCAGATAAACGAGAGTTAGGCAAAGATGTGTACTGTCACCTGATCTGTTCTCTCCTAACAGTAAAAGCATAATTATATCCATAGAAGATTGACAGATTAAGAATTGTCTTATCACGCCTTGACGTTGTTATGTCATATGTTTCCCACGAAAATTGCAATCTTTTTCCATGGCGAGTTTTTTTCGGGCGGGAAACATAATTGCGCGCCTATTGGAATAACGCACATTTTGTTTCCATCCTCAACAATGATGGATGTTTGATTCTGGACACAGTTTCTTGACTTTTCCCCATTTCTTTATAATTTCGGGAGCCCGAATAAGTATCTTATATTTAAATTTAACAGTAGATAATGAAGGGTGTTCGTTACATTTACAATAATTCAGCCAGTTTAGTCGCTTAAGTTTAAGTTGATACTTCTTGAAATAATGATTCGGAGACGAACTAATTTTTGACGTGTTGCTCCATAACCAGTGCATCCAGAAGAATGAGCACAGGAGAATTAATGCCGTCATGAGGGCATGCAGCAGAAAAAAAAGCACAACACACAATTATTCCCACCATGTTTTGGAAGGTACTTACTCGTATACCAGAAATGGCAATTGGTGAATGTAACATAAATAACTTACTATAGGATAACAGCGTAAAAAGTGAAAAAGAGCTCTGTAGCGAGATTTGATAACACTTGCTTGGTTGTAGCGTGACACACGCCCACAGCGCGCACACACACACCAAATCCAGAAGCCAGAGTGAGAAACTGGAAGACAGTATCTGCAAGAAAAGTTATTTTTTAACGCTGCATGCAGGGCAGATTAACTTCAACCAAAACAGTCTCACCGTGAGCTTATAAATCCTAAGAGGGTTTTTATGATCAATGTTTATGATCATTCCTGATCGAGAAACTAAAGACTTGAGGATCGTTGATCCAGCTAACTGAAGCCTAGAGGTCAACCAATCTTCAACACCTTAGTCCCCCGTAGTTATAGGGCGGGCTGAAGGAAAGTCTTCCGTATTCAAGTGTGTCTCAGGAACATCGAGCAGACGTGGCTAATAACATAAGATGAGTTATATGTGTATCCATCCAACAAACACTGTGAGCAGTTTCTAAAACGACTGTCTAATGATGACAACTAGATGGCAAGAGATAATGTGACAATCCTTTTGTTGTAATTTTAGTGGAAGATAAATCCAAGACTTTTTCGCTTGTTTAATTCGATTTGTAACTGTAAATAATCATAATTTTACCATCTACCAACACCCATTTCTCATTACAAGAATAGAATATATAGATGTACATAATAAATTATGAAACTGTACTCATTTGACTTGTTAAATTTTTAACTGTTAAATTTTGAGTTACCTTTTCAAATTTAATTATATTATCACATAGGGTTACTATAGCGAAAGTAGCAACTTATACTTCTGAAGCCTAACTCTATTGTCCAGCTCAGAGTATTCACAGCTGTAACTCACTTGTGATACCAGTGTACTTCTCGGGCACTGGAACTTCATACTTTCTAGAGAGAGAGATTCTACTTCTGCTCTACCGCTATTATCATATTAGGAAAACCTTTCGCTACAAGCTCCATATAATAATTGATACGATAATAACAGAAAGTAAAATAAAAAAAGTCTGGCCTAAACAGCAAGAAGACAGAAGTAATAGTCATTTTGAAGAAACGTTATTCTTCATGATATCCGATCAAAGTAAATTAGGGCACTTGTGAAATAAGTCCACAGATTCAAATACCCACTCACAGTAATAACATCAGCTGGAAAATTGGCGTAAGAAATAATAATAATAAGAAGAAGAATAAGAAAAATATCAGTCACCCTACAGCTCCACAAGGACCGTGTGCCTTCAACAAACTATTGCCAATTCTTCGTGTACTGTGCCATCAGCTCAAAATCTTTCCATATATTCTTTATCCCCTTCATATTTCCAGTTCTCTTCTCTCTGTGTTCTTTGGTCTTCATCTATCTCTCTTTCCATGCCTTGTATTGCTATCAACAGGTTTCTAGAACGCGTTTCATATCCATCGCCAGATTTTCTTCTCATCTATCAGAAATAAAGAATAGAATAGACCAAGTAGAAACATCACTCCATCAAATAACAAGTAAGGGAAACCCACGTGGTAGGCTATATACTTTTTTTGTTTAATGTGCTAAAATGGAAACGTTCTGTGATGCTGCTGAAAATGTTGTAAACGTCACCAAGTTCTGTGATCCTGTTCACAATTTTGTGTACAGTGTCATCAAGTTCTGTGATCCTATTCACAATTATGCTTACAACGTCATCAAGTTCTGTGATCATGTCAGAGCTCTTTTCTTATAAAATTTCTATGATTTTACTGGCCAGGGACAGGTCACTCAAGGTTTCTTCAAATTTTGCTAGTTTTAATAGTCTCACAATAGAGGGTCGTACGCGAAATTTCAGCTTCCTGTGTCATTTTAAATCTAGTGAACCAAGGGTCAAAGATTTGAACCGCCCAAACAAGGAATATATCAATTAAAAATAGAAATGTCCACAAAATGTTCTCTTGTTTACCAATTTTGGCCAACTGGAGTAATAAAGGGAGTTCTTAAGTGTTATATACAGCCTATCCTGTCGTATGGAAGGAAGACATGGACAATAAAATAATATTCATCGAAGCCAAGTTCATATGGTGTTACATACGAGTATTATGGATAGCTAAAACAGTTATGAGGATGTCCTGAACGAGTCCGTTGAACAAAAAAAGCTTTTAAGGCATCAGCAATCAACTTCCTCTGGGCATGTTGTGTGAAGAGGTAACCATTCAGACAGCAGCAACAATGAGTTGAAAAAAAAGAGGACAACAAGGAGGGAAAATACTGGATAATTTAACAATCATCGCATGTCAAAAACGTCAACGAAAGAACAGATAAACAGCAATAGGTACAACGAGTTGTGGAGAGACATGATCACCTATACCAGCAAGCATGACTTTTGAAGCAGAAGATGATGATGACAAGCCATTCCCATATCTTATTCTGTCATCACCTTCTGTCAAGGTTACTCTTGTTCTTTCTTATCGTTGATTAATTTCTGTCCCATATTGTGCCTTAATCCATTCTCCTTTCAAATTATTTGTCCGTTACATTTTTTTCCCCCCTGACGACTTCAACAAATGGAACATAATCACGTGAATCCATCTTAAGTTTCATTAATAATTATTTTGTCTTTGTCATCGTCTCTGTGTCACCCCGCCCGGTTCCATTCACTCCGCCCCGCTACGCCCCATCACCACAGCATCCCGTCATACATGAGCTTTGAATCAATAAACCAAGAATTATCTCTGACAGCACGTTAGACCAGGATAATCATTGTGAGGAACAGCAGCGATTTCACAGCTCTCTTGATCTACCTAATTGATTAGGAAGCTCCCAGAATGTTCCGCAAATTCCTGACAGCAATTTTTATCCCTTAGGCAAGAGGTTGAGCAGCTGCTCCGTGGAAGAAAAAAAGTAATTTTCGACATTTGTGCGTTGGTTGAAAGAGCTAACGAAGTAATCACTGCTGTCCACAGACTGGCTGAGACATGCTAATCAAAAATTAATACATACTCCTTAAAAGTGACAAGAACCATGCACGTGCCAGGGAAATATGAGGTGAGAAAAAGACGCTAGCGACGGTTAGGACAACACACTAAAGAAACCTGATAATAGCATTACCATGGTACTGGAATTACCATGGTAAGAGAAGGTAGAGGTAGACCGAGCAAACACATGATGAACGGAACTAGAAATAGAAATGAAAATTATGAAGAAGATATGGAACGACCTTAAGCTAATGACACGTGACAGGAAGACTTGTCGGAAGGCTGTTGGCGGTTTATGCTGGGGTGGGGGGAGGGGGCTGACGGGTAATGAACAAATGAACTTAAAAGTAAACGAGCTCTCCTCAGACACGTTGCGTTTCAAACTTGCCTCTCCGCTGCAGATGTGGTATTTTCTTACTCCCCAAAATGTGTTACCCTTATAGGCTAGAGCCATCCGAGTCATTGACGCAGTTTCTGCCCTCGACGGTGCTTCGCTTACTGGTATTTTTTTGCTTCAGTTATCGCCTCAACTGACTATGGTAGACTTGTGATCTTCGCGACATCTTCGGTATTTCGTGCAAGGACAAAGTGGCAAATGTTGAAGTGTTGTCATGTGCTGGCCTTCAAAGAATGTATATACTGCTTAGACAGCGCAAACTACGCTGGCTTGGACATGTCCGCCACATGGAAGATGGTCACATCCCGAAAGATATCTTCCACGGATAACTGGCAGATGGCAAAAGAACAGTTGGGCGACCGCAGCTGAGGTTCAAACATGTGTGCAAGAGAGACACGAGGGTACTGGGCATGAATACAGCAACCTGGGAGGATGAAGCTGCCGACTGCACAAAGTGGCGATGCTCTCTACGGCGCCACCTCAGATTGGGCGAAAAGAAGCTCTCACGGCAAGCAGAAGAGAAGAGAAAACGTCGAAAGAAACAACAGGAAAATAAACAGCTGAGGGCTGTCACTTCAGGGGCGCATTCCAATAGTCAGTTATGACTGAGGGGGCTTTTATTATTATCATCTCCTTATTGAAGACAGTTTTTCTTGTTTGAAATATATTACTGTAGCCGTCAGGAATCGGTGGGAGTTTTCCGTACTTTAAAATGTAAACTTGATCTTTCAATCAATTATCTATTTTCTATTTCCTTTCATTACTTTCTTTCTCTTGCTATATTTCACTGGTAATCCGTGCCTTTGCAAGTCTAAACTTTTCAGTACTTTTTTGTTTGTTGGTGTTTATAGTAAGGATTTTTAGTTTTGTCCAGGATCTTTTCTGTGTGTCTTAGAGCAGCGTTAGTGAAAAGTTAGTTTTTTTAATGGCGGTCTAAATATGTCGAAATAATGTGTCCACGTGTGCGGTCTAGTTCTATGAAGACTTTAAATTATAACTATTCTTTGATTTTAAATAAAATAACAATTAAAACAAAACAAACATTTAATTCATTTACCGCTTGGATTGTAGTAATATTTCCCAGAAGATAAATTAAGTCTTGTTTTTTCTGTTACATAATATTTGTATTAGAGTTTATTGACGTCATTAGGCAAACTCTGTAAATTTCACAATGATGGTTGGTTATCCAAGAGGAACATTTATATATCCACAATGAAATATATATATATATATACTAACTTGTCTACTTAAAAACTTGTCTTGATATTCTCAAAGACGAAGTTCACCTAACACTATTTGTAAAATCCTCAAAAGTCCAAAATCATGGAATCGTTGGAATCATAAATCCTGAAATCACTGCCCTTTTCTCGCACTTCTCTCCTATTTATACTATTTCTTCTTTTTTTTCCCGCCAATTTTCACACGATGCTTTTTTTTTCATACGGTACAATTATCTACATTTGCACACGTTTTGTCAGCTTTTCGGCTTTTTCCACATGTCTCTCTCTCTCTCTAAACAACGGAAAAAAAAAACAAAATAGCAACTCTCACTTCACAAAATTTTCCATTCAAAACACACATTTAATATTTTCTCTGGGACTGCACTATCTTTGTCTCTCTTCGTCGTGACTGCCAACTGAACTTTAATGACCCTGCGTTTTGTGCGAAAACGCCTTATTTGCTTTACGTCTGTTATTTCTATATTCTAACACGTATAAATGGTAGTGTAGTAAGCCATGCGGTCACAAGATAGACGCAAGAATAGTCAGCTGGTGATTTTTTCCAAATAAAGAGATGTATACCCCTCTAAAGTTAGTTAACGAAACAGAGGTAATCGTCTATCTTTCTAAAGACTGGGGATTGCCCTTATGCTAGTTAGAATTACTGTGTTGTTCCCTTAGATTGCTATTATTCACCTGTGTTAATTGTTTTGTGATACGCTAGAAAACTCACATCTAGTGAGTTTTTTTTTTTTTTTTTGAGTGTAAATTTCAATAATACATGTTTATATGTTCTAGGCCCAACGGGCTGATCACCCGTTTGCCAGTCACTTTGATTACGGAAACAACAGCAAACGGATTGATTTGTCGTTGCCCTAAAGACGCCATTAGGCGTGATGGGAACAACGGCAAAGAAAATCTATTCGCTGTTGCCCTTAAGACGCCACTAGGCGTAATGGCCACTGACTGCTTTGCCGGTCGTTGGCTAAGGACGGAAGAAAAGAAGAAAAATATGTTCTAGGCGGTCAGAATTTATTTAAGCTGTACGGTTAATGACATACATGTTATGAAATGACATAACAGTAATTCTCTTTATATTGACATTTGTTTAATATACATTATTTTGATAGGAGTAAAGAAAACGTATTTAAAAAATAGGGAGTGAATTTTCAATCACCCTATACACCTGAATTAACATAACAAGGATTCTATACTTGGACTTCATCAAATGTTCTCATTTTGCAATTAAAAAAACTTGCCCTAACAGCATTTCTGAGAAGAATCAAAACTAAAAAGTCCACCCAACAAGTAATTGGAGGAAATGAGGGCGTAAAGCGCCTCCATATTGCCGGTTGTCACGTCAGAAAAGCTCTAGAAATGCTTCATACACAAAGTGTATGGCCAGTTATTCTTCACATCTTTCACAAAAACATTCATCAACAGATTCATCAACAGAAACATTCATCAACAATTTCACCAACAACAAAAACATTCATCAACAAATTCCCCAACAAAAACATTAATCAACAAATTCACAAATAAAAACATTCATCAACAAATTTACCAACAAAAACATTCATCAACAAATTCACCAACAAAAACATTCATCAACAAATTCACCAAGAAAAATATTCATCAACAAATTCACCAACAAAAACATTCATCAACAATTTCTTACTTACTTAGTCGTTCCTCTTCTACCGTGAGGTGTAAAGGTTTGTAAAAGAGAGCGCCATACTATTCTATCGGCTATCTTCCTCCTGGCTTGGTTCCATTCTAGTCCTCGGTCCTTCAAAGATTGTCTAATGTTGTTCTCCCAGCAGACTTTGGGTCGTCCTGGAGGTCTGGATCCCTGGCTCTTTGTTTCCTATGCTTGCCGTGGTAGCCGATCTTCTCCCATTCTGCAGACATGGCCAAATCATCTCAGTTGGGACTGTTCTACTTGGATCTGCAGGGGTTGAAATTTTAGGCCTTGACTTATCGTCTGGTTGCGGACCATGTCTCTTCTTGTTACTTCAACCACCTTCCTCAGATACCTCATTTCTGAGGTTTGGATCTGGCTTTTGTGGGTTGTAGTCATTGCCCATGACTCGCATCCATACGTCAAGATTGGGCATAGGTGGAGCGGTATACAGCCATCTTCGTCTTCTTACCAACTTCTCTTTTGCTGAGGAATCCTCGATTTATGGCTTGAAAAAGTCTCCCAGCTGCTGCTCTTCGGGTAGCCAATCCTTCTTTGATGCCACCCTTCCGGTCTATGACAGCTCCTAGGTTTTTAAAGTGGTCGACCTGCTCCAGTACCTTTTCTCCCAGCTTAATCTGATGTCTTCTTTCCTCTAGTGATATCACCATGGTTTTTGTTTTCGAGATGCTTATGATCATCCCTCTCTTCTCCAGCTCTTCCTTCCAGACTTGCAGGTTGGATTGAAAATGTACCTCTGATTTAGCAATCAGGGCAACATCATCAGCAAATGTCAGCTCTGAAATACAGACCTGTCTCATCTTCCAGTACCCCACTGAATACTTTCCTGTCCTCTCCTTACATGCCTTGATGAGAATTTCACCAACAACAAAAGCATTCATCAACAAATTCACTATCAAAAACATTCATTAACAAATTCACCAACAACAAAAACATTCATTAACAAATTCACCAACAACAAAATTCATCAACAAATTCACCAAAAAAAACATTCATCAACAATTTCAACAACAACAAAAACATTCATCAACAATTTCATCAACAAAATCATTCATCAACAAATTCACCACCAAAAAAAAACATTCATTAACAAATTCACCAACAAAAACATTCATCAACAAATTCCCCAACAATTAAAAACATGCATCAACAATTCCACCAACAACAAAAACATTCATTAACAAATTCACAAACAAAAACAATCATCAACAATTTTACCAACAACAAAAACATTCGTCAGCAAATTCACCAAGAACAAAAACATTCGTCAAGAAATTCACCAACAAAAACATTCATTAGCAGTTTCACCACCAACAAAAAACATTCATTAACAAATTCACCAACAAAAACATTCATCAACAATTTCACCAACAACATAAACATTCATCAACAAGTTCACCAATAACATGAACATTCATCAACAAGTTCACCAACAACAAGAACATTCATTAACAAATTCATCAACAAAAACATTAATCAACAATTTCATCAACAACAAAAACATTCATTAACAAATTCACCAACAAAAACATTCATCAACAATTTCACTAACAACAAAAACATTCATCATCAAATTCACCAACAACAAAAACATTCATTAACAAATTCATCAACAACAAAAACATTCATTAACAAATTCACCAACAAAAACGTTCATCAACAAATTCACCAACAACAAAAACATTCATTAATAAATTCACCAAATAAAAACATTCATCAACAAATTCACCAACAACAAAAACATTCAGCAACAAATTCACCAACAACAAAAACATTCATTAACAAATTCACCATCAAAAACAATTATCAACAATTTCACCAACAACAAAAACAGTCGTCAACAAATTCACTAACAAAAACATTCATTAACAAATTCACCAACAGAAACATTCATTAACAAATTCACCACCAACAAAAACAAAGCGACATTGACAAAGTAATTATTTCTGCCCATCCACTTTCATTCTATGCCATAGAAAGTATGAAGAAAAAGTTTTTCCTGCATTTGAATGCATTTGGTAAGGACAATAAAAGTGGGTTCCTAAAACTAGCTTTATTTTTTTCTTTTACTTCTTCTCTTGTGACACTGCAAAAGTCAAAATGTAGCTATTCATCATCATCATCATTATCATCATCATCATCATCATCATCATCGTCTTTTTCCTTTGCACTCCCTACGGAGCATGGCGCTACTACTTCAGTTCCCCCCCCCCCCCACTTCCAACCCACAGAGGAAGCCTGTACCAAGCATCCACACGTTCTTGCGGCAGTAATTTATGCGGCAGTTTGTTTTACATGCTGAAGTTGCCAGCCCCATGCACTTCTTTTCTTCTTTGATCCTTAGCCGCCGACCGTCAAAGCAGTCAGTGGCCATCACGCCTAGTGGCGTCTAGCCCTATGCCCAACCACATATAAATCGCCTTGTACGACATGCCTGATGGTAAAGAGGTCCTATTCTTTCTTTGTCTCTTCACAGACACCCCCCCCCCACCCCCTTCCCCGGGTACTACAAGGGACAATGCGGCTATTACTAGCATAGCTTTTTCATCTACAAACACAACTATCTTCATTCCAAAGTTAAACAATCTTCCACAATAGTTCACTTTTGAATGCAAATTATACATTTTCTACTAGGAACTCCACTTCTCAAGTCACTTGGGTATCCACTAGCTACTTATCATCTAACTCATTCTTACACATTACATAAACTCATTACTTGCCACGTGCGGATATTCAACAGGAGATGATAATTGGGAGTGATGACCCATGTAAGCCCACCGTCCTTAGAGTATAAAGGGGATTTTTTTAAAAAGCCGAAGATCGTGTCTGAAGGGAAAAGGTATATTCAGCACGTAAACTAATTTTCTTACAGCAACAATATTAGTAACAAAGCAAAGTCATTATAAAGAATTAATACAGCACAATACAAAAAAGGTACGCACAATCAGGAAATAAATAATGCTTAAAAAGGACGTCATGATATAACCAACACTTCCAGGCATATGGATAATGGTTGACAGGTGCGCGCTACGAAGAAGCTTAGTAAATTTACTTGCTCACTTATTAGTTCCTCTTCTACCGTGAGGTGAAGAGATTTAGAAGAAAGAGCGCCATACTATCCTATCGGCTGTCTTCCTTCTGACCTGGTTCCATTCTAGTCCTCGGTCCTTCAGAGTTGTCTAATGTTGTCCTCTCAGCGGACTCTGGTCATCCTGGAGGTCTGGATCCCTGGCTCTGAACCATACCATACGTAGTAAACACTATAACATATTATTAATTGCTACAGAAACCACGGCTGTAAGGGCTTTTAAGTGCTTTTTGCAGGCCTCCTGCGGGACCAGCTACAGTAGTGGCTATTTTATCTTCTTGCAGGCCTCCTGCGGGACCAGCTACAGCGGTGGCTATTTTAGCCGTAGGAAGCGCAAAAGATAATCATGATGATAATGATGATGATTATTATAATGATGACCCCATTAAGAGTGCTACACGTAATTAAGTTTCATCACCAGCGTCGTGGGAGCCGCGCTGGTGTAGTGGTTACCAAACTGCGCTGGCGACCGGGTGACCCAGGATCAAACCCGGGCGAGAAAATTTGAAGATTTTTCGTGGACCGGGATTTGGATTGGATTAACTCGAGCCCTGGCGAGAACATTTGAAGTAGTGTCGTCGACCAGGGACTGGCGGCTCCTGGGCCGACCCAGCTCTAATGGGTACCTCCGAAATCGGCGAGTATCTGCCTGAATGGCGAGGGACACCTGTCTCTGCACAAGAAAAAAAGAGATACTCACGTAAAAATCAGTCTCAGGTTAGACATACTAACCTGAGATTTCGCCTCGAGAGTAATAGCGGGCATACGCAACAAACAAAAAAATCACCAGCGTTATTTACTAGGGCCTGTACTTAATTTCAGTGACTGACCATCTATTCATGAGTTTACTCACTTTACAGAGATGGGCCAATTTGCTTTTTCCGATGTAATTTTTATGCGCAGTTTATTTTAATCCACATATAATAATATTGGCGTTGTGAGGTTGTCATGCAGTAAAGGCTGGATCATTAAGAGAGAAAGAAACAATCCAAAAGGTTGCTCAAATTGCACGAGATTTTCATTAAAGCTTTGCCAGGAGATAGTCCTGTTTATTATTAAGAGTAAAAATGTGTAAAATTCTCCCTTTGTCATGTACAATTTAATTGGCATTATTATGAAGCCACGTAACCGGAAGCTTTGTAATCTGCGCCGCCGTCCCTTTTTTCATGTGTTCTATTGCTATTCTTGTCTCCAAGTGTGATCGACTTTTTATGACAAAGGGCAACAGCTGGACATCGCCAGGGCCTGAAGTGGAACCGAATAGAAGTTCTGGAATATTTGGATAATGCCAATGGCGTGTACTGCAGAAGTTAAATCAAAGTCCCCACTCATGACAGTGGCGGAAATAGCGAAATCAATACAGCTAGAAATAACATCAAGAAATCGAAATTTATGAAAGCAAGTAACACAAACATAAATATCCAACCCAGGATAAAAATTTGAGCTAGTTAAAGAGTTTAGTTGCTTTGGATGTAAAATATTAGCGTATAATTTTTGTTTGTACAAATGAAGGAGTGCGGCGGAGGAAGAGGGAGATGGGACGAACGAGACGTACTATTGAAATGACTTCAAGTGTGCCCCGTGTGGGGAGGACAAACAAACAGTAAAACATGTCCTCCAGGACTGTCGGTTCCATGAGAGGAGCAACGGGGAAATATGGCCTTCTCCAACCCAACTGAGGGAGGAGTTGTATGGTGACGAGAAAAGCATGAGACGGTCTGCCAATTTTATAAGAGAGATAGTTGTGGTTTGTTTTTTAAAGCTGACAAAGAAGAAGACGACTGCATCATAGATGAAGATCCTAGATCTACAGTGTGATTAAAATTGCAACAACAACAAAAAAAAAAAAGACAGAAAAAAAAAACTGCATAAGAACGATTCTCTTGTAGGTAGCACAAACATGGGCAAGGGGCACATAAGTATATATCTGTTAGAGGATTAGACCCAACAGTTTCTAAAAGAACAAAGAACGCTTGACGTAATTTGTAAAGCAAGGCAGGAAACAGAAATAAAGCAACAGACTGCAATCAAGGACATGAGTCATGAGATCAAACAAAGGAAATGAAGCTGGTTCTGTCGCGTATTAAGCAAGGCAATGAACATGGAGCTGGTTCTGTCGCGTATTAAGCAAGGCAATGAATATGACGAACGGTGAAAACCTGTATGAAACTGGAATCCCCTGGGGCATTGACGTGAATATATATTGTCAAGAACCAATTTACTATGGTTGCACCACTGCAGTGTGGATTTATGATAATAAATAAGCTCGTTCTTCTAGAAGTCTGACCACACAACAATGGTTGACATAAGTAATCAACACCTTCTACAGGTACTTCCCTTTAATACTCTGCACAATACAATAAGGCCTCACACGGCCAGCAAAGGCATCAAATACAATAATGAAATGCCAATGTAACTTGCCTTAACAACTTAATCTATCAGTATCATACACAGCAGTACGACTTACACTGAAAAAACACTGCAATGAATATCGCTCACCTTGAGCGGCAAAACTGTGACAAAGACATACTCAAATCATTGGCAACTTATAAATCTACGGCCTGTAGACAAACTCACTAGACACTACACAGCTCTAGAATTACACGTTATAATCCATCAAGACTGAAATTTGGCAAGCACTCAGAACAAATAGTCCATAACATGAACTTCACAGCTAACTCGCTGGCAAAGGGAAATATGAGCGTCCTACCAGAACGATGGCTAGATTCTCACTGAACAAATTTGCGCCTGATTTCCCGGCTTCCGGTAGTCACATGACTCACCGGTTCGGCAAGCCCCGGCGTCGCCCGGCTGCCTTTCGTACAAAAGATGCACTGCGAAATAGCGCCGTGACATATATATATATATATATATATATATATATATATATATACATACATACACACACATGATTTGATCAGATTTTTACACACTTCATCAATGCAAATAATGCCTTCTATTTGCTATTGCTCTTGGCGATATTATATTAATGCATTTTTTTTTTTTTTTTTGCAGCTTCTCACATCAATTTCTTTATTTTTGTTTGTTGTGTTTTTTAATATACGAGATTAGTCTCGTTTTAGCAAGGCGCTTTATTCAGCCTAGACACAATGTCCGTTGGTTATATTAGAGCGCCTGTTCAAATATAAAAGAACTTTTGAATTTTTTGACCATTTCCTTGTTCAGCCTCACTTCATACCACAGAATTACTTAATTAGTATTAAAAATTTCACGTATACCACAAAACAATTTTGTGCCTGTCAGTTAATTTGCTTCCATTTGTTCTAAATACAAAGTTCTTAGTGGCTTCTTAAACACGATTCTATATCTACAAGGTTGATAACCTAAAGACCTAAAGTACGTTTCTTTGTTATAGCTTTCCAAAGCTAAGTTTTAATATACTTTAATGGATCCACATTATCTGTAATTTTCACACCAGATAAACTTTTATAAGATAATTAACATGGATGTATTCTTGTGTTTCTTTGTGTAGCGCTCGTTAACTACAGTGCATGTCGTACGGCGTTACATTAGCAGATAATAGCTCAGCTATAAACTATCAGGAGAGTTCAGCAGTCATTCTCCGAGCCTAGTCAGGTGCGGGGCGTCAGCGACCACGCCCCTCCATAGATCTATACGTCGTTTTGTTAGAAAGTTATTTTTTATTACTGTTATTATCTCTTTATATGTTGAACTTTTCTTCACTTTGAATTTTGCTTCATTCTACCTTGGCAAGTGTATCTGCCTTTTCATTTCCATATATCTTACAGTTGGCAGAAATTCACTGTACATTAGAACTTGGATTATCCGAACCCCAATTATCCAAATTGCCAGTTAACCGAATCACCATAAGCCAATGAACTGTCTGTTCTGTAAGCACCCTACCACTTTCCAAGACCGCCCGAGGGTCGTTATTCAAGTCCATTCGAGTTTCTTCACAGCTTTAGTGTAGTCACGAACAGAAGAAAAAAAGGTGAAAATAATAATTTTTTTTTTTTTTGAAAAAGGGGAGTCGGGGAAGAAAATCACTGAAAGATTTGTCCTCAGACCGGTCACAATTTTTTACATTAAACAGAAAAGTTAGTAAATTCTTCAGTTCGTTCCTGTATGTAGTAAAACTAACTCCGTGTAACCCCCCCCCCCCCCCCGCTCAAATTCCCCCATTCAAAAGCTAGTAACGTAAATTGTCCACCTATAACCACTCCTAATATATTTGAAAATTGCCAAGAGCAAGGCCAAACGTCTGCTAAGAATTGGACAATAGTTGACTTTTCTACTACCATAGTTTGAAAAAGGATACCCTTCCCCTAATCGTATACACACCCGCCCTATTATTTGGTGAAGGTTGTAACTATAAATAACTACAGTGTTTGCATCGGTCTCCATGTAACTCAGTAACGAAGATTTGAATTTCTTTTGACGACGAGCGCAAAATAAGTTACCCGTCCCCTTTAAACCCCGCACACAGTCTACCCTTACCAATATTTAGAAAGAACGTTAGCAGAGTTCGCAGCGAGCCACTTAATACCTCGCCTTGTAAAAAGGGAGAGAGGAAACGGGGGGGGGTAAATGACAAGAATCAAGGCTAACTTATATGTCTGAAACTGAAACTAAAACCAAATTTGTGCAGAAAAGAGGGGAAAGAGAGAAACTTAGATAACTTATAAAGAGGGTAAATAAAATGGATGTATTGAATTATAGCGATAATATTGAGTATAAAAATGCCATACTATTCCCTATGATAAATTATCTTGCCTTATAGAAAAGTATGTTGTTCAGAATAAATATAGAGAGACAAATTACATAGATGAAAACGATGAAGAAGAGTTAGATGAAAACTAGATAGGATGATAGAGGCCAAAGTGCAGTTTAAGAATCATTTTTAAAAATTGAAATCGACCCAATAATAACCGAGATATTGTAGAAAATAAAAGTTGAGACGGACAGACAAACACACTGAAGAACTGCTCAATTTTGAAAGTCTTCGAAAGTTACATTTTCGGGACGCTTTTTTTGAACAGTCAAATTTGCTTGACTCGTTTGATTGGTTAATGATAGTTTAGGAAGGGGAAATAAAACTAACGCGTTACCAGAATACGCTGCCACTTGAGAAAAATATTTCAACACAGTAGATTAAAGATCAGACGCATAGCAGTGTGACCAATGCCTTTGCGGTCTGGGCGACAGCGATCTGCACCTGTGCCATTGATTGCCAGTTAATCTTACAATTGTGTGAAATATTTCATTGATTGCGGTAAGATAAATAATTTTATTGATATATTTTATTAATATGTAGAGGCAAACCCAGATAGGGGACCAAAATTTGTGTTGTACGACATTGCCATGGGAAAAGAATTACGACATCCTAGCAAGCATGCCTAAGCAGACTTATTGAGAAACGAAATTAAATTGTGTTTGAATATTGCCATACAAAAATCATTACGACTGTAAGTCCAGAAAACTACTGGCAGTCTTCTGCAGTGTCACAATGTAAAAATGACGTCAGAAAACATACTTAGAATGATTTCACAAAAAAGAATTAACAGGTTACAAGAAGACAACTGTATACCTATCTGATTGTATGGAAGAAAATCAATGTTTAAAGTGACAGGGGCGTTGTATCCATATGGAAGAAGAATGTAAACACAGTACGGAGTGAAGTGAAATAAATTAGGGGCTAGTGCAAATGTTTTGCACACGAGACTGACCACAAAATGATGATAATTTTGAGTAATTGTGGAAATATTATAGCCAGCATATAAACGAAGGGGAACGTCCTTCTTTTTTCAGGGTTATATTGCCTGTTACCAGTTGGTGGCAGGAAACCTGGTGACGACAGAATTGGAGGACAGAGAAAGCCTCATCAAAGCTGTATGCTGCCTGTGATAGCCTAAAGACAACACTTGTGTTGAAGTTATATGATCTACTTCAGATAGAAATGTCAGGTGAAGTCCCCTTACGTGGGCTCTGAACATTCATTCATTAAAAATTTCCACACGTAAACACTCAATTTTGTGGGTATGATGACAAAAATAGTCCCTCCCACTATTGACTCTCGTTTTTAGACAGTACTACATCAGTCTGTGTTATACACCTACAGTGACATTTGTTTATTATCAAGTTATGGACAAAGATTCCTCCTTATTTATTTATTATATGTAAATACAGTTCTCTTCAGTTTTAACCATTCCTGCCCCAAAAAGATTTGAGGGACAGGAAATAAAAATTGTAAAATAATTATCTTAACTTAACACCAGTCTTACTTAATTCAATTTCATTGAGTTACAGTTGTGTTTGTTTTATGTACTTATCACTATACTTACATTACCCTAGACACGTAGCCATAAAACACATAACACTCTCCTAAAATATTTCCCGGAGTGAGATCTTAGAGAGGTAGCGGATAGGTACCCTGAGAATACATCATCATCAACAATTACACTTAGGGACTTACATAGCTTGACCTCACTCGGAGTACACGTAGTTGGATAACATCAATAACCTCTCTGGCACACTCGCCACACTGTAATACAATGTGAAGATGGTAGTCTGGCAGAAAAACAGAGAAAATGGCTGACAATGACAATGTGGAAGCAGCAATGTACAGATGGTTTATGCTAGGGCTCGGATTGATTTAAAAATATATTAACCGATTAATCGAATTTCTTTAATCGAAGATTAATCGATCAATTTCGAACACTGAGATAAATTGTATAAAAATCATAAATACAATTTTGTTTTAAATCACTTTAAAGGACTTTATTCATTTTACTTGTTATAAGGCAAAATCGTCCTGAAAGTATAATGAAGATATTGAAAAGTTACAACGAAACAATTTATTATTGTTGACTATACTTGCCAAATTCTATATCACAAACCTCTAACTTAGCTCTCGCATTTAAGCAAAATACATAAACATTGCTAACAAATGGAATAATCTATTAAAATTTGTTTTATCAATTGATTGATTAACAACTTTTAACCGATTAATCGATTAATTAATTGTAGCTTAGTGAAACTGCGGACAGGGCATCATGCTGGCTGTGGAACAACCGCAATGGGCTATGGAACTCGTTACAGTAAAATCTAGCCCCACCTGCAGTATAGGAAACACCCTGAATTTTTCTAAGTCCGCAATACATTTTTAAAAAAAAAATTGCCTCGTTTTTGCGAGGCGCGTCCCGTTCAACCTAGCCGGTTATATTAGGGCGCTTGTCCAAATATAAAAGCCCTTTAGGTCTGGAGAATTAGTTATGTGTTAGTTATATCCGCAATACGTCGAGATTTTCATTGTATTGGTGAAAGGACGGCGGCGTTACAAGAAACAGGCGGTGCATTATATGGGGCGAAGGTAGATTTCAGAGGCCGGCTCGCAAAGAATTCAAGCCTTGTCGGCGTCACGCAGGTGTGTCAGTGGTGTGCTGCGGAACGATTGCAAAAATGTGTCTTCTCTTTCTTACTTTCACAATTGCCTCCTGCTTCTGGAATTGTGGATTTTAAAGCTACATCCAAGGTGGAATGGGTTCATTTTCTACACAAGACAACAGGAGGCTGAGATACTTGGGAGTCATGACCCAGGCGGGCCCGCCCCCTTTAGAGTGTAAAGGAGAATAATGGGCCTAAACACTTGTTCGACGGGAGGACCTCTGATGATGATCAGATTGCCTCCTTTTGTATCGCTCTGTATAGAGTTTCCTATCATAATTGTTAAAGATCCCAGACCTAGTTTATACAAAACAGATCAACAGGGGCAGCATATTTCGCAACCTATTTTATGTGAAAGAAAACTCCATTTTTGTGTAAAGACCGGCGAATAAATTGTTTATTTGTGAATAGGAGTGCTTTTCGTAATCCAGTTATCAGAAATATCGATTATCCGAACAACGCTTGTCAAGCATCAATTCGGATAATCGGTGCTCTACACTACTTCGACTTTCCAGAATTCATAGTTGGTATTCAATAGTGCTACAAACAGGCTGCCTAATTCGTTGTTCATATGCGAACTGCATGATTTCTGTTACTTGTGTTTTGAATTGGAATATGTATATATATATATACCTTTTTATTTCTATGATATTTAATTGCAGTTTTGATTACCTCATTCATTAATTATGTGGTTCGACTATTTATCTATTTTGTTATCAAAATTGTTGTTTGTTTGTGTTATTTTTAACAATTATATATTTACAATGAGATACCGATTTGTCTCAACAATCAGGTAAACCCGTCACAGCATTTCTCCATTCTATTACTGCCAACATACTAGTATCCATTACTGTCTGTTCTACCTGTATACAGTTTAACTATATTAATCAGTTACAGGCCTCGGGTTTCCCTTCCTTATATGTTATAAATGTTTATAATACCAGAAACCTACCCTCTGTTCTATACTACTGTTCTTAAGTCTTCTATCATTTACTAGACACAGTATCAAGGTCTTTGTCTTGTGTGGACCGACATATACTGTATAATAGGGGAACAACAGAAGTGATTGCGTCATTAATAAGGCTAAGCTGCCCATTGTAAACTTCCGGTGTTGTCTTGCGTTTCGCTCTAATGACCGGTCATCAAAGCATCTTTTTTTGGGGGGATGCCTAGCTGGCCGGGAGGATAGTGGGATTCGCTTGTATAGCTAGGCGGTGTTGTCGTACGGAAGGTCCGGGGTTCAAATCCTGGGTAAGCCACTCACGTCTGTTGTTTTTCTGTTGTCTAGTGTTCTACTTCTTTATTTCTTACGAGTGCCTGAAAACATACCTTTATGTTTGTCTAATGGATAATGGTATGATAGTGCGGCAATAACGATGGGAAATGGGATGATAGTGCGTAATAAAGATGGATGATGGGATGATAGTGTAGCAATAAAGATGGGAAATGGGATGATAGTGTGGCAATAAAGATAAATAATGGGATGATAG
Source organism: Oreohelix idahoensis (assembly GCA_024509875.1). Lineage (NCBI taxonomy): Eukaryota > Metazoa > Mollusca > Gastropoda > Stylommatophora > Oreohelicidae > Oreohelix > Oreohelix idahoensis. The sequence continues at coordinate 241,156 of JAMPIV010002948.1, forward strand.
TGAGGCAATAAAGATGGATAATGGGATGATAATGTGGAAATAAAGATGGGAAATGGAGTGGCAATAACATGGGGCGAAATAGGACAAGATCAGGTGAAATGGGACATATCGAAAGGACAAATAGAACAATAACAGTTGAAATGAGGCACAGATTTTTTTAAAAAATATGAAAACAGAAATATTAATTTTATTAAAGTTTACTAAAGCAATAAAACAAAAAAGCATTTTTTTGGTCAAATAATTGTTTAATTAATGACTCACAGGGCTAATATTTATGCGTCACTTAAGTTTCATACATAAAAATATAGAAATATTTTTAGAGAAAATATATTTAGCTTCACGCAGTAGCTAAAAAAAAATATAAAAAAATCAGTCTATATAATATCTAAGCGACTGAGATCAATGTTAAATGATAACATGTCGTGTATGCGCTTTGTGGTTCCAACACTTGTAGCTGCTGGTAGAATATATTTGACTCCAGATGTGGGGAATGAGGCAACATCTTCAGCTATTCGCTTTTATGAAATTCTATGATTTTTAAAAAAAATTTTTACTTTTTATGAGAAACTCAACCTCTTAGTCTTCATCTTGATCATTTTCTTGTCAAACTAATCCAACATAATAAGTATATATTTACGTACGAAATTTTAAATATACGTACGAAATTTTAAATATCCGTGAATTGCAGTGAGCTGTAGCTTAATTAATTAAATAATACGAGTATACCACATGTTTATGAATTTCAGAAATGCCTTTGCCGATATTTTCTTTGAATGGCTAATGCAGCAAGCTAATACATAATCTCCAATATGCCTATTATACTGCATTGGCGTAAACGCCTGTGACGAAATGGACGACCTCTATCGATCTTTTGTTCTCTCCGGCAGTATCGGTACATTTGTGGTACTGATTTTTATTATGTGCTGTCAATTATCGCACTTTTCTTTCTTTCTTCGTTATTTTTCTGCTAAGTAGCAGATATTTGATTTTATCAAATCACCCTGTAGGTGATAAATATCACATTTGCAGGAGCGGCTGATATAATCTGTCACCCAGATTTGTTGGTTATAGGCGCGGCAGATTAACATGTACATCGGTCAGCGCTATCGGCTTAAATCACCAATAAGACACGGAGTTTGCGCACTCATACGACAGATAACGAGATTATTGTCTGTGTGACACCTGTGGGCAGACAAGTGTGATATAATGGCTTCCGCTCACTGGGTTAAAAGTAATCATGGATTTATTACATTTTAGACAATATGAGTCTACAGGTGTGTTTGTGAGAGTGTATGCAAGGCATCAGATGTCCATATATGGTAATACGTGACCTTTGCAGGCACGCACCTTATTTCACGTGGGACCATTTTGAAATATCACACCCTATCTGCATGATTTGAAATGATTGGATCTTTCTGATTAGAATTCATAACAACATTGAGGGAGAATATCGGCTGACCATTTCGCAGTTTTATCTCACTGTGAAGTGCACGCTCGCCAAGACAACACCAGACCTCGCCAGATTGAAGAATAGATTTATAATTCCTATTTTTTCACCGGACCTTTTATTGGAGAACCAAATACGATTTAAAAAGCACAGGAACTCTTTACATTTTAATAAGGAACACCGGGACTAGGAAACTGAAGGAGGGACACTCTATGGTCAAAATTAAAGACATCCCAGTGTGACAGAGTTATGTAAATATATTACATGATATCAACACGTTTTTTGCTTCCACCTGTTTCTCACCTCTGTTTGCTTTTTAATATTCACGTTTTGTTAACGCAGAAGGCAGGCGCTTCGATATCTGTCAAACTCATAATTATAGCCACGCCTATTTTTTTGTTTCTCTATGTCTTACAAGCACTAGGAATGAATCGTCTAGTGGTAAAATCAAGGGCGATAAGTCTAAAAGACGTACTTGGTCAGGGGGAATTAATCTGAGGAAAGGGGAGATAATCACAGTTCCCCCTCACATCCGTTTGTTCGGAACGTAATTAGCTACAGTGAGAGACGCCTGATCAAAGTGAGTCCGTTCGCTAGCGAAGAGTCTGCAGTCGGCATAAGTGTGAAAAATAGCTTTGATTCAGGATTCGACCGAAGAATTCCCCAAAATCTGGGCGAAGGCGTTATATCTAGCAAGTACCAGCGAATTTTATACCCATTTTATATATATACCCCAGCTTTTAAAATCATTTTATCTAGTAGCCGTAGAATTTCAGAACATCTAGCTTCGAATTCTAGACCATTGTTAAAGTGGATTTCTTAGTGTTTCGATTGGAGATTGTTTCTTTTCTGTGTTGTGTACGGGTCACAAACCTAAACCTACCAGCGGCCTGAATCTGAGAATAACGGATCTAAGTCCAACATTACCAAACAACAGTCTTATATAAATATTGGGTTTTCAAGGTTGACCTGTTTGGCCTCTTGTTTCATCCAGATAGATAGATAGAGAGAGAGAGAGAGAGAGAGAGAGAGAGAGAGAGAGAGAGAGAGAGAGAGAGAGAGAGAGTACCAACAAAAGACTATAAGAATAAATTGTAACTGGACCTATAGATATCCAGATTTCTTTTTTCATTTTCATATACATTCAGCCCGCAGTGGCAAAATTATCAAACATTAACATTTCCCGACTATCGACCATTGTGGTGGTGACAAGGATTTTTATCCCTAGAGAGTTACATACCTGACATTTCTCTTTAAGTATTGAAATTACAAGCTACTGACACTGTGAACACTAGTATTTTCCTACCTGGATTAATTGATGTGACATAAACAGAATCCTAGTAACAGTAACGAAGTAAGCGTTCCCCGAAGAAGAGGATTAATCAGTCTTTGAGGAACTGGGGCTTAGTTTGCCAAAATAACCCAACACTGGATCTGCTGTTTATGCCATGAAGATATGTTCCAGACGTTGTTAATCAACAGTTAGGTAAGAGTGAACGAACGTGGCCACAGGGTGTCTGATGCGAGAGAAAGAAGGAATGAATAATTCTTTTACTGCATAATCATTGCACTCACTTTGTTTTGCCTTTCTTTTCTTTTGTTTGCTAATACTGTTATTTTCAGAATAGATTAATTAGGAACTCTGTTCTTTACAGTATAGTCAAATTCTATACTATAGTGCTAATCTTTTGACCTTTTGGGGGTTAATTAACTTCTTCTTGTGGGATCTTGTCTCAACAGAGAGGATTGCACTTATGTCTCTATTTCTTTATTTAATTCTGTAACCTATGATTTTATATTTGATACTAGATGTTGTGAAGTTTTCTTTATGATAAATAAACTTAACATAAAACTTAATTACATGTGTTGGTCAGCTCGGCCCAATATTCCTACTCCATTAATATAGTTTCACGTTTGTGCGTCAAGTTGACGTCACTTATCTGTGTGTGTGTGTATGTGATTGGTTATAGTGTATATGTCAATATATACAGAAAGGTAAACTGTCTGATAAACAAATTTTAGTCGTAAGATAGGCTGGACTAGAGTATCTTCTCAATCCAGGGACAGACTCTACCTTTTTCACCATTTCACTAGTGAAAATCTATTACTTTACCTTATCTCTCACTGAGTTACCACTTTTTCTAGTTCTATTCAGACGGGACCAGAATCTATCTTAATCACCTATCCAAAATCTACGACACCCAGACGCGTGTAAGAGAACGATTCGTCTCTTTTATTCATCTGTGCGACAAGTCTGTAGCCAGGATTGGCGTAAGTTGTGATTTACATTTCATATTTTATTACTAACATGTGAGCTAACATATATATGTACATATTACTGTGTGAAGTTTAATGTGTGAAACTCGCTATTGGATGTCAAAGACATTTGGGGCTGGCAACCTGAGTATCTAGAATGATGATTCATGAACCAACACTGCAAAGGATGGTGATTGCTTTATTGATAGTTTCGTAAAGAGAACTAAAAGCATAAAGTAGTTCCAGGTTCCCTATGGAGCAGGGAGGGAAAGATGAAAGAAATGATGTACATTCTAAGCATAATACACCCTGTTCACAAAGTTCCGGGACTCATTTTTTATCCGGAAAACCGTTATAAGGAGCTAGGTGATATTAACACAGTGCACGTGTCAACCACTCGCCACTATATGTACCAAACCTGAAGTTTGTAATTTCGCGCATGCGCTGTGTGGTAGCGTATAAGCGGATGTGACGTAATAGTGCTCGTCGCGTTTCAAAAATGGACATCAAAATTCAACAACGTGTGTGTATTGATTTCTGTTTTCGTCTAGGAAAAACTGGTTCCGAAACTCTCGAAATGTTGCAAACAGCTTTCGGAGAGTCCTGTTTAAGTAGATCTAAAACATTTGAGTGGTATTCCCGTTTCAAAAGTGGACTCCGATCCTTTGAAGATGGCCCCCGTCAAGGGAGACCCTCCATCTCCCACACCGACGAGTTCGTTGCACGTGTGCAAGAAATGATACGCGCTGACCGACGTCTGACTATCAGAGAGGTTGCTGATGATCTTGGAATATCAATTGGTACGTGCCATAAAATCGTAACTGAAGATTTGCACATGAGATGGGTGTCAGCGAAACTCGTGCCACGCCACCTGACTGAGGACCAGAAGGACGATCGGTTGTCCATTTGCACTGACCTCCTTGAGATAGCAAAAAACGACGCAAATTTCATGTCCTCGATAATAACTGGTGATGAAAGCTGGGTGTACGGATATGACCCGGAAACAAAGCAAATGTCCTCCCAGTGGCAAACGCAATCATCTCCTCGGCCGAAGAAGGCACGACAGGTCAAGTCCAATGTCAAGACCATGTTAGTAGCGTTTTCCGACATTGATGGCCTGGTGCATCATGAATACGTCCCTATAGGACAGAGTGTCAATGCTGAATTCTACAAAACAGTCCTGCAACGCCTCCGCGACGCTGTGCGCAGACATCGCCATGAGAAGTGGCGCACAGGCAATAGGCGTGTTCATCATGACAATGCACCTGCACACAGGTCTGTCACCACAAACGCATTTTTGACGAAACACAACATTCCATTGCTCCCGCATCCTCCACACTCACCCGATCTTGCTCCGTGTGACTTTTTCTTGTTCCCGCAACTTAAGAAAACAATGAAAGGTCGTAGATTCGATTACATTGAGCAGATTCAAGCCAACGCGACGAGACAAATGAGGGCTATTCCGCAAAGTGACTACCAGAGGTGCTTCCTTCAGTGGCAGGAACGTTGGAATAAGTGTGTACACTCACAAGGGAACTACGTTGAAGGAGACAGAACCAAATAGTATGTAAGTCTACTTATTCGAATTAAAAAAATGAGTCCCGGAACTTTGTGAACAGGGGAGTACTTACATTTTCAAAGCAGTGTAAAAGTCCTTATAAACATATTCACTTCAAAATTAATGTAAGTTTTCAAGCTTTAAACCAGTGTAAATGTCTATGTGAAAATATTCATTTTAAATTAATAGAAGTTTCAAACTTTTCCACAAGTGTAAATGTAAATGAAACATAAATGAATTTATATTGTGAACACTTTTCAAACAGTGGAGATGTAAATGTAAAACATATTATATCTGTACGTTTAACCTTCTCATTTAAATGTAATGTAAAGCTCAAGCTGTTCAGTTTAAATGTAAAGGAAGTTTTATCCCGAGCGATTCAATTTAATTCTCATCGAGGGTAAATTGTGACATGGGATGGTAGAATAGAAGAGGGGGGCACATAAATGTGTCGGAAAAACGCCATACTCAGAAGAGCGTTTCGTTTCTATTTCTATTACCAGTTATTTGTGGTATCAGCAGAAAGTACTATCTTTGGAACCAAGTGAAGGTAGAAGTGGACTGACATTTTACGAGACGCCATCATAAGAGGGTCTTATAGACAGACTTCTGGGAACCTGCGGCGCCTGAACTTTGACCAGAGACGAGCGAGAGCAGAGTGAAAGGAACTGACCCAGCGGAGAGAAGAAACTACCATTGGCAGCTAAGTGAAAATATCCGCTGCCAAAAGTGACCTCCTTTATTCAGTTAAATCCCATCCAAGTGATGAAATTCTTTTAATAAATATTCAAATTATTTTCCAACTGTTAAAGCTTAAAGTGATTATTAAATTTTATTATTTGTAATGTTACAAATTTAACTTCAATTCAATCCTTTTAAATGTACTACATGTTTGTCTCAGTCAAAGTTACTAACCACACACTCTAAACAGAGCTATATATATTATAATAATAATTCCACTGATTAACTCAGCGGTGGGGGCTTAACGAGCTAGAATAAACCACTGCTAAATTCTTCATAAAAGTGTCGGCAGATTATAGAATTAACGTGCCCAGCGACAACCAGCATTGTTTTCGCTTATCTGAATATCCTATGAAGACTCCCATGTGATAGAAGCTTTACTACTCTTCTGCCAAGAGTAATCTTGTGTAAAAATAGACTCCATTGAAGCCAACAATAGATGCTCTTGAGTTTTGGCCACTGCTGGATCACTACTGCAAAGCAGGGGAGCCAATACCGTCACAACGCCTCTACTGCCTTGTACAGCTGTCATAAATTGGTTTGGTTTGGTTTTTAAGTACTATCTTCATTGCACACGGACAACTCTATCAGTGCCCGGATCTCCTCCCATAGATCACACAAAGAGGATCTCAGAACAGTGCACGAATCCTAATGAGTATATATATATAGGAATCACACATTCTATAAATATGTTTGTGGTGGGTAGGTTTCTAATTTTTTAATTTTGCCAGGATAGCAGCCTTATGACCTACTCTTTACGATTTCCAACTGCCGTGGGATTTTTAACGTGCACAACTTGCACACGGGACCTCCTATTTTTTCGCCCTTATCCGAGAAGGCTAGGCATCCGATCTCACTATCCAGGAGACCAGGGGGGAGTATGACATCATTAGAACCCCTGGCTCTGAAAAAAAATTTGTATAACGTTATCAGACCAAAAGGTCTTTTATATTTGAACATGCGCCATAATATTAACAAACTAGGTTGAATTTATTTTTTTAATTGAGTTGAAGATTCAGATTTTTGTGTTGGCCTTGATTTTTTCTAATTTTCATATGTTACCCAAATGCAATAAAACCTCTTATTGCCTTTTGTATTTCTATTTTATTATCACTATCCATTCCTCCAGCTTTGTCTATATTGCTGCCAAGATATATGTATGATTCTACATCTTGTGGGAGTGTTTCGTCAAGTGCAAACTTGATATAATTAATGGCATTTATTCTGTTTTATGTACAAGTAAGGTAAAGATAAAAGATCCGGTTACACGCCCACTGAGGCACATTGGGAATATGGTGTTAGTTCCATATTTTCTGGACCATCGGCACACTTTGGGTGATGTGGCCAGCTTCATGCTGGAATGTACAGTTACTCTCAAATACCTGTGACAAGAAATCTCCTTCAGAAAGCGGAACAATCACATCGTTACGGTCTGTATATTTTTTTTTTCCCAAACGAACATTTTGCTCGGATTAAATTTTATATCTTGGCCCAAACGGTACACCGTACTCGAAAATTAACTGCTCGCTCACTCACGTGCACACAGCCATTACATTCAGCTCTCACTTTCTGTCCCGAGTTACAACTGCTGGTATTTTCATTCTGTACCAAGCTTTATGATTTTTTTTATTTATAACCCCAGCAGACGAAAAACATAAAGAGATAAACACAGCACTTGGCAATTTCGTATTCAAAAGACAGGAACTAGACGTCCACTTTCTTGTTTCAATGCATTCTGCCATCTGTGCATCAGATTCCTCGCACAGTTTTGAGAGTCGAAATTACGCAGATCAAAGTCTTGGAGACCCGGTAAACAAAAAATAAACAATGCTGTTGTGGTTCGCACTATTCATGCTGTTAGACGTGAGTTACGCAAGCGTCAGTAACTATTCCAGGCACGTGAATGTTTGGTAGACACAATCGCAGTGACCAGCGACTAAGCTGTGGTCTCCGTTATCATTGCCTTACCTGTTGCGGTTTCAGGAGTGACCACGCGAACAAACCTATGATGCCGAGATTAGGCTGTTGGCCTTGGAAGAAAAGGTAAGATTGTGCGAGAGCGACATGACTTTTAATGAACAGAACAGCGAATGTTGTAATAATATTGCTTATTTATTTGTTTACTTCGTTGACTTCGCGCTGGTGTCTCAGTGTGTGCGACGGAACGAACGGAATAATTTGTCTTCTCTTTGTTACTTTCACAATTGCCTCCACGGCTGGCGGAGTTGTGGAATTTAAAGTTGCTACCATAAGTGAAATGGGTTCATTTTTGATGCAAGACAACAGGAAGCTGAGACGCTTGGGAGTCATGACCCAAGTGGGCCCGCCCCCCTTAGAGTGTAAAGGAGTATATAGGGCCGAAACACTTGTCGGACGGGGGGACTCTTCTGATGATCAGATTGCTTCCTGTTGTATCGCTCTGTAAAGAGTTTCCTATCATCTCTTTAGGTTTATTACAGGTTTATTTATATTGCTAGCTATTTATATCATAGTACGAGGGTGTTATTCTTACTTAATGAGAATTTGATGGACGCAGCGACCTCTTGAAACCGATTTAAGTCAGACTCGCGAGAGTTGATAAGTTTATCTCCCTTATCCATTACCAAACTTGATCTTCTTCAGGCTAAAAATATATTTGCTGGAATCCAGGTAAGTTGGCAGTCACTCAAAGAATGCTACGATTTTTCTTGAGCGCTGTTTCAGAGAATTTTGATTTTTTTTTCTACCCCAAAACGAGACATGCTTTTACCGTATTGATTCGGGGTTTTGTGGTTCTTTTGAGCAACTCTGATATCAAATAGACGCGCTACGGTTTCACAAACACTGCTGAACATGTTTTTTGTTTGTTTTTATTAAATTTATGAATAAAAATATCACGATCAGCCTTTGATGGGTTATAATTAGGATATCATCATCATCATCATCATCGTCATCCTCCATTCCCATTGCGCTCCCTACAGACCATGAAGCCACATTACAGCTGGTCCCTCCCGGCAGGAAGCCTGCATCAAACATTCACTCGCTCTTGCGGCACTGGTTTCTGTCGCAATTAGTTTTACAAGATGAGGTTGCCAAATGTTATTTTATGTTTTAATATATATATATATATATATATATATATATATATATATATATATATATATATATATATATATATATATATATATATATATAATTCGGCAGCACAACTGTTATACATCATTAGTTAACATTATTGTTAAGGCAAAATATATAATTCACCAACGTTATTTTTATAGTAATATCTATCGTTAGTCAATGTTTTTGTTGTAGCAATGCAAACTTTTCGCTGCCGGTATTATTATAGCAGTAGTTATAATTAGCCAACGTCATTGTAACATTACATACAACAGTCGTCAAAGTTTTTGCTGTAGCCCTATACATCATTCGTCAATAGACTGTTATAGTAATTTATTTCGTTAGTCAACGTTACTGTTGAAGCACTATATATAATTCATCGACGTTATTGCTAAAGCAATATATACCATTCGTCAAAGTTATTGTTCAAGCATATATATATATATATATATATATATATATATATATATATATATATATATATATATATATATATATATATATATATATATATATATATATATAATTCAATCAGCGTTATTGTTAAAAAGATAGGAATACTATTCTTTAGCATTGTTGTTATCTTAATGACCTTCTCAAAATTATCATCATCTTCATCACCACATTATCAAAACCGTTTTTCTCATAATTTTTTTGCGCTACCATCGTCTGTCTGGTTTTAGTGTCTCAATATTATTGTTAAAATAATAATTATCGTCACTTTAATCATTACTAACGTCAGACAATCATTAATATCATACTGGTTTCATCACACAGTTATTCTTAAGTTTGTAGTATCATCACTATCATCCTGATAGCCATACTATCATCACCGCCGTTGTTCTTATTCCGCGCCTTCATCACCTTTATCGTCCATATTGTCAACACTGTTATCATCTTTATTGCCACATCATCGCTAATATCAAGATTATCGCTACACTTCCATCCATACTGTAATCCTTAATGTTACGCTATTATCACTATGTTAATCTTAATCTACCATATTGTTTGTCAGTATTACCAGCCCATTAATTAGCATTCACACCCTTCGACATTTGCTGAGGGAGACTGAGCACCTATGGGTTTGCCGGAGTGCAGTGGTGTCGATTCTGGTCAACAATAACCACCCCCTATCATACCCAGAGTTCATCTTTACAGCCACACTATCATCATCAATATTCATCTTTACAGCTACACTGTCATCATCAATATTCATCTTTACAGCCACACTATCATCATCAATATTCATCTTTACAGCTACACTGTCATCATTATTGTCATCAGTTTTTCCCCAACATCATTACAATTGTCATCTACTTTTGCCCTCTGTCATTAAAATTGTCATCTGTTTTTGCCCTCTGTCATTACAATTGTCATATGTTTTTGCCCTCTGTCATTACAATTGTCATCTGTTTTTGTCCTCTGTCATTACAACTGTTACCTGTTTTTCCTCATCTGTTTTGCCGTTCAAACATCATTAGTCATCATTATCATTTTTTGCCCCTTTGTCATCATTATTGTCAGTTGTTTTGTCCCATAGCCATCACGATGGTCATTTGTTTTACCCCCTTGTCATCATTACTGTCATTTGTTTTGTCCCTTTGTCATCATCACTGTCATTTGTTTTGTCCCTTTGTCATCATCACTGTCATTTATTTTACCCCCCTGTCATCATCATTGTCATTTATTTTGTCCTCTTGTCATCATAATTGTCATTTGTTTCGTCCCCTTGTCATCACGATCGTCATTTGTTTTGCCACACTATCGTCATCACTATCATATGTTCCGCCACACTGCCATCACAATTATCATGTGTTTTAGCCACACTATTATCACAATTATCATCTTTTTTAGCCACACTGTTATCACAATTGTTATTTATTTTTGCCACACTATTATCACAATTAGCATTGGTTTTTGCCATACTATCATCACTGTCATATGTTTCGCCACACTGGCATCACAATTATTATTTGCTTTCGCCACACTGTTATCACAATTATCATCTGATTTAGCCACACTGTCATCACAATTATTATTTGTTTTCCTTACTTTCGTCATCATTGTCATCTGTTTTATCATACCATTGTATGACTATTCTAGTCCCCAAACATCAATCACCATTTTCGTCCTTATCGCCACACACAACAATCACTGTCATAATTTTATCACAGCATGGATATCGCCATCATCAATTTTATCAGCTCATCATAATTATCATTTTGTTGCCAATACCGTTGTTATTTTTACCACCACAATTATAGTTATGACCACCACTGTCATAGTCAATACCACAATTATAACTATGACCACAACTGTCATTGTCACCACAACAATTATAATTACTGCCACTACTGCCGTAGTCACCACCATAATTATAGTTATTACCACTTCTGTCATAGTCACCCTACAATTATAGTAATTACCATTACGGTCATTGTGACCGCCACAATTATAGTTATTGTCACTACTGTGTGATTAATAAATCATCTTCAATCCAATCTGCAAGTCTGGAAGGAACAGCTGGAGAAGAGAGAGATGGTTATCAGCAGCTCCAAAACAAAAACCATGGTGACATTACGAGAGCAAAAAAGGCATCAGATTAAGCTGGGAGAACAAGTCCTGGAGCAGGTCGACCACTTTAAATACCTTGGAGCTGTCATAGACTGGAAGGGAGGCATCAAAGAAGATTGGACTACCCGAAGAGCAGCAGCTGGGAGACTTTTTCAGGCCATACATCAATGGTTTTGGTCATGTCTGCAAAATGGGAAAAGATCGACTACCACGACAAATATGGGAAACTAAGAGCCAGGGATCCAGACCGCCAGGACGATCCAGAGTTTGCTGGGAGGACAACATCAGACAATCTCTGAAGGACTGAGGGTTGGAAGCAGGTCAGGAGGAAGACGGCTGATAGGGTGTATGACGCAGAAGAGTGACGACTAAGTAAGTAAGTCACTAATGTCATGGTAACTTCCACAAATATAGGTATGACCACTATTGTCATAATCACTGCCGTGGTCACAACCACACAGTCGCCATATACAGCAGGAGTAGAAACATATATCATCATCATGGTCTTAATTTCCTTTTTTCCCACTACAGTTGGAGCACGGAGTCATAACTGCAAAAGGCACACTTAAGGAAGTCTTTACCAAAGCACAAACGCTTGTAGTGGTGGTTTCGGTAGTAATTGGTTTTACACAGGCCCCCATACAAGCTCATATTAGTCGCCTCTTACGACATGCCTGAGGTAGCAGCAGGCATATTCTTCAACTGTTGGGAAGAAGAGACCCATGTATCGCAGCAAAATTATTTTAACTCTCTTTCTCTTTATTCACCACCCCTGCCCCCTCGTCTACCTTCCCTCTAATTTCGCACACACATTTCCCGTACTGCTGCCCTAATATACTCACACCAACTTTAGACACTACGTGACTAGACTGATTAATAATCGCGACCAGCAGTGGAAAGTTGACAAAACAGAGCGCACCAATTATTAGCGCGCCTGGTAATTGGGCCTGGCCCAACAGCACGCATTCCTGAAATGTTTATGGCTCTAAGGAAGGCATATGCCCTCTAGCTATTCATTAGTTTGGCTCTGCCTGATGATAAAGCGTAGCAAGCCAGTTTCAAAATGGCCGTTTACCTGTAGGCTGATTTATACTTTAAAGCTCTGAAAATTAATGGTTATTGACATAGTTTTTCTACCCTTTTTTATTTTATTTTTTGTCTGTTTACTTTTCTCTCATGCACATTTTCGTCTCATTCATTCGCTTCTCAACATTCTATTGTTCTCGCCAATTCTGCCACGCAGTGAATTTATTTATTTTAACAGGTTTATTCGCAAGCACGAAGCTGGTTTGACATTTAATGTTGCGTTTGTATTGGTTTTAAAATGTGATGGAGCGCTTCGGATCATCGCTTGGTACGCACTATCACCTTTCCTCTTTTCCTGGCCTCATGTATTCTTTCATCACCCATCAGCTTATCAAGAAGCATAGGCTGATCTATTCGCTTATCTAATTCTAATCTATTCCGTCATCTAATTCTGACCTATTCTCTCGTCTAATTCTGATATATTCTCTCATCTAATTATGACCTTTTTCTTGATCTAATTAGGATCTATTCTCACGTCTAATTCTAATAAATTATCTCATCTAATTCTGATATATTCCCTAATCTAATTCTAATGTATTCACTCACATAATTCTGATCTATTCTCTCATTCAATTCTGATCTATTCTCTCATCTAATTCTGATGTATTCCCTCTAGTTCTGATCTATCCCCTCATTTATTTCGGACCTATTCCGGAGTCTAATTCTGTCCCAGTCATTTCTCTTCTGTCTGGGTTAGGCCGTTCTCCCCCCAAATCCACCGCACGCACCATCCCCCCTAACGAGCCATCTTTCTTATAAGTGATAACGCCTTGTCAAATGTAATATGGCTCGTTACACTCGTATGAAAATGGCGCTACTTTAACACACGAGACGTGAGCCTTGCACAATAAAGGATACAACACGTTATAATTACCAGGGGGAAAAAAACACGATTAATTTCACGTTCAAAGATAACGCTTGAGTGTTCAAAAATCAAGATTGACGAATTTGAAGGTGGAGTGGAATAGATTTATTTAAAAAATAGTAAGCTTAAGTTACAGAATGAAAGTGTGACATTAAAAAAAAAAGTTTTTAAAGAACGCGTAGAGGAACACAATTTAAGGAATCGATTCTCTCGGAATGTAATCTCGTGTCTTTTTTTTCTACTTATGAAGATGAAAACAAATAGAAATAGAGAATAATTTTTGTCTGATTGTGAGATATTCATTTCTGATTATGAGATATTCATTTCTGATTATGAGATATTCATTTCTGATTATGAGATATTCAGAGCCGGATTAACGTAGTAGCAAAAGTAGCATATGCTACGGGCCCCGCGCTTTTAGGGGCCCCGCGCCAATAAATATGTACATAATTTTTTGGTCATCTTCTACTACGAGCGTTAAACCAATGATCTTGTGATTTATGCCATCTTTAGCGCCTTTTCATTTGGTGTCACGAAATTGTGAGAGAAAGAGCATAAGAGGGTGACTTAGTGTGACTCTTCATTATTTTTATCTTAACTGTTTGCGGACGGAAGCCATTTAAGTGGCGTTGAAAATTTGGTCACGTTTGGACGGAAGCCACTTTTTTGGCTCTAGGCGACTGCCCCTCTAATTTTGTTTCGTTCTTTGTGAAATGAATTTGCATTAACAATAAAAACTAGAATTTAGGAAACGGAAACTTCCTGTTTTAATTGAGGTATACGGCGTGCTCGCACTCTCTTTCGATCTTGATTAAAATTTCTTGATTTGTAAGGTTAAAAAACTCAAAAAATGAGCAGTAGACACAGAGATATTGGACGTAATTATGCTTCTGGAAGTGAAAAACGTAAAGCGAAGGAAGAAAAAGAAAGAAGAGATCAACTTGTGATATCAAAACCACGTAAGCTGACAGAATATTTTGATGTTCATGGTGGTGGTACTCTTACCGCTGAAGCTGGAAGTACAGGAACAACTAGTACTAGTGCAGGCTGTGCAGCAGAATACATACAGCAAAACCCAGTATACACTGAGTCTGAATGTGAAAGAATAAGTGAAACGAAGAAGTACAGGACCCAAAGATGCAGCAATAGAGAGTGCAGTCAGCGACCCATAGCTTGACTGCTTGAATCTGGGTCAGCGAACCAGAGCTGACCAAGACCCTACTCCACCTCCACGTGGTGGTCCTGGAAACAGATTGCATCACTGCAGTCTGGCTGAGAGAGTAGGGATCGCAGAGGGAAGGCAAACCCGGTCACAAAAAATGCCGTGCTGAAGTCGGATGTGTCGACCGAAAAATGCAGATATCACAGCTCCGGCGTAAACAGACACAACGCAACCAACGTCCTTTTCAGGACGAACGAGGAAGAAGAAGAAGAAGAAACGAAGAAGTACTCTAATGATATTGAGGACTGGCCGAACAATATAGATGACTGTGAGCGTGAATATTGGATATCCAAGGGAAGTGAAAAATGTCAACATGTTGATAGTGCCTTCTCTTCATCCGTGCGATTGTATGACACTGAAAAGAAAACTCGATACTGTCAGAAGTCTTATTTTACACATATTCATAAACTTACAAACAAACAACATGCAAGAAAATGGTTATGCTATTCAGAAAGTAAAGGGCGCCTATTCTGTTTCCCATGCAAGCTTATGAGTTCAGAATGTTCATCAAAGTTTACTGTGGAAGGGTTTAATGACTGGAAAAATGCAAGCAATCTATTGCGTCGACATGAAGAAAGCTCCTCACATAGACAAGCTTTAATTTCACTGTTGATGCGTAAAAACAAAGGTGAACGTGTCGATTCCCAACTTGTGAAACAAATGGACATTCAAGAAAAGTATTGGCACAAACTTCTAGAGCGAATAATTGAAGTTGTGAAGTTTTTAGCAGAACGAGGCCTTTCATTTCGTGGCAGTGATGAAATTGTTGGGTCCCCTTATAACGGGAATTACTTAGGGTTGTTAGAATTACTGGCCAAGTTTGACCCTTTTCTGGCAGAGCATATAAGTACTCATGCAAACAAAGGATTTGGACATACATCATATCTATCTAAAACAACGTGTGAAGAATTCATCAATCTGATTGGATCCAGCATACTGAATCACATTCTCTGTGACGTGAAGAAATACACGTATTATTCCGTTTCATTGGATTCTACTCCAGATATATCTAATATGGACCAGCTGACTTTGACTCTGCGCTATGTTTTGCCATCTGGACCAGTTGAAAGATTTGTGACATTTTTGGATATGGAAGGTCATAGTGCTGAACAGCTTACTAAAAGTCTACTTAATTTGTTAAAGACAAATGACATTGATATTAAAGACTGCCGTGGTCAAAGTTATGACAACGCCAGCAACATGAGTGGCAAGTTTATAGGATTACAAGCACGAATTAAAGAGATGAATAAGTTTGCGCATTACATTCCGTGTTTTGCACATTCACTAAATTTGGTTGGAAAATGTGCTGCTGAAGGTTGTCAAGAAGCAGTCATTTTCTTTGGATTTGTTGAAAGTCTGTACACCTTTTTTTCTGCTTCTACCGGTGGGGTCTCCTTTCTACTGCATTATGTGCTGGCGGTACTCATAATAAGTCCCATTTGCCCTTTGTGAAAAGACTGTCAGATACCAGGTGGTCCGCTCGGCCAGATGCAACAAAAGCACTTTTACACAGCTTTTCTGCAATAAAAAAAGTCTTGGATGATATTTCAGATAACAATGATCAGAAGGCAGAGTGTCGTCAACAGGCTCGTGGTCTACTTTCAACCATGATGAAGTTAGAAACAGGAATAATGATCATACTGTGGGATCAAGAACTACAGCGTTTTCAAATGACCAGTGCTTCTTTGCAATCTTCTGACCAAGATTTGAATACAGCTTGTGCACTCTATGAATCCCTGCAGGGGTATATTCAAGCTATGCGGTCTACTTTTGCAGACATAGAGCAAAAGGCCAAGGATCTGACTGAGTGTGAACATTATCAAGAACAAACTCGAAGAAAACACAAACTAAATCGAAAGTATGATGATTTCAGTGGTTCCAGCACACTTGATCCACTTGTTGAATCTCAAACGCCTTCTCAGCCTTTTCAAAAACGCCAGAAAGCTTATCAAAAGTTGAATGATGTATTTGGATTCCTTCGTCAGTTACAGTCGTTTACACCTGAAGAGGTGGTAACGAGATCATCGAATCTTATTAAATCATATCCGGAAGATCTGGAAGAAAGTCTTTGTGAAGAACTTGTGCAATTTACAGAACTGTTGAAAACTGATCTTGCTTCTCATATTGGCACTACTCTAGACCTTGTAGAGTTACAGTTTTACCGTTGGATAATTGACAATTCTTTGGAGTCTTGTTTTCCAAATGTAGAAATCGCCTTGCGCATCTATTGGTCACTAATGGTAACCAACTGCAGTGGAGAACGATCATTTTCAAAACTGAAACTTATTAAAAATGAACTAAGGAGCACCATGGGTCAAAAGAGATTGAACAATCTCACACTAATGAGCATTGAACATAAACTTCTGCGTGAAATTGATACATCCTATATCATCAACAAATTTGCTCATGCTAAATGTAGAAACATTAATATTTAAACATTAATGTTGACTGTGTTGTTACTTTTGATAATGATAATTACTATGCAAATTAAAAATGTATGTGTTCAAATATATTTGTGTTGTTTTATTGTTTTTGTTTAATATAGGGCCCCTTTCTTAACATATGCTACGGGCCCCGTACTAGCTTAATCCGGCCCTGGAGATATTCATTTCTGATATGCAGAAATAACAAGTAAGGACAACAAAAAGTTAAAAGCAGACCAGATGATAATGATTTCTCTCAACATGTTTTTTTTTAATTTTGTTTTAGTGGAAGTGAATTTAATACTCACCATATGGGGGGGGGGGGGGGGGGGAGAAGGGGAGGGGGGGGGGGGGGGGGGGGGGCTGGCAACCTCATCATGTACAAGAAACAAACAGACAGGTGGAGATAGATAGATAGATAGATAGATAGATAGATAGATAGATAGATAGATAGATAGATAGATAGATAGATAGATAGATAGATAGATAGATAGATAGATAGATAGATAGATAGATAGATAGATAGATAGATAGATAGATAGATAGATAGATAGATAGATAGATAGATAGATAGATAGATAGATAGATAGATAGATAGATAGATAGATAGATAGATAGATAGATAGATAGATAGATAGATAGAAAACATTGAGAAACTACAATAAAAACATAGAATACAAAAGTATCCATTGTCCCTTACGGCTCCTTAACTCTTTCAGTCCCAAGCAGAAAAGTGGGTTTGGTCCAAACAAACGTTTTTATTGTCTTTCAAATAATTGTGTATCGTAGACATCTTCCACGTGCCAAATGTATTCTATTACGCACCCACACACGGCCGCTAGCTCTATTTTATTGCTCACAAAATTACAGCCCATTGAGGCGTGAATAAATTAATTTACCTTCGTTAATTATTAATTTTATTCAGAATTACACCACACTTATAAGATGAAGTCAGTCTTACCCTGTCTGTAGGAGACGATGGCATTCGTGACGTTCATGGAAGGTCCTGGCTTTTGACTTAAGCTTGGTTGTTGTTATGGGTATCGTCCGACCGTTTGATAAATTAAGTCATTATATCGCATACATCTATCAATTATGCGATAAATTCATATAATGTATCACTAGCCACAGACTTTGTTTGTTTGCTCTTCTTCTTCTTCTTCTTCTTCTTCTTCTTCTTCTTCTTCTTCTTCTTCTTCAAGTGCCATACCTTGCTGGATTAGGAGATCACATCTCTCCACAACCTCTTGTCCCCAGTCACAGTCTGCGTGATAAAAACGTTTAAACAATTAATTTATCTATCATAATCACCTTCATCATTACCCGTCAGATCCCCCAGGAGCATGTACTGTCAGCATACTCCTGTCCCGTGCCATCAGCTCAAGTTCTGTCCAGGATTTCTTCATTCCGTTCATTAAGGACTCCAGTTATATTTTCCATGTGTTTTTCGGTTTTTCTCTGTCTCTTCTTCCCCTTGAAGATTTCAGAACAAGGATTGTCTTGTAAAACTATCCCCAGGTTTTCTCTATGTGTCCCATCTATCACCGGCGGCTTCTTCTCATCTTTTGTTCCACTGGCATTTAACGTATCTATAGACTGTGAGACACTGTATAGTTTTAAACAATCACGTGACCTATCGGCTGTTGCATACAGTGGCGGATCTAAATTTTGGGTGTCCTGAAGCTTGAATTCTTGGAGGGACCCCTTTTATTTAAAAACAGTGCTGGGGGATGGGAAAGAAACGTATTATAGAGAAAACAGACAATGTCATAAACTGAAAAACAACCAAAAAAACAAACGATATGATATGTTTATTATGCCACTGCTAGTAAATGACTGATGTTACTTGACTAACTTTACAAAATATTTTTTCTTTTTCTACATTTTCAAGCAGCATTTTTGGTCAATGTTTAGGGCCTCATAGGGTCCCTTAGGACAAGGGGGCACTGAAGCTCAAGCTTCATAGTAGATCCGCTTCTGGTTGCATACATTTATTTAAAAAAAAAATAAAAAGTAAAATGTAATTTACTACTTCTCCAAGTTTTGTGCCACCTGAGGCAGGCGATCATGCCTCTCAAAAGCTTCCGGTTGTCAAAGGTTGAGCGCATGATTAGACATATCAAGATTGCTTGAAAGGGTACGGACAGAATTTCAGCGTGGGTAATATCAGTTGAAGTGGTGGTTCCATGCTTTCAAATGAGCAAAAATTGATATAGACTCATGTCACAGATACACACAATTTTGTCATGTGAGATTTAGCACTGTCTGTCTGTCTGTCTGTCGCAAGAAATGACCTACAAGTACTCGACAGATGTTGATAAATTTAGGAATTTGAGACTGTCATAAAAATGTGTCATTAAGTTCATATTTGACTTCAACTTGACAAGAATTAACGTGTTTTTTTTTTAACAACTTCATTTTCGAGACCGTATGTTTTCAATTATAATTATTAATTAAAATTAATGAAGGAGATCAAAATTAGACAGCTGAAATATTTTGACCACGTAAAAAGAAATAACACCTTACTGAAAACCATAATAGGATTGAAGGCAAACGTGCATGAGGAAGACAGCGCTATAACTGGGAAGATAACATCAAAAGATGGACAGGAAAGAGTCTATCAGAGTGAACCATCAAGAGACAAGTGAAGTTGGAAATCCATTGCAGCCAACCTTAGATGTGAAGATGGCGCCTGATTATGATGATGATGTTTTCAAACTCTCTACTAGAATAACGGAGACAATACAATAGGGAAGATAATGCACCATCTTCTTTATTTCAGTCAGTAATGTGCCATTAATAAAGGTTAACCTATCTCGGAGAAATTCAACATGAACCTTCACAACCAATGAAAATGTTACACGTGTGACGTCGATGTAGGTGTCATGTGATCATTCATTCTACTGCCTTCAGCTCCCCAAGGAGTATCGGCCTTCAACACATTCATGCCAGGTCATCCGGTTCTGTGCCCTCCGCTCATGGTCTCTGTTTGCCTTCTTTTATTCCTTTCAATTTACGTCTCCAGTTCTTTTCTCTCAGTGTTTTTCGGTGTCCCTCTGCCTATCTTACCCTATACTAAACACACTAAATATAGTTTTTATACTATCAAAGAGTGTCCGACTAGCATAGTGGTTAGAGGGATGGCCTCTCGTGGCAAAAGTACGGGGTCGAAACACAGCTAGCGTGCCGGTTGTAGAGTAGGCGAAAAAAATTTCCAACTCCTGATATTTTAGAATTCCGACTCTGACTCCCAACAGCGACTCCGACCACAGTTTTTTTTAACTAGTCATATGGCATAACATTCGGAGTCTGAGTCGAGTACCAGACATTTTTACCGACTCCGACTAGAGTTTTTTAACTAGTCATATGGCATAAAATTCGGAGTCTGAGTCCCAGACATTTTTACCGACTTCGACTACAGTTTTTTAACTAGTCATATGGCATAAAATTCGGAGTCTGAGTCGAGTCCCAGACATTTTTACCGACTCCGACTCTACTAAAAAAACGACTGCCTTAACGACTCCGACTCCATAGCCTGCCCTAGGGATTCCAGAATAAGGACTACCGTAAAGTCCTATCAGCGGTCCTCCTCAGCGCCAACGTCCTCTTCTCTAACTACATTGCATCACATAAATCAACATGCTGCTAAGGACTCTTCGTCCCGATGAATATTTATCGGGAACTAGCGTCATATTACATTTTAAATCTTAGAGTACTAATGTAATAAAGTCACATGATCTGATGCAACATGAAGACTATGCAGGGAAGCGGGAATACAGTACAAGCATTGTTTGATATAAAGTTATATAAATTGTTATTTTTACTTGGTATATTCTCCTCGATTTTAGCATATCCTCCTAACATGTTGAGAATGAAATGTTTTAATCACAAGGCAATGCATATGTATTATGTTATGTAAGCGTACATAATTCTTATTGTATTAAATTACACATTTGTCCTTTTCTGCTTTACCAGTTGTGAACATCTGAAATTTCCGATTGAAGCGATGATGTGTTTCGCCGGTTACAAACCTGTCGTAAGTTTTATAGATAGGCCTTATATTTATATGGTCCCGATCGAGCAGGGGTGAGATGGTGAGATCTAGGTGAGAGAAAGGTATGAGAAATAGTCCTGTTTACGAGGAGTACAGGTGTAGGAGAAAAAAAATACTGTCTTGGATTGAGTAATTGCTCCACTCAACCTATCTAGTACGACACACTTTATGGAGACGTATTTTCTCACTAGATATTGATTTAAATACACTATCCTCTCGTACGCACACACAAACAATTTTTGTGACATAAATACGTACATCCGTAGAAACGAACAGGTAAATTATGGGGTCACATATAATTATATATCAGGGAAGGGTTTTGACCGACACCAATAGCTTTAAGGTTTATTAAGTTTATTATATCTTTTTAAAAAACAGATCACAACATAAAATACATCGTTATCATTACATCAATGAATTATCGTTACATAAGAGAAAGAGAAAAAATATATATATACTCTCATAGACCCTCCCTCTGGTATGGAAAAACTAGGAATGATCCAACCCGAGGTTGTTTACCCAAAAGATCAAACAAATGATTAACAATGGGAGTGGGGAGTAGGCAGGACGGGTAAAAGGTATGTCCTTAATTTAACTATCCCGGGGTCTTCAGACTTAGTGAGAGATAGATAACAGAGAAGGTGTTATATTAGTAGTAACTTAAGAAAATAAATTCTTTCGTTCCGTTTCACGCTCTACATTCATTCCGTGAGCTCACGACATTTCAAACTTACCCTCTGCCGACACTGCACACATCCATGAAATTTATCAAACAAAAAAAACACAATGTCTTTAAGACTATTATATGTCCTGTTTGACCAGTTCAGCCCCAGAAAAGCTCCGTCTAGGCAACTGCTATTTTTCTCGGAGATTTCGCTGAATTGGTGCGTTGATTATATTTTTCCTGGATGGGGTTATTTCTCTTTCGCACTGCAGGTATTTGGTGTGGTTAAGTTTTTCTCTATGTTTTCTGTCGTAGTGAAATGCGAAGATATTATCACACATCGGAATGTTACTCTCAGGCTGTTCTCTGAATGAAATAGCTGTAAATGTTCTCTGTATATTTGGTGTTAGGAACACTGTTTACTGTCATATGGGTTTGATTAAAGTAATTAGTGCTGTACGTTCTGCCTCATCAGGCCAGGGAACTTTATAGGATTAATATAGAAAAATCTTCTGGCATTGTCCCGTTCCAGTTTTTTTGGGAGTTTTAACTCTTGCAGGCCGGAATTTTTTCACGAGTTTTGCCAGAATAATTTTTGTACCTTAAAGCAGTACCTTTATAAATTCTAAAGTTTCTGAATTACTACACAACAAAGACACACATATTATACATCACAGTAAAGATAAATGAATGTAGAATTAGAATATGAAGGATTTTTAGTGATATTCTACATATAGTATTCAGTTATGAGTCATAACAAAAATACGGAACAAATTTCACGGAACACAAAAGTGACGTTCCCAACGTCGTTTCGGCTTCGAGGGGTTTTGCGGATGTACGCTACCAGCGTCGTTCCGGCCTTTAAGAGTTAACTCACTTTAACATTGAGAAGGTGGACCTAAAAGGGTCTCTCTAACATCAGATTCTAGTTCTGTCAATGTTTTTTGTATGTTTAGGAACACGTAATTTGGGATGCCATAAGCCATCTAAACATGACTCCCTATATAAATAAAAACCATTGGATCGTCAAGGTATGACCACCTGTATAAAAGAGAATATATAAAACAGGTAATCCTACTATAATTATTTCTAACACCCGCGTTTTAGGTAATACCTGTAAAATCACTCCGGTATTTAATTATTTATATTAAAAGGACTACGCGAGTTACTAGCTAATGTATCGTTTTAATTGACACTAGCTATGAACAGTTAATTACTCAAAATTTACGCAAGATGAAATAGAAATATAAGGTTATTAAACAATTACGATCGCCTAGCGTTTAAACTTATGTTACACATCTATTATCTCGGGAAATAACGGATAGTTACATCTTCGATTTACATCTGGAGAACTTTACTATATGTTTATTTAATAGGTTTAAATTAATCACAAAAATCTAGTGAAATAAAAATGAAGAAACTAAACCACTAAATCACTCAAGACTAATATATTTTACCGCAGCACACAGAATGAATTCCCTCCAAGTATAGAAAAATCTTGTTAGATTCTAATATAAGCTAAGTACTTCTTCAACTCTCTTGACGCGAATGATAACTGTATTTTTCAGCGATACCAATATATAGTTAATGAATTGGAAATGATAGCCACATGCGAAGTTTCTCGCCTCTCTTGATTCTAGGGAACTTTTCTCGTTTCGTGCCGCGAGTCCCAGCTCTAGATTTTCCCGTTTCTCTTGGTCCGCCAGCGATTTCCACCGTCTTAGCCAGTTCGCCTGAACGTGTGAACCGGAGGTGCTAAACTCTGCTTCGTTCTTAGAGACTACACAGTCTTTGATACTGACCGCTTGCCGTTTCCTCTTGGCAACGCCTTCTTGACGGGATGACAGAAAGAGGTATAGAATTAGATGATTTATATCGCTCGAGAGATAGACAGTAGGCGTGGCTAAACTAAAATTAAGAATAAGCAAATCTCCTGGCTGTCCGCATGATAACTATTGCATACTAATTATCCCGCGTGGGGAAAATCCACGTGGAAATGATGCATACTAATCAGCACGCGTGGGGATACCACGTTGGCGATAAAATTACAACAAAATTCATGGCCCCCGATGCTATTCAAGGGTACTCTATTGAAGGGTAGCTTCTATTTTCATCCGCTCCGTCACAAAACCCAATAAATCCATGCATAACCACCAATAAGTGCTCCATAACGAAATCTTTCGTCTACGTGTTACCGGCGCCCGAAAGAGGAGAAAAGATGAGCAACACTGTACCCTACCAGGCCACCATGGAGGGCTGGGTATGGGATACGGTATCTCACGAGCGGTATTAAGAATAGTCGCCTTCTACGACATGCTTGGCAGGGGACAGTGTTACTATTCTTTTCTCCCCTTTCGGGCCCCGGTAACACACGGGTGAAAAAACACACGGCAGTTGGATGATCTGGATTTTGCTGATGATTTGGCTCTCCTGTCCCATAACCGTAATCAGATGCAGGACAAATTGAAAACACTCGATGAGAGGTCACAGCAATTGGGTCTGAAAATACAAAGGGAAAAGACAAAAATAATGCGAATAAATGCAGGTAATGAAAACAGGGTTGAACTTGAAGAAACGCCAATACAAGATGTAGAATCATACACATATCTTGGCAGTAATATAGATAAAGTTGGAGGGACAGACAGCGATATCAAAATAAGAATACAAAAAGCAAGAGGAGCTTTCATTGCATTGGGAAATATATGGAGATCAAGAGAAATAGGATCCAACACGAAAATAAGAATCTTCAACTCAAATGTGAAGTCAGTCCTATTGTATGGCTCGGAGACATGGAGAACAACAAAGACAACAACCAAAAAGCTACAGACTTTCATAAATGGGTGCTTGCGTAGAATAGAGGGATTAAAATGGTATGACAAGGTTACCAATGTGGAACTGATGACAAGAACTGGACAAGTACCAGTGGAACAAGAGATGAGAAGAAGACGATGGCGATGGATAGGACACACAATGAGGAAACCTGTTGATAGCATTACAAGGCAGTCCTTGTTCTGGAACCCTCAGGGCAAGAGAGGCAGAGGAAGACCAAGAAATACATGGAGAAGAGAGTTGGAAACAGAGGTGAAAATGATGAGGAGAACATGGAAAGAACTTGAGATGATGGCACGTGACAGGAGGACTTGGCATGTGTTTGTTGAAGGCCTATGCTCCTTTGGGAGTGGAGGGTTATGAATGAATGAATGAATATATAATATATATATATATATATATATATATATATATATATATATATATATATATATATATATATATATATATATATATATATATATATATATATATATATATATATATATATATATAATTAGATATTTTCTCACGTGTATATAGTCTTTGTTTATTCCTTGTTTTAAAACATCACGTGTGGAAAAATAAATCTGAAATATTATGGTGCCTCGGTAAAATCTAAAAACTACTTGGCACAGATAGAGTTTAAGCCAAAAAACTTGAACATGAACAAATCATCAAAGGCTCTAATTTGTTGAAGGACTATGCTCCTTAGGGACCAGAAGTTTGATGAGTGAATTAGCAGAAGCTTTTAACAAATGAACATAAATATAAATGGAAAACAGATTAACGAACACTCACCAATAAAATATCGAAACAAATGAATCCATTTTTTTTCCATCTGCGAATTTATACACAGGAATAATTAAAACCAAATAGTTACTTAGACATTACGTAGAAATTTAAAAAAACAGCTATATCATATAACAATAAAGAAACATCGATGAAAACTTACGGACATAATTTAGAGCAGACAATTCTCATCACTCGCAAACAAAAACACACTCAGTCTTGTTCTCTCGTTGTGCTGAGATAATACTCTTGTTAGTCAACTTGATCGTGGCACATCTTTAGTTTATGTTTCGTAAGAATCGTAGTTTAACGGATTGTTCGCTATGCGGATCGAGTTACTCATTAAACTGGGGCTTAGTAAGTCGGTCGGGAATGGGCTTATGAATGGGCTAGCGTTATACGGAATCACGCTATAAGGGAAGGTGACATTGCTAAATGAATTCGCTATGTGCATTTGACTTTGTGTGTAAGAGCACGTATGAACAGACAGAAGAAAGAACAACAGAGGGAGAGATAGAGTGAGAGAAAGAGAGCGACAGAGTGAAAGAGAGAGAGAGAGAGAGAGAGAGAGAGAGAGAGAGAGAGAGAGAGAGAGAGAGAGAGAGAAAGCTTCATAGATTTGTGCTTGGAGGTGGTGTGTAATGTAGCTGGTTTCGATGCCAACAAGACGTGTATGCGCGCTCAGGTCAGTTCACGACATTCACAACATTCACAAAGAGGCCCCAGATTTAAAAAAAATTATGATTGCCTTTATTTGAATTTTAGTTCTAAAAATTCTATTATCATTACTGTTTTAACTTTGTCTTAATGTGCAAATTGCTGCGTGACACATGCTGGGAGATGCTTGCTGTCACATTACTTAATCCTCAAAGATGCTTCCTATCTTCTTACACCATAATTGACACATCCATTCCTGAGTAACCAATCAACACCGAAATTTAGTACCAAACTGAACACTGTATTACGGAAAAGTCATGAAACACAAACATTATATGAAATACAAATATCCATGGTAATAATTCCTAATTCTTCCTTCAGAATTAAACAACAAGATTCAGCCATAACATCTAGCCATCTTCTCCGCTCTACACGCAACCTTTCAGTTCACCTTTCAGTCCAAAACTAACCACTTCGCACCTTGAACTATTCTCCCGTGTTTTGACTCACAATCTGCACGAGGCAAACTCACATACAAACCAGACTGACCACTTTTCATTCGCACTTAACATATACACAGGCCTACGCAATTTACTATTCACGCAAACAACCTCTCTTACTTTATCATTTGCCCCCAACACACACATTGAATATTATCATCATCATGAGCGTAATAATCATTATCATCTTTACAACATATGCTTGATAGCTGCATTACACTGACATCATCATCATCAATACAATATACGCTTGATAATTGTATTACACTGATATCATGATCATCATTACAACATATGCTCGATATCTGTATTACACTGACGTCATCATCATCAGGTGACATTTATCCCCTTCTCCAGAAGAAAACCCAGTTTTCTCATTGAGTAAGGCAAATGTCTGGAACAATTAAATAGTGTATTACATCTAGTTACAGGTAAATTAGTATAACAATAATTTCATACAAATTTGTCTCAAGAAAAATTTATCTGTGAACATATTGTAAGTTATAGACGGGATAAAGCATCCGCCAACACATTGAATTTTCCCTGAAGAGGTATTACAGAAAAATCATATTATTGCAACAGTAGGTACCATCTTGTTAATTGGCTATTTGGCGATTTTGCCGTCCTCAGATATGCTAAAGGTTTATGATCTGTGTTGAGAAAAAAATGAACTCCCATCAGATACTTGGAAAGCTTAGGAACACACCACACAATGGCTAGGCATTCTCTCTCGGTGGTAGCATATCTGGTCTCTGCTGGTAATAATTTCCGACTTGTATATAAAACCGGATGCAGAGTATTATGGTATTCTTTCATTAGGCAACCTCATATGCCCAAAGTAGATGCATCCGTCCTGAGGACAAATGGGAGATGCACATTAGGCAGCATCAAAATTGGATGTTTGAAGAAAATACATTTTATCATTTTTAATGCTACATCGCACTCATCCGTCCATATCACCCTATATGGCATCCTCCTGCGCATCAAATACCAGAGGATAGTAAGCAATGCTAACAACTGGGGAATGCAAATGCAGTACAGGATAATGACAATAAATGCATGAGACATCATCAAGACTGCATCTGATGAAACAAATCCACAAGATGTAGAATCGTACCAACATCTGACAGCCGTATAGACAGCATTGGATGGACCAATAGTGACGCCAACGTATGGATACCAAAAGCAAGATGAGAATTCACTTCTCTTGGAACTGCATGAAAATCAACAGAAATCCAGAGTGTTGTAAAGACCATAATCTTAAACTCAAATGTTATGTCAGTTTCCATGTATATTTCTGAAACATGAAGAACCTCAAAACCAACTATAAAAAAAAACAACTGATTCCCTGCATTGATAGTCTTCGAAAATGAGAAAGACCAAAATGGCATAACAAGGTCACTAATAAGGAGCAAACGACTAGGATCCGACAAGCATTAGCAGAAAAATTGCTAAGAAGAGGACTCCACCGTTGGGTTAGACACATCCTAATGAAATTCGTCGTCAGCCCCATGAGACAGCTCCAGCTCTGGAATACAAAAGATAAAATAATCAGTGACTTATTCAAGTACATCTGGAGAAGTGGACACGCAATCAAAACCAAAATGACAAAGAATACACGGAAAGACCTTGTGCTGATGACATTCGACAGTGGGGCGTAGCCTATGTCTGCCGAAGACGCATGCTCCATGGGATGTTGAATGGTATATCTGGTAAGACTGAAATCCCTCACAAGACTCACAGGACCTTGAGTAGAAACTGCATTTAAGGGTTCTAGTGGTGACACCCCTTTATTATCTTGTGCTCTTTCATTACTCAAGTCTAATATGAACTGTGTCCGTGTATCGGATAATATTTCGTCCAGAAACCCGAACCTACTGAATAACATTTGGAGAGCTTCTATGACAGCTGCGGAAGTGATTAATTTCATATGGCCTGCCTCGGGCCATCTAGAGCAAACGTCTACGACAGCAAGAATGTAGCGATGGTCTCTGTAATACATTATGGGAAGGGGACCTGCAATATCCACTGCAAGTTTCTTAAATGGTCCACAAGATATGTCCGTAACCTGCAATGGTGCTTTTGGGACCCTGCCTTTGGGAAAAGTACTTTGGCACACCACACACGAACGACAATATGCCCGAATGTCTTTATTATAACCTGGCCCATAGAACTGTGATAATACCCTATGTGTGGTTCTAGCTATTCCAATATGACCTGCGAACGGGCAATCATGTGCGGTTTTAAGCACCATAGTCATAAGTGAACTAGTCAATACAATTTGCTGCGTTAGAGAATGATTTTTGGCAAAACATCTGGTTAGTATTTCATTCTTTAATTGAAACCAATATCTTGCTGATTTAGTGTGTTTAATATCAGCTTTCTCAGCAAAATCGAACAAAGGTCGTAGAGATAAGTCAGCACGCTGCTGTTCTATAAAAGACGCACACCGATACTCGGGATCTTTGTTTGGCTTTGCAGCATTGTTATTAAGTAACAGTACCTGATCCTTATCCGCATGTTGATCATCAGCCTTTTTCTGTGCCCTAGTAGTGACTGCTTTTGCTACAAGTGAGTGTTGTATAGTTACGTACCATCAGAAGAAAAAGATGATCTGTGACTACCCTAGTAGATCAGACAAATTGTCATTTGCCTACACAAGTGAGTGTTGATTGATTCAGCTATGTGTACATGTGGACAGGCCCGCCAGACTATATCAAGATTGCTGTGAGGCAAACCCACTGCCCAGTTCTGGAAGCAAAACTTTCGGACCTCTAAATGAACTACAAAAGACAGTATTATTAACATCTGACAATATATTTCAAGCGAACGGATCTGACAGTCGAGGACGCATGCGCGAACTGTACCTGATATGAAAGGGGTATCTATTTCGATAACCGCTAGGGGGTAGTACTCTATTCTGCCTCCAAAGGTAACGCATCTGGCAGTTTTCCCAATCAGATACGACTCGTCAATGCATGAACGTCTCACTCCAATCGTCGTACATCCAGTATCTCGTAGCACACTTACTAATTTACCGGATACCAAACCTCGGTGTAAAGTCAAAGTGCCAACTTCCTCAATCGATGACAACACAGGCAAAGCGTGACCACAGATCAGTATCGGCTTACCGTTGGGTTCGAATAAAGGCTTACAACCTTGACAATCTTCACTGTTAAATGTTTCCAATATTGATGTAGCGTTCGCATGCTCTGACGTCCTGGTCGGACATTCTTTTTGGAAATGATCCGTTGCATTACAAAGGTAACAGTGAGCCTCACGACGGTTGTTATTCCTTGGACTTCCCTTTGGGCTGGATGGTGGTGTGTTAGTAGGGCTTGGACCTGATTTGTCACAAAATTTGGATGCGTGGCGCCAGGAACCACAGCTACGACACCCCCATTTAGAGCTATCTGACCTGCGCTGAGGAAAACGCTTGGGCGGGGAATAACGCGGTCTAGAATCGCGGTTAAATGTCCTATCAAATCTCGACCTCCTGTCGTATGATCTATTTACACTATCAAATCGCGGTCTACGATATGGTGCATTGTTTACTTCCCTTGCAGAACATACTGGAAAATTTTCAGGTTTCACCTCCTTATGTACTGACCTCCCAGGATGGGCAGTCATATACTGCCTCCATAGCTCTAACATGGTGTCAAGGTTCTTTGGGTCACGTTCTTGAAAGAACGCAACTAAGTCCGAACTACAGGCCGAGAGGACTTTATCTCTCAAGATGAGATCTTTGAGGTCTTCAAAATCTTTACTGATCCCAGATAGATCAATCCAGCGTGTAAATGCTAGTTTTATGTTAGCGATAAAGTCGCCAAAATCCTGATCTTTGCTGGGTTTCTCGTTTTTAAAACGCATAGAATAACCATGTGAAGTAAGACGGTATTTGCGAAGCAATGCTTTTTTTTACAACATCATAGTTGTGCCGGTCATTTACAGGTAATAAAAACAAGTTTGTAACGCCTGCCCCGTGAGCAGATCGCACAACATGGAACTCCATTGTTCTTTCTTTATCTTCAGTGAAATCATCTTTCCTTCAAAGCGTTCTAGGTACACGTCGATCAAGTCGAAGGAGTCCGTAAAATTTGGTAACTTTAATTTATATGTATGGAATGGTTCCTTCCCAGAGGACTCTGTACCAGAGGACTCATGACTAGAAGCTTCTAGTTCTAATTTCTTTAAAGCAATGGCCTTTCCTTTTCAATTTCCATTTGTTTGGTAGCTTCCTCAACTTCCTTTTGTTTGGTAGCTGCCTCAACTTCCCTTTGTTTGGTAGCTGCCTCAACTTCCATTCTCTTTAGCAGTCTTTCATCATATCTTTCTTTTCGTTCCTCGTCCTGTTTTCGTTTTGTTTCTGCTTCTTTGAACTGTTCCACTGCCCATGTTTCAAGTTCGAGGCCTGTTTTATCCAACTGTTTTCCCATATCAATAAAGTCTCTGAGACTTGCCATCTTGCCTTCGACTAATATTGATGTTACCCAAATCAGAAAAAATATATATATTTATACAAGGTAAACTCCTCTGAAACCAGCAGTATGTAAACCAATTACTAACTATGCAGTGAAATATTCGATATTCATGACACAGTTGATGGATAAAGAAAACAGACGCTACAATAAGAACAACCAAAACTAGCAGGCTGGTGGTGGATAGTAAAGTTCAGGAGAGAAGAAGAGAAAAGAAAAAAGATTAATAGAAAATATAGATTAATATACAACACCAAACCTGAAAGACAATCAACCACAATGGGACTAAAAAAAAGAACATGTACAATGATAGTAAGAAAAATAACTGAAGAATACAACATGTAAACTGGACAAGAGGCTTTATATGATTGCAATGCTTTCTACGAACTAAACAACACAACTAACGTGTATTATGTTCAAAGAAATCACTCAGGGCGCTCCATATCACCCGATCCTTTACGAATGTGGCCCCTTAAGAGATTAATTTAACAAAATCCTAATAGATTAACTCAACATCAGTTCCTCTACAAAGAAGACCAAACATTGAATCTAAAACATAATTTAAGCAAACCCGTAAGTTACGCACAATAACAACAAGCAGCCGATGAAGTAAAGACAAGAATGCCAACAGTGTGGTATGCACGAACAAGAGCAATGATAGCACAAAAATGACTTATCTGTTTAGCAGCCTGCCACTGTATGGTGCCTTGCTTAGTACGCGGTGTAGACTTCACTGTGTAGAAGTATTCATGCACAAGAGGAGGGAGTGAGCTGTACTGATGAGTCACCTTGCTGTAATGGTGCCTTGGTTTTCAAATGA
Source organism: Oreohelix idahoensis (assembly GCA_024509875.1). NCBI lineage: Eukaryota > Metazoa > Mollusca > Gastropoda > Stylommatophora > Oreohelicidae > Oreohelix > Oreohelix idahoensis. The sequence goes on from JAMPIV010002948.1 coordinate 273,197, forward strand.
TCAATTCCACTGCACAGGATGTGGCAAGCGTCGTAGACTCTACCGTAAGTATGTCTTGAATTAGAAATGTTCCCTGATACTGCAAAAGATGTGACATGCAGCGCAGACTTTCTTGAAGTAGGAATGCTCACTGATACTGCGCAAGATGCGGCAAGCAGCGTATATTTTCTTGAATTGGAAATGTTCACTGATACTTCACAAGATGCGGCAAGCAGCGTAGATTTTCAATGTTGAAATATGTTGTACATATCACTGATGGTATTCCTGACACTATGGCAAGAAGTATGTCAACAAGGACCACAAACAAGACGATAACAATGGATATATAACCGTATGTAAGTCCTCGAAAACAGCGTGCAGCTGTGCAACTGGCCACCACTCAAGCGCTGATGAATGTCAACAAAGCATATAAATTCTTGAAACAGAGTGTAGCTTCCTCCGTTCGACACAAACTCAAGCGTTGATAACCGACACTAGTGGCAATACATTATACTCTTACATGCAAATGTCTTGAATATTACGTGTTGCGTGGAACCAGTAATTTAAATCGATAGCAGGCTGCTCACGGCCTTGTCTTTGAAATTCAGTGTTGTGTGAACACGCCAACATACATGAGCAAAACTCTCAGGAATATAAATAGATATTTCTTGACTGGCAACCCTGGATTGTAAAATGGATGAGTACTTTTGGCACGGCTGGCTAGATTCTTCTGGTGGATACAATCTCCCTCAAAGAGCTCCCAGAATGACACATGCTGGGAGATGCATGCTGTCACATTAATTAATCTTCAAAGATGCTTCCTATCTTCTTACACCATAATTGACACATCCATTCCTGAGTAACCAATCAACACCGAAATTTAGTCCCAAACTGAACACTGTATTACGGAAAAGTCATGAGACACAAACATTATATGAAATACAAATATCCAAGGTAATAATTCCTAATTCTTCCTTCAGAATTAAACAACAAGATTCAGCCATAACATCTAGCCATTTTCTCCGCTCTACACGCAACCTTTCAGTTCACCTTTCAGTCCAAAACTAACCACTTCGCACCTTGAACTATTCTCCCGTGTTTTGACCCACAATCCGCACGAGGCAAACTCACGTACAAACCAGACTGACCACTTTTCATTCGCACTTAACATACATACATGCCTACGCAATTTACTGTTCACGCAACCAACCTCTCTTACTTTATCATTTGCCCCCCACACACACACACATTGACCATTATCATCATCATGAGCGTAATAATCATCATCATCATTACAACATATGCTTGATAGCTGTATTACACTGACATCATCATCATCAATACAATATACGCTTAATAATTGTATTACACTGATATCATCATCATCATTACAACATATGCTCGATATCTGTATTACACTGACATCATCATCTTCACGTGACACTGCCCCATTTCTTGTTTTATGATGAACGGACGCGCACACGTTTATGCAAATTTCTCAGTTTACGTCCATTGTCCCAAGCCTTTGTTTTTTCCATGGTCTCTTTAAAGCCGTTAATATCTGTTCCCGTCTTTGCATTTAGGTCGTCCGTCAAAATTGTAATATCTTTACTTCTCTCTCTCTCTCTCTCTCTCTCTCTCTCTCTCTCTCTCTCTCTCTCTCTCTCTCTCTCTCTCTCTCTCTCTCTCTCTCTCTCTCTCTCTCTCTCTCTCTCTCTTTCTCTTCTTTCTTTTTTTTTTTTTTAAAAATCCAGGATATTTTGAAATCTGGTGTACGAGTCTTCTTCCCCTGATTTTTCTTTGTCAGTGGTTGGTAATTACGATTGAATGATATTTATATTTATTTTCTTTTTGGCAGTTTTGAATGTTGCTGATATATTAGTCTGTGTCTCATTGATTCTCATTCTTTACTTGCCTTCAGCGCCTTTTGTGACAGCATCAGATCCACACTTCAGTGTGAGATGCTCTTCTTTTCCTTAATTTCAGAGAACAGCACTCCAGATATTTCTACCGTCTTCAGTGTATATCTTCCGTTTTCCTTCCATTACGTTTAGCAAAGTCCCAAGATGTCAATTTGTAGCTTATATTTCTGCTGCTGCCTGTGCAGTTCTTTCTTTGTTTGTAGAGTGTTCTAACATTCCAATTGGCGATTCTGTCGGCTCTCCGATTCATATGTTCAGTTGTTTGCTTCTTTCTGTCCCGTACCTATTTAGCTCCATTCTTTTTCTGTTTATTTTATACCCAAAGTGTTCTGTCACCATTTCCCCTTTTTAAAGCAGTTATCCCACCATGTCGTTCTCTAACATCAGGTTGACAACATTGGTAAAAGTCTTATTGTGGCCATTGCCCTATCTGTATGCACCGTGTTACACTGTTAGTATGTTACACGTCAAGTTTAAACACCTGCTAGCAGGTATGTGCCCTTCATTACTTTTACAATAAAGGTTAGAAAAAGGTGATAGGTAAAGGTTATCCCATTTTAGATGTTGCCGTATGGGGTGAAGCGTTGGAGACTTCACCTATACTAGATCTCAGCTTCATCAGAAGGGATGGCAAGTCCCTTTCCTAACTGCCTTTGCCTTACCTAACTCAAGAGAAAAGTCAGGACCAATTTTTACAGTTGTGTAGATTGAAGAATTACTCACCATACATACACATATAAGGAGGTGTGAGACAAGGTTGCGTATTGTTCCCCTGCATATTTCATATCTAGATAGAGAACATTTTCAGACAGATACAGGAACTGCCAGGATTGAACATCCGTGGAAGATCAATAAACGACTTCAGATTTGCGGATGATACAGTTTTTGTTAGCTGAAAGTGAACAGGAGCTGCAAGAGCTTGTGAAGCAAGTAAACAGCAAAAGTCAAGAATATGGATTAGACATTAACATTGAGACAACAAAAACTAGGATAATTAGGTAAGGTTTCTCATATCTTGGTCATATAATAACAGAAAATGGCTGATGTAAAACAGAAATCAAGTAGAGAATAGTAATGGCCACAGCTACATTCAACAACATGAAACCGATTCTAACATCTACATAACTGGCTCACCAATTCAAACCGAGAATCATCAAGTGTTATATATATTCTTCATTACTGTATGGTGTAGAAACATGAACAATGAACAAGCAATTAGAAGAAAGAATTGAGGCTCTCGAGATGTGGATATATAGAAGAATGGGGCACGTCTCATGGAAAGAGAAGAAAACAAAGAGGTCCTAGAAAACCTAGGAATGAAAAGATAATTAATGAAGGAGATCAAAATTAGACAGCTAAAATATTTTGGCCATCTAACAAACATAACCCTTTAACGATGACCGTAACAGAAGGCAAAGTTAAATGCAAACGTGCAAGAGGAAGACAGCGCTATAAGTGGGAAGATAACATCAAGATATGGACAGGATAGAGTCTGTCAGAGTGCACCATCCAGACAAGAAACAGAAGACTTCTTTGACTTCTTTGATCCATAGCCACCGACCGTCAAAGCAGTCAGTGGCCATCACGCCTGGTGGCGTCTTGTAGGGCAACAACAAATTGATTCCACTTTGCTCGGTCGGTGACCATCCTTCGTACAGTGCCCCAACTCTGGTTCATTCTTTGCATCTCAGCCTCCACAGTCCTCCGCCAGGTTGTTTTTTGTCGGCCTCTCTTTCGTTTTCCTTCAGGGGTCCATAGCATAGCTGTTCTTGTGATGGCATCGGGGTCTCTTCTGAGGACATGGCTAACCCAGCTCCAGCGTCTGCCAGCTATGATGGTGTGCATGTCCTCTTGCTTGCTTCGAGTAAGCAGATCTTGGTTGGTGATGGTATTCGTCCAAAAGATTCGGGTAATTTTTCTTAGGCATGTTGTGTGAAAAGAGGACAATTTCGACATTTCCTTCTGTAACTCTCCAGCATTCCGCACCATAGAGAAGCACAGAAAGCACACAGCTCTGATATAATCTATATTTTGTCTTTGTGCTGTACTGTATCCCTGTCGTACTCCTGACTTCACCTCAAAGGTTAGGTTGCTCTGCCCAACGCTACACGTAAAGTTGGCATAGAGGCTTTTTATGATTGACACTAAGCAGCTTGGAATTCCATAAGCCCTCAGTATTTTCCATAAACTGTCCCTATGTATACTGTCAAAAGCCTTTTCAAAATCAACGAAATTAATGTACAGCTGTCTTTGCCATTCTGGGCACTGCTCTATAATGTTCTTGAGGGTAAATATATGATCTACACATCTTCTGTTCTTTCTAAATCCTGCTTGTTCTTTCCTCAGTTTGTGGTCTACTGCTTTTGAATTTCTCTGTATAATTATCCTGCCTAGTATTTTGATGGGAACTGAGAGAAGAGTGATTCCTCTCCAATTATTGCAGTCTGCAAGATCTCCCTTCTTGGGCAATTTGACAATTATTCCTTTGTTCCACTCCGCTGGTGTTGTCCCTCTTTTCCAGACTTGTGCAAATAGTGGTTCTAATAGTTCTGCTGCTAGCTCACGGTCTGTCTTAAATAGCTCTGCATTTAAGTTATCATGGCCAGGAGCTTTTCCATTCTTTAACCCTTTGATTGCTGTGATGATTTCTTCTTTTCGTGGAATGTCTGTATTTACAGCTTATTCGTTTTCAGCCTCAGGAACATTCAACTGTGTCTCTGGTGGTTCCTTGTTCAGAGTTTCTCTTAAGTGCTCTGCCCATCTTGTTTCCTGTCCCTCTGCTGTCGTGATGAGATTTCCTTGCTTATCTCTTACTAATGTAATATTGTTTGCACCTCGTTTTCCGCTGATGATTTTAGTTATTTTGTATACTGTGCTTTGTTCATTTCTCAGTGCTGCCTCTTCTGCCTGTCTTGCACGATCGTCTAGGAAATTCCTTTTGTTGGCTCTGGTTTGGCGTTTAACTTCCTTGTCCAGCTGACTGTACTGTTCGCTATATAGTTGCTTTAACCTGGGGGACTTCGCTTCTGTTTTCTTTCTTTTCATTTCCTTTCTCATCGTTATGGTGTTCAATGTTTCTGGTGTTATCCAGTCTTGCTTCTTCCTTTCCTGGAATCCCAAGCATGATTTACTGCTTTCCTTATATATTGTTGAAATGGTGTTGAATTTCTGGTCTATATCATGTCAATGTCTTTTCCTGACTTTTGGCAAAGAGATATCGCTTCTTTATATCAGCCGCAAAAGTTTTTTCTGGTAAGGGGGTCCTTCAATTAGCTGATGTCAAACCTTTTTTAATGTAGTTACAGTTGGTCCAGCCGTTCTTAGTTTCACTTTCAGTTTTGCTACTACTAAATGGTGATCACTTCCCACATTCGCACCTCTTCTTACCTTCACATCTTGTAATGCATGTCTCCATCTACCGTTAATCATAATGCGGTATATCTGGTTTCTGTCCCGACCATTTGGTGATTCCCATGTTAATTTGTGAATTCTTTGTGTGGGACAAGTGTTCCTCCAATGACCAGGTTGTTAATGCTACAGAAATTAAACCTTCATTGTGCTGTCCATCCCCTCTTCCAGAGTAAAGTACTGTTTCTCCTGTTGCTGTTTTAACTTTTCCTGCCCCTGTCCATCTGCTCTCGCTAATCCCTAGAATGTGTAATCTTTAGTTTCTCATTCCTGCTGTGACCTGTTTTAGTTTACCAGTCTCGTTCATTGTCCTGACATTCCAAAATCCTATTCTTGTTTCATGTTTTGCGGTCAGGACGTCCGTTTTCGTGTCAGTGGCTTCCTTTCGGCTTTCACCACTTACAGTCATACGAGCCTCAGACTCCGGATGTCCGTCCCGCAGCAAAGTTTGTTCATTTGTTGTCGTTTCCGTAACTTCATTTCTTTTTACATAGACAGGGGTGTCAGCCCTATGCTAAAACCCCCAGTATGGAGGACCAGGGTTTCTGTTTTAGTCTGCTCCTGCCCGCGCAAACCTGTCCAGCTTGGTAGAGCCTTCCAGGAGTAAAACTTAGCTCTGGGGGTAATCAAAACAGAAGACGTTGGAGATTAATTGCAGCCGATCTTCGATGTAAAGATTGCACTTGATGCTGATGATGATGACTGAAGTATGATGAGACTTGATTTCGAATCCGGTCTCTTTGCCTCATGATGTAAGCGCACTAACCACTGTGAAACTCAGAATCTCAAAGGTTAGAGGCAATTGTTAGAAGCTATCTGCACCATACTTGTGCTAGAATTCCGTGCAGTGGATTTGCCGTACGTGCGATAATGAAACAGTCTATAATTAAACTAGTAATCACATGAGTGGGGAACCCCTAGTGACGTTATTTTAATTATTAATAGACAGCTAGAGAATACAGTACAGCCAGTCACGACATTTAAATTACATCAGTATAAGATGTGGAAGAAAGTAAGTAGTGGAAGAAAGTAAGTAGTGGAAGAAAGAAGCGTTATAAGGAGATTAGAGAAAGATGGTCTACTTCTGAGGTAATTTTTTTCTGTTCAATGTTTTTGTTGAACTTTTTAACACAATTTATTGTCTTCGATAGTGTAACGGTAAATGTAGTCCAGTATCAGATACTGCACTAGGGCAGTGAATTTTTAGATTTCACTATAATAGGTCCAGCTTCAAGAGGTGTGGTGACCAGCTCCCGTCTTCACTGCCTGTGCTTTCCCTAGCTCGAACAGAGTCAGATACCCATTTACAGCTGGGTAGACTGGTACGTAACGACACTGTGTTTCAAACCCCATACTTTGCTACGAGAGGCCATCCCTCTAACCACTCTCCTATCCGGACACTCTTTGATAGTATAAAAACTATATTTAGTGTGTTTAGTATAGTTTTTGTCCACTTTTTTTCTTATAGCCTAGGGTGTGTTCCATTTCGTGTTCAGTTTTTCATCTGAATTATGTTTTAGTCTTCTAAATACACTTGAAGAAACTTCCCAACAAGATGTAAAATTATTCCTATATCTTGGCAGCAACATAGACAAAATTGGAGGAAAGACGATGGTATCAAAGTAAGAATACAACACGATGGAGTAGCTTTTATTGCTTTAGGAAATATATGAAGATAAAGATAAATCAGATCCAGCACACAAATGGGAATCTTCAACTGAAATGTGAAGTCGTTTCCTATTTATCGTCCTAAAATAGTGAGAACAACAGAATATGACAACTAAGTAGTTACAGTCTTTCATAAATGGGTTCTTGTACAGAATACGCTGGCTTCGCAATGTCCGCCGCATGGAAGATGGTCGCATCCCGACAGATGTCTTCTACGAACAACTGGCAGATGGCAAAAAAACAGTTGGCCGACCGCAGATGAGATTCAAAGATGTAACATGAGGGTTCTGGACATAAATCCAACAACCTGGAAGGATGAAACTGCCGATCGCACAAAGTGACGATGCTATCTACGGCGCCACCTCAGATTGGGCAAATAGAAGCTCTCACGGCAAGCAGAAGAGAGGAGAAAACATCGAAAGGAACACCAGGAAAATAAGCAGCTGAGGGCTGTCACAAGGGTGAGACATGAATTAATGACATGACATGACGTGACTTGATTCATGCTTCACCAAAGACATTGGCGTATTTCTGACGCGTTCGCAAAGTAAATTTCTCTAACTTACATTTGTGAATGAGTGTTTTGAGGAAAAAGTAATCAATAATGTGCTCAGCGTGGATGTTGTATTTGTCATCACGTAACATAACCACCTCGAAGAGAGCGATGTTCTTGAGCACAAGAGGTTCCGTTTCATTTGGTGTCTTCCTCTAGCATTCATCTACAGGTTATCTTTGGTATCGTATATTATTTACCTGTCTTTGTTGTTGTGGCTGAAGGTTTTTTCCCGAAATGTCACCATGTTGCTATTCTTCTTTTAAATGAACGTTGCAGCAATAGTGAACGCAGTCAGCGACTCATAGCTTGACTGCCTGCGTCAGGACCAGCGAACCAGAGCTGGTCAAGACCGCACTCCACCTCCACGTGGTGGTCCTGGAAACAGTCTGCAGCAGTGCACGAACGAACGAACGAACGAACGAACTTTATTTTCAAAGGGTTGAGAATTGGGCACGCAGGCCCGTCTGACATTCTGCCCTTCCTTTCTCCCGTCTTTTATACTGATTTCATTTATTCTCACATACAATTTACCCATCAATTCAAGGAATTCAACGTTGTACAGGTAAAATAATAGCATACTCACATTCACAGTATCTAATTATAAACATGAAATAAAATATGTTGAAAAGTACAAACTAAGTATTACCATGAAACAAAATATGTTGAAAAGCACTAACATCATCATTAAACCTACACTCGATATTATACCATTTGTTCGGAAAAATAATCATATTAGGGGGGCAGATAATCAGAACTCATAAAGTATTCGAAAAGTTTACGATTGTATGAATAGGGACTGAGGTTGTTATGTTTTAGATAATGTGGAAGATAGTTCCAAAGATGAGCAGCAGAGTAAGCTAAGCTTTTCTTGAATAAGTCAAGCCTAGGCTTGGGCACTTGTATTTTGTTAAGGCGTTGACTGCGTCTTTCACTGTATTTGAACATTGGCCACAGATATGTTGGAGCATTCTGTGACAGGATTTTGTGAACAAATTTAGCTTTGTTGAACAGAAAGCGCTTTCTTAGAGGCAGTATTTTGAGATATTTATATAGATCTACACACTGTGTTTGGCAGTTGTCAGAAACTAGACGCACTGCACGCTTTTGTAGTGAATGGAGTCTTTTTGTGTTGGACATAGAACAACCATCCCAGATTGTGGAGCAATAGTCAAGGTTTGTTTGTATGTGAGATACATAGAACAATTTTCGTGCATCTTCATCTAGGAAATGTTTGATTTTAGCTAACTGGTAAACTTTCTGTGCCGTTTGCTTAGTCAGTGCATGAACATGTGAGTTCCAATTAAGATGCTGGTCAACGACTATTCCTAGAGTTTTATGTTCATTAACGTTTTCAATTGGTGAGGTACCAATATAGATCTGAAGTGTTGTTTTCTCAGAATTTTGTAATTTTTGTCTAGTTGATATTAACATGCACTTTGTTTTAATTATATTAATTAGCATGCGATTTCCGATGCTCCACTTAATCAGATTGTCTGTATCTTTTTGTAACGATAGTTCGAGTGTGTTGCAACTTGTATCACTCGTGTAGATAGTACAGTCATCAGCAAATAGGTCACAGGATGCGTGTTCGACGTGTAATGGAAGGTCATTAATGTATATGGCAAAAAGTAGAGGCCCAAGAATAGAGCCCTGAGGAACGCCGGTATTTATTATGGTTGGGTATGAGCAAGAGTTATTGTAAGAAACTACATGTTTTCTGTCTGACAGGAATGATTTAATTATCGTCACTAGTTGAAGGTTTACTTTTGATGTTTCTAGTTTTCTAATTAAAATAGCGTGATCTATCATATCAAATGCTTTTTTAAAGTCTACAAAAACTGCCCCACATATGTTATCGTTATTAATATTTAAGTGCCAGTTGTCAATCATCTTAGTTAGAGCTGTGTGACATGAATGTTTAGGTCTAAACCCCGACTGACTATCAATTAGCAAGCCGTTGTTAACTAGGTGTTGTAGTGTTATTTTATGTATGTGTTTTTCTAGTGGTTTGGATAGCGATGATATTAAGGAGATTGGCCTATAGTTACCAAGGTTATTATTGTCGGAAGAGCCAGGTTTTAAGAGAGGATATACCTTAGCGACTTTAAAGTGCCACGGAAAGTAGCTCCGTGCGATACATTGATTGTATATGTATGTAAGCGAATCACTAATAGCTGGAGCCGCATAACGCAGTATTCGATTACTGACTCCGTCAAGTCCTGATGAGTTATTATCTTTAAGTCCTAGAAGATAGTTATACACTTCATTAACTGTCATAAACGGAATGTTGGATGGGATTGTGTTGGTACATTTGTTCTCACAAAATACTGACAGCCTGCCTAAGTCACAAGGTGAATTTGGTATTGTAGATTTAAGACTGTTTATTTCTGCCTGAAGGTAATTGCTGAAGTCTGTGGGAGTAAATGAAGTATTAGGGGTTGACGAGACTGACAGATTTCGCTTGTTCGCTAAGGTATTGATTGCTTTCCATATATCTTTACTGTTTGTTTTGTTCTGAACCAAATTTTTAAAGTAATTCTTTTTTTCTCTACGAATTAAATATTGCACGTTGTTCCTCTGTTCTCTGTATATGTTAAAGTCCTTGTTTTTGTGAGCTTGATCTCTCTGCCTCATGGCGTCTAGCACTGCTTGTGTGATCCAAGGAGATTTGACCTGTCGTTTCACACGAACTTCTTTAGTTGGTGCGTGGTTATCAAACACACAAAGAAAGATACGTGTCCAATGGGCAATGGCGTCGTCGGGATCAGAAAGCTGGTAAACACTGGCAAGAGGTGCAGTTCGCAAATCATGTAAAAATAGTTCACGGTTGAAATGTTTAAAACTTCTAAATTTAATACTGATATGTTTATTTCTTGGAGCTTTATATTTATTCTTTGACCACGTGCAACATATAGGGTAGTGGTCACTCATCGCGACAGTAGGAACAGAGCATTCTATAATATTGTCTGCACAGGTGACGTAGATGTGGTCAATTATTGTGGATGATGCATTTGTTACCCTGGTAGGCTGGTTGACTATTTGTTTTAGGTTGTAAGATAGGATGATGTTTTCCCATGTTTGGTTTATGTTGCGCATGTCGATGTTGAAATCGCCTAGAAGAATAATTTCTTTGGCAGTGGTAAATACTTTATCCATCATAGTGGTGAAATCTTCATACCAGATGGCTCCTGCACTGGGATTTCTATAAAGATACCCGACTAGAAATTGTCCCTGAGTCGGTAGTTTTATTTCTAACCATATGCACTCGGTCTCTGCTGTCTCTAAATCGCTTCTGCGGCGATAACTAATAGAAGTGGAAATATATACTACAATACCTGTTTCTAGCTTTCTACTTGAGTCTCGCCGAACTGTTTTAAAACTATTTAGGGCAATTTCACCATCTGATATTTTGTCGTTTAAGCGACTTTCGGAAAGTCCAAAAACATGAAAATTTTTATTTAGAATTTGTGTAAGCTCAGGAAGTTTGCCTAATAAATGGTAAATGTTCAGGTGGCCCAGCCGTAGACCATCCTTAATTAGCCATTGTGTCTGATAGGTATGCATTTTATTTTGGCGAGTGGTTTAAAAAGGAAAATAACAAAAGCAATTTTAAATACGAACCCACGAAAATTTAAACTAATTAACGTCACCAAGTAAGTGAAAATGCAAATGTTAGTACTTAACGTACGAACACTTGGTACAGTATTGCTAAAAAATCACAAGTAACTGAAATTGTCAGTAGTATATTAAAATAGTCACACAACAGTAGGCACGCACGTTTTCACACCACAACACTAAAATTCTAACAAAGTAATTAAGCAATACTGAGAGGATACGAATTAAAAAAAAGTAAAATGAAAAAATCTTGCAAATTATGAAAAGAACTGTCGAAGGCCTGTAGCCAATGAAATTAAAGTGTTTTGAGAAAGTAACAAAGTACTTATTACTTTATGCGTCACAGTAATCAATTAATTTTTCAGGGGAAGAGACGGCTTTGGTCGCAGGGATTAAGTCAATGAAAAAAAAAAATGAGTGGATTAATCATCGATAATGGATGTCTCTGTCAGGTACATAGTAAGGCCCGCGTTGCACAGACATCATTAGTGCTTGGCTGAGTGATGCTGGACTGAATTGCATCAGGTAGCCAAGTTCTGGGTTCCACTGAGCACGATCAGAAAGGCTACGGGAGGAAGCTTGACGACTGTAGATTTCGTCTGCAGTGGTTACAACACTTGTAGGAGATTTTTGGGTCTGTGACATTGTGGCACTGCTTCTTGAACTGTCATATAATGTGTTTGTGAGGGGCTGTCTTATAGGTAGTGGAGGAAACATAACATCGTAACGTTCGGCTTCCTGGCTGTAGGTGGCGTTCTGTTTGTTGTTAGGTACTTTGTTGGTTACAGGAGCGCTTCTTTGAGGGGCGGGTAAGGTGTGTTGTGCATTTTCATGAAGGGCTGATCTCATGGTAGATCGGTTTGCGTTCTCTGTGTCTGGTGGGTTGTCGTGTTGCGTTCGCTGCGGGTACTTGATGTTTTTTGCTAGAATGCTGCTACCTAGTTTTGATGTATGTATTTGATCTATGTAAAGGCGTTTCTTTGGTGCTCCAGAGTTGCTTGTGAAGAAAGGAGTGTTGTTGATATAGCCAATGTGAGTGTGTTCACAATAGCTCTGGATTGTCTTGTTGTTGGTGTCGGCTACGCGACGTTGGAAGCCATAGCAAGGTGGAATAATGGATGACATAAAAATGGAGGTGTTAGGAAATTTTTGTTTTATTGTTGTGGCCAGTTTGGAAATCGCCGAAGGGTTAACGCTGTGTCCATTCATTATGTCGTTGATCCCTACATGTACTGTTGTTCTTGTAATATTATGATGTATGTCGAACCTATGAATTCTATCAATTAATCTTTCAGTTCCAGCTCCAGGTATCGCTAAAACTGAGACAGTTTCCTCTTTTGAAGTAGACATCCGATCATTGTAAATGCCTTTTAGGAGAGAGTCGCCAATTATAACATGTGTTGTTTTACTACATGGTTGTTGATTCGGCTTTCGTTTTGATTCTTGTTGCCGCCATTGATTTTCCTCGTGTGAATCGTCCTGAATAGTCTGGGTGTTTTCATCGGATGGTTGTGGTGTCAGTATCTGATCTGGTAGCGGCGTTAGTGCCTGTTCATTTTGTACTGAACTCTGGTTAAGGGCGGTAAACCTGTTGCTTACTTTTACACTAATAGGGTAAGCTTCGTGCGCACGTGTATCCTCAACTTTTTTGATGTTACGTTGGTGCTCCTTGCGGCGTTTGTTTGATGTATGTTCTTTGGATGGATCTCCAGAAGCTTCAGGTACTATAAGAGTATGTTCCGAGTGCTTTGTTTTATAAATCGAAAAATCGCTTCGTAGTTGCTCGACGACGTGTTTCATATTGGAATTATCTTCTCTCAGATGCAGTATTTCCTGTTTGAGTAGTTCGTTTTCTGTGCTGATTGATTTATAGACATTAGTCGTCAGATCGGCAATTAGTGTTCGAAGGGTGTCCTCCATTTTTAGCATCAGCTCCTGGCAGCACTGCGCATTTATCATGTGAGTGACTTCTGGGTGATTTTCACGTGATAATGTTTCATCTGTTTGTGTGCTAGTGTCTTTAGGGCCCATTGGATATTCTATGGCCAGTATAGGTTGAGAAAATGGAGTATTTGCTACTGTGTCGCTCATTGGAAGGTCGCGTGCTGCGGGAGGCAAAGTGGATGTATTTGTGGGAGAGTGTATGCTAGAGTTAATGTTGATGATTTCGCTATCAGCAGATGAGACGCTGTCAGCTGATGATGTGATGTCTATTGCGAGCTGAGGTAAACATATTGTCGAGTCCAATTGTGTGGTACAAATTATGTTTTGTGCAGACTCATTTAAACTGACAAAGTCCGTTGCCAGCCATGATTCAATAACAGTAGGAGTTGCTTGGACCATTATCTTGTTTTTTGTATGATAAAGGTGCACAGATAGTAGTGGTGTTGTGATGAAATCTTCTACAAAGGCACCTTGTTTATCTGCTCTCGTCTCGACATGGTCATTCTGGTAGTGTTTGGTACACGTTGTGCGAAATGCCTCATAATGATATGTATTGTGGAAGAGTACAGTAGCACATTTACCGTCATTTGCTACTTTAAAGGTTAAATCCGACTCTTTGTTACATCCACGCAGTTTAACGCGAACAGCTCTGCTTTGGTCTAGGCTGTAATTTTTCATAGAGGTCGGGCGCAATCTACAGTCCCTAGCGGTTTTCATTACCTGCGAGCCATGACCGATCTCTAGGTGTGACATGTTTACATGCCACTGGGATTAATTGCCAGCGAAATACGTTGCCCTCTGTTCAAGAGGGTCTGATAGTCAACAAAAAAAAAAAAAATAAATAAATAAATAAATAAAATACTGAAAAATACACTGGCCGACCGTCTCTTCTTTACAGCGGTCAGTAACGAGTCACGGGGTCATTTTTAAAAGCTTTGTCGAAGGCATTTACAGTCCAAAAGTGAATACACCGGTATAAAAATCCGGATACGACGATGCTGTTGTTCCCGCTCGCCATAATCACATTACATTCTTAGTGGGCGGACAAGCCCTGTGTTTAGCGTTCTGGCTATTGTTCCCTGGCCAGAAGGTCACCAACAAAGTTTGGAATGTTGAAGTAGTTTTCCATTTATCGAAAAATGGTGGCAGACACGATGAACGCTCCTACCGTCATTCCATACAGAAAAAACACAATATTTATACGTGAATTTAACACAATTACAAAATAAACTATTTCACTGTATGTCAAACAAAACCGCCAACACATGGATATATAAACCATCCATATTAAATGGGAACAACTTCAATAAAATATCCGAAATGTAGAGCCAAATAAAAACACGTCCGCACAGAGGTGCCGGCTTTGTCAATGGCTCAGATTCGCCTGGCACCCGGTTGAAGATGAGCAGCAGGAGTGGAGAAGGTGAATATAAGACTTTGGGATGAATTCCCAGCATATAGCCCCAGTGATTCTGGATCTCGTGACATATACCTCCTACCACTCTATCTCCCCCTCTATATACTAACGAGCCCCCACTCCCCTATTACACTGAGTGAACAGAAGAGAAAGAGAAGAAGAACAGTATGTCTCTTTCGCACACTTTCGTTCCTTCTCTATATATGTGATAACGTGTGTTGGTAAAACACAACTACAACATTTATTAATGTTCTGAAATATAACAACATTCAATTACACTGATACAAATGCAACTAGAAATAACATTAACTATCCCTGTGAAGAAAGATATTAGTTAATGCAAAATACACAAATGAATCTAAAGTCTACCCTATGTGATGATGATGAATTTAAGTAACTCCTAAATACTAACAAAAAGGATATCTTGTGTTTCTTGGTCTCTTGCTAACTGTCAATAAACTCTGGTTGTTTGAACACAATGGACAAGTCTTTGTCTGCCTACAATAACATTGGACGGTTCACTCGATTTCGCCAGGTGTCCACGGCTTGTATTTTTGTCTTTCACAATGCCTGTGTTGACATTGTCCCGAGCGTCCGAGGTGTCTTATTCATGGGTGAGGTTGAACACAATGTTAGGCGGGTGAGACTTCGTCTGTTATGCAGATGTCCTTTTGTTGTCTTGGTATTTTGCTTATGTGGTGACGATGATGGAAATATGTTGTATATTCGTATTTGTTGGTGCATCAATTGTACAGGGAGAATCTGTCCTTTACTGCATGTAATTTAGGATCTCGATAAATTTGGTAGGCACTGGGGTTACAAAATCTCCCGTCTGCTCTTGCAGCTTTTGATCATAGTTTCTCAAAGGCACTTGTTGTAAAAAATCATCCGTTGGCGACTGCCACTTCAGATCATTAAATTTCTCAAAGGCACTTGTTGTAAAAATCATCCGTTGGCGACTGCCACTTCAGATCATTAAATTTCACGTGGACAGCTATTTAGAAATGCAGCAATCCTTCTGGGTATTTTCTGCTTTCTTTTTGGGTGGGTAGTCGATGATAGAAAGACCCTTCACCGCCTGGTAAATTCCTTTCTGACCCCCGTGGAGTATTGGTAGGTTGTTGCCGTTAATTACGTGTGAGATGCGTGTCGTCGCAGTATCTCGGTCGGCCCTACTCTAAAGCTTGTCCTGTGATTAACGCCAACCACGTAGTAGACTAAGGATGAGTATCTCAAATGGTCCCTGTCTCTACCACTGTGATGGATAAAATAATGAACCCTTTGTAAGTATCCCGTAAACTATGCTACGCCTGTAGTGTCTTGTATGTGAAATCTTATCACTATAAGAAAGGGCTGTGCGGTGTTTACTGCACGTTTAACATGTAATGTAAGAGGCAAAATAAAAGTGTCTTGTATTTACTTCGTTATAGTTACTGGAAACTGTGCAATCTTATAAATATAATCATTCTCTGCATGGCGTTTATTGCAACCTGTACTTATTAGTGTGAAATATAATATTATAATAAACGTGACTGGTATTTACAGTGTTATATTTATGGAAAATATGTATATATTATCTGAATGAAGTTAAGACATAATAATGATAAAGTACAAAATATATTACACTAACCTTGGTGTCCCTATACGAATTTCACTGACACAATGTCTTGATTCTTTCTCGTGAAATCTAGAACCCCAAGTCTTGGTTGGCGGAATGGTTTCTCTTACCAATGCCAAGCAATGAATATAGTTGGGTTATATATCGTCTGGATCGCCTAGGGCGATTTTTTTCGGGTTCGCTTCCTGTGTCATGTGAAATTTCGTTTGTTTTCCTAAAGTCAGACATTCCGTCCTCAAACTGTGTAAAATTTCCTGTATTATTTTGCTATGGTCGCTCTCATATTTTGCTTATCCGAGACAACTTGTCTGCGTTCGTCTTTTGGGGCACGTACAGTGTTGTTCTTCTCGTTATAATTTCGTATTCATACTGCTTTCATGTTGCCCTTGTGCAGACTTTAAGTCTCCCTTAGTCACAACAATACTTGGTTAACACTGGCCCTGTGTAAACATATCCGCAACTTAGTATCAATTATTCCGATAGTCTGTTGGTGCAATGTCCGCGTGTTGTGAAAACATTTCAGGTGAATGTTGTTGCGTGCTGTCTCAGTGTTCTGTAAACATTACATTCTACGGCTAGCCACAATAATATTGCTTGTACCTTCCTGCCTTTGTGAAAACACAACCGAGACGTTGAAGCGATTACCTCAATAATCTGTTGACCCACTGTCTATTGTTATGTAAACAGTCCATGCGAAATTGGTCGGATTACCACGATTGATGAAGACGATGTCTGGTTTTAAGAATTAAAATGCAGACTTACTCGCGTCCCGTGACATATGTCCCCCACACGAAGTCTTAGCTTGGGAAGACTCCTGCGAGTCAGGATGCATTTTACATTCCCTATTGTCGGCTGATGTTATCTCCTCGCTATCACTATCCTCCTCATCTTCCTCGTTTCCACCATCCTTCTCCTCGTTCAAATCGTTCTTCTCGCAATCTTCCTCAGTTGCTTCTCCTGCATCAGCTATAAAGAGCTGCTCCCTTTCCTGTTTCAATATCGTGACCGTAGTCAAGAGTTGTCGCCCCTGCTCGACTACGTTCGTAGAGTGTGTGTTGTGATTTTCTGCACACCTGCAGATGACTGTCTAGCCGCATTGGGCTGCAGTGCTGAGTTCGGATTTCCTTTATTCAAATGCTTTGTGGCTGCTCGTGTCCTGAAGTTGGCCGCTTCAGTTATGTGTCTGGCTAAGTATCTCTTTAGCAGAATAATATATTATATATTTCCAGCTGATTCTCCATTGGAATCTTATCATTGGTTCGAGATGCCTTCTCGACCATTGCGTATGGCCCGTGCCATCCAATCAGTAACCTGTTCTGTTTACTATGCATAAACAGTAAAACTTGTTTGCCTATCTCTAGCTCACACTTAGGACCAGTCGTATTATATTCTCCGTCATGTTGACGCCTCCTCTTCTTCATACGTAGTCTGTTTCCCTTAACAGTGGCTTCCTCACTTTTCCCATGATTTGATGCCCCTCTCTGGCATTCAGGACCTGATCGGATAAATTGATCCATGTCCCCTGCGATTCCCTGCCAATAATAATGGTGGGTGATTCTTTGCGTAGTGATGTATTGTCTGACCTGACCACTAGATTCACTAGCATGTCCCATACCTAAGATATAAAATCTATATCGTGCTGGTACTACCAGTTGCTTATACTCATATCCGCGCTTTTCTACTTTCCTAAGGAGTTGTCCTTGCTGTTTAAAGCAGTCTCCTGGTTCTGGTGGATTGTCTCCCTTCAGTCTCTTCTTAAAACACGGTTCTACCGATTTATCGTTCATTTGAGCTTGTCTCAGCTCTTGCGGATGGAAGTGAACCTCGTCTCCTTGTCTCTTCTCCTTCGCTTGGTCACTTGTCTGCACTGCAGCTGTGACTCTTGATTGACGAGTGTCTCCTAAACTCACATATTTGTAGCCTAAAATGACTTCGTATGTATGATCATTTAAAACTGCCGTTCGTAGTTCTCCCTTGACATATCTGCCTTCAATGGGAGTCCGGGCGATAGCCGCCATCATTGGAGGATCGCCGTTACCTGTGACCTGAATTTCCACAGTTCCATCAGTCAATTGTTCTGATCTAACCAGTCTTGAACTGATTTTCGAATCGAATTCCAGCCTGGAATCGAATACCTCTTCCGCTCTTTCTCTATTGACAACGTTGTGTTCCGAGGGAATCCGGGCGCTAGTCGCCGTCCCTACAATATCACTTTTCCTTTTCCGCCCCTTTGCATTAGGGTCCTTGTAATATTCGTTGCCAGGTTTAAACCTCTTCTTTCTTTTGAGTGGTCCATTCTTATTGACACTAACTCTCAGTGTGTCTTTCTTCGCTCTGTCGAAATAAAAAATGTTTCCCCACTTCTTTCTTCTGCTAACCAATCTTTGAATCCGACGACGGATCAAAGTTGGCCCTTGTTTGTCCTTATTACGTATCTTGTGTATCTTGCCCGTGGAATGGTCATAATTCAAGATACGGTGCAACCCATCTGTCCATTTATATCGGGTACAGTGTGTTGTAAATTTCGCGCATCTGCGCTGTGCCTTGCATAAAGCGCGTACACCAAGCTGTTTCCTCTTGTGTCGCCTGGTGTCTTTCCTTCTCTCTATCCGCTTAGTTTTTGTCTCGCCTACATATAGAATCGGAGTCCCCATGGGTGTTGAGCTGCTGTATCCCCGCCGGCTCTACCACACTTTTCTCCTCATAATCCTCTTCTACCTCCTTTTGAAGAGAGTCGGGGGGTGCCTCCGTGTCCGTCGTCCACCCTGTCCCGATAATCGTATGTGTTGTTATACCTTCTAAAGGCACACATTTCTCTCCGTAAGTTTTAAAAGTGGTAGGATCTGACTTTTCCTCGTCTTGGGTAAAGGCAGACTTAGGCGATGTGTGCAACTGTCTATTTCCGTGGATAATAGCGAATGCCCGTTCCTGTCCGGTCGCTTCTTTCCACGTAGAAGGGCCGGTGGAGTAAGGTAATAATTGTTCTCCTGATGTCAGGAGACAAGTGCCTGTTTTCTTCTTCCCTGTGATGCCAGGTGAAATTGTTTTATTCGAAGTCCCCTTGCAAGATCCATCGAAGGTACCGCTCGCAATTAGAGTGGGTTCTTCTGTGCCTTTTAATAACTTTCCGTTATCTCTGCAGCGGTGTCTGGAATCCATTGAATTAACTACCGCCGGGTGTGATTTTTCCCCCTCTTTTCTCCGGGACTCTTTGTCCTTCATTGTTCGGGTTTCTATATACGCCAAGCGATGGAGAGGAGGGCGGTTTCGGCACTCACTGGTGTAGTGATTTTTCATGCGACAATACCGGCACCATTTTTCCCCTTGCCTCTGGTTCTGAGAAAAGGAGTTGTGTTGAGTTTCCTGTCTATGTGGATTGCAAAGCAAGTTGTCTTTCTTCCCCTGATACCGGTCAACTGCGCCCTTCTCGTAATCAGTTTCTCCTGCAGATTTCTTTGCATATGTCGTAATGCAAGGCGAAGATGGTGTGTCCTCTAGGCGATATGATAGCTCGTCTGCCACTTCATGGGCCGAAATACATATTTCTGGTTCAACTCTTGTGGATAGTTCAAATGCTTTAAGCAACCTCTTCATCCGAAGTTCGTGCTCTCTCTCTGCCTTATTTCTCTCTAACTCTGCCTTGAATCTCCTATACTCGGCCTCTCTCTCTCTCTCAGCTTCTAATTTCTTGGCTTCTCTCTCCTCCTTCTCCGCTGCTAATGTCAATCTTCTTTGCTCTACTTCTGCTGCTAGTTTATCTTTTCTCTCTTGCTCTGCAAGTTTGTCTTTTCTCTCTTCTTTGTGCGCCGTTAACATTTTTTCCACATATTCCATAAGTTCTCCTTTTTCTAGTTTTAAACTAGTTGCTTCCTGGATAATCGCAGCGCGAATTTGCCTCAAATCTGCCATGATCAAGCTAGAATTCAATCTGCCTATCGCTACTCAAAATTATGTGAGAGAAAAAAAAAATATAGGGCGAAGAAAAAATTTGTGCCCTTGGCCAAAGGGAGAACCAAAACAAATGTCCCGTATGCTTCGCTATAACCTTTACAGCCGTACAGGTAAATGACAATAGTAAAGAAAACCTTGGCAATACAATTCTAAGGCTTGCTAAGAATACCAGTCAAATATTTCTGACCATCCACTGCCTGCCTACCAAGAAAACAATACTAAAATGTTTCGTCTCAGTGGCTTAGTCGCTATTGTCCACTTGTGAACAAAAGGAATACACAATGTCGGGTCGCTCGTTCAAAGCGTCCGACTTCAACAATGCCTTTTGATCGAGTCCCACGTGGTACTACCAAAAATCCAGGTAAATTTATAATGATGACAACAAATCAATATTGGTAACCAGATGCAGTAATAAAGTGCATATAAATTAATACGGTGTGATCTTCTAACATGTGTCAATGTCTTTCTTAATATACTATGAATATCTAATCTTAATATCTAATATGAATATCTAGTTATCTAATACTCTATTCTGTGTTCTTTCCCTCTACCTAAGTAGAATAAGGAACAGTATAGAAGACAGTGAATAGGTTTATACAAAATTTGCAAAAAAGAATTATTTAATGTTTTAGTCTAGGGCAAGTCCCAAGGTATATTCCGGACTGCAGCCCACAATTATGTCACAAAAGTTACCCCTGTGAGGGTAACCAAAGAGAGTTATCTGTGAGGTGCCGGCTTTGTCAATGGCTCAGATTCGCCTGGCACCCGGTTGAAGATGAGCAGCAGGAGTGGAGAAGGTGAATATAAGACTTTGGGATGAATTCCCAGCATATAGCCCCAGTGATTCTGGATCTCGTGACATATACCTCCTACCACTCTATCTCCCCCTCTATATACTAACGAGCCCCCACTCCCCTATTACACTGAGTGAACAGAAGAGAAAGAGAAGAAGAACAGTATGTCTCTTTCGCACACTTTCGTTCCTTCTCTATATATGTGATAACGTGTGTTGGTAAACACAACTACAACATTTATTAATGTTCTGAAATATAACAACATTCAATTACACTGATACAAATGCAACTAGAAATAACATTAACTATCCCTGTGAAGAAAGATATTAGTTAATGCAAAATACACAAATGAATCTAAAGTCTACCCTATGTGATGATGATGAATTTAAGTAACTCCTAAATACTAACAAAAAGGATATCTTGTGTTTCTTGGTCTCTTGCTAACTGTCAATAAACTCTGGTTGTTTGAACACAATGGACAAGTCTTTGTCTGCCTACAATAACATTGGACGGTTCACTCGATTTCGCCAGGTGTCCACGGCTTGTATTTTTGTCTTTCACAATGCCTGTGTTGACATTGTCCCGAGCGTCCGAGGTGTCTTATTCATGGGTGAGGTTGAACACAATGTTAGGCGGGTGAGACTTCGTCTGTTATGCAGATGTCCTTTTGTTGTCTTGGTATTTTGCTTATGTGGTGACGATGATGGAAATATGTTGTATATTCGTATTTGTTGGTGCATCAATTGTACAGGGAGAATCTGTCCTTTACTGCATGTAATTTAGGATCTCGATAAATTTGGTAGGCACTGGGGTTACAAAATCTCCCGTCTGCTCTTGCAGCTTTTGATCATAGTTTCTCAAAGGCACTTGTTGTAAAAAATCATCCGTTGGCGACTGCCACTTCAGATCATTAAATTTCTCAAAGGCACTTGTTGTAAAAATCATCCGTTGGCGACTGCCACTTCAGATCATTAAATTTCACGTGGACAGCTATTTAGAAATGCAGCAATCCTTCTGGGTATTTTCTGCTTTCTTTTTGGGTGGGTAGTCGATGATAGAAAGACCCTTCACCGCCTGGTAAATTCCTTTCTGACCCCCGTGGAGTATTGGTAGGTTGTTGCCGTTAATTACGTGTGAGATGCGTGTCGTCGCAGTATCTCGGTCGGCCCTACTCTAAAGCTTGTCCTGTGATTAACGCCAACCACGTAGTAGACTAAGGATGAGTATCTCAAATGGTCCCTGTCTCTACCACTGTGATGGATAAAATAATGAACCCTTTGTAAGTATCCCGTAAACTATGCTACGCCTGTAGTGTCTTGTATGTGAAATCTTATCACTATAAGAAAGGGCTGTGCGGTGTTTACTGCACGTTTAACATGTAATGTAAGAGGCAAAATAAAAGTGTCTTGTATTTACTTCGTTATAGTTACTGGAAACTGTGCAATCTTATAAATATAATCATTCTCTGCATGGCGTTTATTGCAACCTGTACTTATTAGTGTGAAATATAATATTATAATAAACGTGACTGGTATTTACAGTGTTATATTTATGGAAAATATGTATATATTATCTGAATGAAGTTAAGACATAATAATGATAAAGTACAAAATATATTACACTAACCTTGGTGTCCCTATACGAATTTCACTGACACAATGTCTTGATTCTTTCTCGTGAAATCTAGAACCCCAAGTCTTGGTTGGCGGAATGGTTTCTCTTACCAATGCCAAGCAATGAATATAGTTGGGTTATATATCGTCTGGATCGCCTAGGGCGATTTTTTTCGGGTTCGCTTCCTGTGTCATGTGAAATTTCGTTTGTTTTCCTAAAGTCAGACATTCCGTCCTCAAACTGTGTAAAATTTCCTGTATTATTTTGCTATGGTCGGCCTCATATTTTGCTTATCCGAGACAACTTGTCTGCGTTCGTCTTTTGGGGCACGTACAGTGTTGTTCTTCTCGTTATAATTTCGTATTCATACTGCTTTCATGTTGCCCTTGTGCAGACTTTAAGTCTCCCTTAGTCACAACAATACTTGGTTAACACTGGCCCTGTGTAAACATATCCGCAACTTAGTATCAATTATTCCGATAGTCTGTTGGTGCAATGTCCGCGTGTTGTGAAAACATTTCAGGTGAATGTTGTTGCGTGCTGTCTCAGTGTTCTGTAAACATTACATTCTACGGCTAGCCACAATAATATTGCTTGTACCTTCCTGCCTTTGTGAAAACACAACCGAGACGTTGAAGCGATTACCTCAATAATCTGTTGACCCACTGTCTATTGTTATGTAAACAGTCCATGCGAAATTGGTCGGATTACCACGATTGATGAAGACGATGTCTGGTTTTAAGAATTAAAATGCAGACTTACTCGCGTCCCGTGACACTAACCCAGCTCCAGCGTCTGCCAGCTATGATGGTGTGCATGTCCTCTTGCTTGCTCCGAGTAAGCAGATCTTGGTTGGTGATGGTATTCGGCCAAAAGATTCGATGAATTTTTCTTAGGCATGTTGTGTGAAAAGAGGACAATTTCGACATTTCCTTCTGTAACTCTCCAGAATTCCGCACCATAGAGAAGCACAGAAAGCACACAGCTCTGATATAATCTTAATTTTGTGCTTGTGCTGTATTGAGAGGACTTCCAGATGTTGTTTAGGCTAAAAAAGGCTGTTCTTGCCTTATTCATTCTGATGTTGATGTCTTTGCCCGCCCCGCCGTCTGGTGTTACTTTGCATCCTAGGTATGTGAAGGTGTTTGTCTGTACCAGTTGCTGATTCCTTACTGATATGGGCTCAGGGTTGCTCACATTGAGCGTCATGACCTCTGACTTCTTTAAATTGATGTTCAAGCCCACCTGCTGTCTAAACTTATTAAGTTTTTTCCTGGATGTGCTGATGTGAATGCGCTAGTAGTGCAATGTCATCTGCATATTCCAGATCTTCCAATGTAGAAAATATAGTCCATCTTATTCCTCTTGGACTGCCCTCTGTTGTCTGGCGCATCACCCAGTCTATGACTGTTAAAAATAGAGTGGTTGATAAGGGACATCCCTGTCGTACTCCCGTCTTCACCTCAAAGGTTAGGTTGCTCTGCCCAACACTACACGTAAAGTTGGCATTGAGGCTTTTTATGATTGACACTATGCAGCTTGGAATTCCATAAGCCCTCAGTATTTTCCATAAACTGTCCCTATGTATGCTGTCAAAAGCCTTTTCAAAATCAACGAAATTAATGTACAGCTGTATTTGCCATTCTGAGCACTGCTCTATAATGTTCCTGAGACTGGCTGCCACTGACTGCTTTGACGGTCGGCGGCTAAGGATCAAAGAAGATAAGAAATGGATTGTCCAAGAATAGCCTGTGACAGACATCCCTACAAAAAGAAAAACAGGTAGGCCAAAGTTTGCTGAATAAATGATTGCTTTCTTGTCCAATTCTAATGAAGTAGAGCACCAGTACCCACCCATTTCTTCTTGATATCTACCCGTCTTTTTGTAGGGATGTCTGTCACAGGCTATTCTTGGACAACCCATTTCTTCTTGATATCTATCCGTCTTTTTGTAGGGATGTCTGTCACAGGCTATTCTTGGACAACCCATTTCTTCTTGATATCTATCCGTCTTTTCGTAGGGATGTCTGTTACAGGCTATTCTTGGACAACCCATTTCTTCTTGATATCTACCCGTCTTTTTGTAGGGATGTCTGTCACAGGCTATTCTTGGACAACCCATTTCTTCTTGATATCTATCCGTCTTTTCGTAGGGATGTCTGTCACAGGCTATTCTTTTACAACCCATTTCTTCTTGATATCTATCCGTCTTTTTGTAGGGATGTCTGTCACAGGCTATTCTTTGACAACCCATTTCTTCTTGATATCTATCCGTCTTTTTGTAGGGATGTCTGTCACAGGCTATTCTTGGACAACCCATTTCTTCTTGATATCTATCCGTCTTTTTGTAGGGATGTCTGTCACAGGCTATTCTTTGACAACCCATTTCTTCTTGATATCTATCCGTCTTTTTGTAGGGATGTCTGTCACAGGCTATTCTTGGACAACCCATTTCTTCTTGATATCTATCCGTCTTTTTGTAGGGATGTCTGTCACAGGCTATTCTTGGACAACCCATTTCTTCTTGATATCTATCCGTCTTTTTGTAGGGATGTCTGTCACAGGCTATTCTTGGACAACCCATTTCTTCTTGATACATGTCGTCTTCTTGTTCCTTTGTGCTCCACGTGGAGCATGGAGCCACCATTGCAGCTGGTCCAAATGCAAGAAGCCTGGATTAAATCAGTCATTGTGCTTTTGCAGTTGTGGTTTTTCCAGCTGTGGTTTCTCCAGCTGTGGTTTCTCCAGCTGTGCTAGTTCATTCACCATCATGTTCATTTCGCTCCTGGACCACCATTGCAGCTGGTCCCCTTTCAGCAAACCTGCATTAAGCATTCAATGCTCTTACAGCAGTGGTTCCTGTAACAATTTATTTTCTATGATGTGGTTTCCAACTTCATGCACAACATTATATTAGTCGCCTTGTAGGACATGCATCAAGGAGTAGTAGTGTTATCTTTCTTTATCTCGTCAGAGACCCAGGAAACAACACGGGCCAGCTGCCATGGTTGTTCCTGTGCTATCTTTCATTGGACAATGTTTTTGCTACAACAGGTCATCTGACAGGGAGTCTGTGGTGCCGGCATCTTTTGGTGAATGTCTGGAGATTGGACGTGATGGTCTTGGTAACAAGCTTCGTTTCTGAACATAGAGGAGGACATATGTGGACAGGACCATTGGAGTGCTCAGATGAGACCTGGGCCATTTTACATGGTGAGGACCCCTCATTGTTTTGGAAGGGGGGGGGGGTGGGGGGGGGAGGTAAAAATATTTTAATTTAAAGATCGGCAAGGAGTATCATCAATTCATGGCTAAGATGATGCCCAGGATAATTGGCCTTGCTGGTTCATCTCTCTTGGAAAACCCGTGTGTGACAACATATGTTTTGATGTGTAAAGAGATGCAAAATTTTGTTCAAAAACATAAAAATTCTTATTCTTCGTCGTCGTTAGCTCTCAATAAACTACATCTCTTTTTTAAACTTGCAGTCGCAGTCCATCTCAGGCTTCCTCTCGTCACCATTTCTCCTTCAGCTGGATTCACAGAGGCCATGCTGCCAACCTGTTCCTCTCATGGAGCTGACAGTCTTAGAGGACATGTTCTACTGATTGTTTTTCCTGCTCCTACCCCCTCCCCACGTGCACATATAGATATGTCAGATTTTCAGCTTGTTGCATAGATGGTATTTGAAACCATACAACATACAATCAATCAATCAGTCAATACCCTTTAGATCCCCAAGGAGCATAGGCCTTCAACAAACACATGCCAAGTCCTCCTGTTTCGTACTCATGCTCAAGTTCTTTCCATGTTTTCCTCATCATTTTCACCTCTGTATCCAGTTCTCTTCTCCATGTGTTTTTTGGTCTACCTCTGCTTCTCTTTCCATGGGGTTTCCAGAACAAGGACTGCCTTGTAATGCTATCAACAGGTTTCCTCAATGTGTGTCCTATCCATCGCCAGCGTCTTCTTCTCAACTCTTGTTCCACTGGCACTTGTCTGGTTCTTATCATCAGTTACACATTTGTGACTTTGTCATACCATTTTAATCCTTCTATTCTATGCAAGCACCCTTTTATAAACGGCTGTAGCTTTTTGGTTATTGTTTTTGTTGTTCACCAAACATACACCTGAAGGAAATGCTTGAGACAAACAGGCTGAACAGCAGCGATATAATGACACAGGACTACTAAGAGGCGGCCATAAAACTGAGTGTGTCGTCAAAATGAGAGGGAGAAAATGTTAAAAGATCTATTGTAGCCAACCATCCACGCGAATACGATTCTTAATCTGATCATACAATATCACGTTTAAAATTGGCCCTCCTCCAACCAACATTACACAGCTTGAAGAGATTGAAAATCATTCACACATCCAATATTCCCCTCTTTGAGTAGCTGACTATTCCCATGACAATCGCGCCATTTACTTGTAAATTGGCTAGTTATTGGTCGAAATCAAACTTGACTTCTGTGAATACCATCTACAGACGTCAAGATTCTTACTGCGATGAGTCGCGATAGAAGGTGATAGTCCCTTGACGAAAATTATTGATGTTCTGCAGTATTTGCTTCAACTGCGAACCGAGATGTGAGCAACTTAGAAAAACCAGAAATGGAAAAGAGATACAAATGAAAGTGAAAAACCGTGAATAAAGAAGTTAGTCATCATCATCGCTTCATTTCAGTTCCCTGTTAATCATAGGTCTTCAACAAATACCTTCCAAGCCACGCCTACCATCCCATGAAGGTCGTTACGCGTCTGTTTTACTTCTGTCTTTAGTTCTTTTCTCCATGTGTTTCTGCCTCTACCTCTGTTTCAATGGGGACTCTAGGGCAAAGTCTGACTTGTAATGCTATCAGCCGATTTCCTCCGTGTGGTGTGTCATACCCATCGCCAACGTCTTCTTCTAAGAAGTGAATACAGGAATGAACAACATTAATATAGATCAGAGGTAAGTAACCCTGGAGCTGCGAGCATCTACTTTCGAAGCACTGTGCTCTCTAAAGATCTACCATGATAAAATCACGGCTGTTTTCATGTTTCATGGTATCTGTGATCTGGAATAAATGTAGCCATTCGTCATTTTGTTTCTATGACGGGCTATCTGCTTCCTGTAATTCAATCAACAGAACGGTGGAAAATTCAAACTAAATGATAGTTTTCTGAGTGTTCACTTCACTTCAAAGAAACGATTGCGTTCTTATGTTATGGAGTTCATGAATTAAGTGAATTTTTGGAAGCAAGCTCGTGGGTTATCATCTGGAAGCGCGGAAAATTTACGATCTTTGATACTCGGGATATAACGCTTCTTAAATGTCAGCGAGAGAAGGCTAATCATAAACTTCCCTAGCTTAACAATTCACTGTTCCTTGTAGTTCCTTGGGGGCTCTGAAGAAACATAAACGTATTAGGACGACTGCAACATCAGGCTTGTCGTATAATTCGACTGATATGAGGTTCAGCATTGAGCTAACAACCTATCATGTGAAACAAATTGCCACAGAAATCATCGCAGTAAGAACTTTTGATTACTTGATGCAGGCTTCTTGCAGGGGATCATCTACAGTGGTGACTCCATGTTTTGTAAGATGTGCAAAGGAAAATTGTCAAATACTGAAAAATTCTTTATCCCCCACCACACCTCTGAGATCTACCAAATGATCCCTTTAGATCTACTGTTAGATCACAATTGACTGGTTACCGATGCCTGATGTAGATAATATTGTTTTATTTTTTTCATTACGCTATATAATTTTTTAAAAGGTAAGACAAGGAAAGAAGTAGCAAATTCACACGAACACTTTGATTCTGTGTCAAACACAGTCCTTATGTAAATCAAGGGAGAGAAAGATCATAAAATGAGATGCCTGAAAAAGCAAGAGACGGGGGAATCAAAGAGATCAAAATTGCAGCCGGAAATACACCTCCCTCCATATATGCAGGCAGACGGAAAATCAAGTGCTGTCGACACCACGTCAGAAGGCCGCTAAGTTGCAAACAGCGTATGCCTCCCACATGAAAAAATATGGCCACAAGGTGCACGGACGCCAGAAAAGGATAATGTTAGGAGGAATCTTGAGGACAACAATGGGATGATGCCAAATAAATCGTCCCATTTGAACGATAACTGCTTCTAACCACAAAACTTAAATCTTTCTATCCTATGCAGCTTTTAGGTTTTCATCATTATAATCTTCTCTATCATTTGTCTGTGCGCTCCTTACACAGACGTGAGTAACCACTGTACATGCATACCTCGCTTTATTACGTTTCGCTTTATTGCGCTTCGCAGATATTGCGGTTTTTTTGTGTGAAATTATTCAATGTTTATTTATTAGAACGTGCCTTCTTCTTCCAATAGACTTTGGCTCTCCATCACAAAAAAGATTACGATTCGCTAAAGGCTCAGATGATGAAGATTAGCATTTGTTTTAGCAATAAAGTATTTTTAATTTTACAGTACATTGATTTTATTTTTTTATTTTTTTTTTAAGACCTAGCACTATTGCGCACTTAATAGACATGGTGTAAACATGATTTTAGGCTTTTATATGCACTGGGATGCCAAAAAATAGGGTGACCCGCTTTATTGCTATATTTGCTTTATTGCGGTGGTCTGGCACCGAACCCGCAATATCTCCGAAGTATACCTGTATCTGGTCCCATTGCAGAAAGCCTGCATCAATCATTTACATGCACTTATACTGGTGTTTTATGTGGCACTTTGATTTGTTTTACATGATGAAGTAGACAGTTCTTTCCACAATCTCATTTAATCCCCTTGTACGGCATGGGTTTTAGGTTTTACCTGGTCAAAAAAAAATGTATGCCAGTCTTTCTTTCTTTTTTTTATATAGGTAATGTTTTAAAACCACCCGTGTGTTACCGGGGCCCGAAAGGGGAGCAAAGAATAGTAACACTTTACCCAACCATGCACGTCGTAAAAAGCGACTCAGGAAGGTTGGGCATGGGGCTGGTTAGCCCATCCCATAAAAAACTTTTTACCAAGAAACTTCAACAAATATGGACAAGTCAAATACAGAATATAAATCAACTCAGCCGCCCAAGACAGAAGAAGATCCTCTGGAAAGGAGGCGCATGAAGCAACCCAGAGAAAGCCGAAAGGAGTCTGGGTTGCCGACTAACCTTTTTTCGTCTAATAAAATCTCCATGATTGGCACCTGGAATGTTCGCACTCTATGTGAACAGGGGAAAACTGCAACGGTGGCAGTAGCAACGACAAATTACAGGATAGATATCCTGGGTCTCTGCGAGACACGTGGAAGGGCATAGAGAGGAGGAGATTGATCACATGAGAAATGGTGTTGTCCTCAGGACATTAGGAGGAAAGAGCCCACCACAGTGAAGAGGTGGCTCTAATGCTGTCTGGGGAAGCACAGAAATATGAGAAAGAAGACTTTTACACCAGATTACAAAATGTCTTGGACAAAAAGAAAAGAAAGGACATCACAATTTTGATGGGGGACCTAAACGCGAAAATAGGAACAGACAACACCGGCTTTGAAGAAATCATGGGAAAGCATGAAATAGGTATGATGAACGAGAATGGGGAACTATTAGCTAACTTCTGTGCTTCAAATCAACTAGCTATAGGAGGAAGCATATTTCCACATAAAAGAATACATAAAGCAACATGGATATCACCAGACCACAGAACTGAGAATCAGATTGATCACATATGCATAAGTAAGAGGTTTAGGTCATCATTGCATGACGTAAAAGTATGTAGACGAGCAGATGTGGTATCAGACTACCATCTTCTGTTGGCTAAAACAAAATTAAAACTCAAGAAATTTACAACAGTATAGCTATAGACAACAGTATAATGTGGGATATCTAAGAAATCAGGAAATAAGAGAAACATTTTCAATCACAGTATCCAACAAATACCAAGTACTCCAACAGCTGGAAGATGAAGCAGATACGGAAGACCACTGGCAACAAGTAAAAAATATATGGAACGAGTCATGTGAAGAAGTACTGAGAAAAAGAGAACATCAGCACAAAGCATGGATAACAACAGAAACCATTAGCAAGATAGAAGACAGGAAAAACAAGAAAGAAGATTTAAACAGAAGCAAAACCAGAAGCTCCAAAGCCAAGGCTCATGAAGTGTACATAGAAGCAAACAAAGAAGTAAGAAGAAACATCAAAAGAGACAAGAGGAAGTATATTGAAGAGTTGGCAAGAGAAGCAGAGGAAGCTGCAGCCAAAGGAAATATGAGGGAACTGTACAACAACACAAAGAAGCTAACAGGGAAATATAAGCAAGCAAATTGCCTCATAAAAGATAAGAATGGAAAATTGCTTAGTAATATACAAGAACAAATGAAAAGATGGACAGAACATTTTGAGGAACTTCTCAATAGACCATCTCCAACTAATCCCCCAGACATCTAGCCAGCAAAAGAGGAGCTACAAATCAGCTGTGAACGACCAAGTAGAGAAGAAATAAAGGAAGCCATAAAGCTTCTGAAAGATTGAAAAGCAACTGATCCAAATGGCATTACAGCAGAGGCCATCAAAACAGATATTGATACCTGTACAGAGCTATTATACAAACTACTTGGCAAAGTCTGGGAGAGAGAACGAACGAACGAACGAACTTTATTTTCGAAGGGTTGAGAATTGGGCGCGCAGGCCCGTCTTACATTCTGCCCTTTCACTCTCATTAATCTTGCATACTATATCCTTTTATTCCCACGTATTACTTTAAGCATTAATTTAAAGGCATGCAACATTATAATATGGCAGAGGAGAGGAAATACCAGCAGAATGGAAGGAACGTTATCTGGCCAAGTTGCCTAAGAATGGAAATTTACAAGAATGCACAAATTATAGAGGAATAATGTTACTATCAGTGCCAGGAAAAGTATTAAACAGAATCTTCCTTGAGAGATTAAAAGAGTCCATAGACAAGCAGCTGAGAGATGAACAAGCAGGTTTTCGACAAAACAGATCATGTACAGACCAGATAGCCACATTGAGAATAATAGTTGAACAAAGTCTGGAATGGAATTCATCGCTATACATCGGATTCCTTGACTATGAAAAGGCATTTGATAGTGTAGATAGAGAATCACTTTGAAAATTGATGAGGCATTATGGAGTTCCCATGAAGATCACTAACTTAATAAGTAAGACCTAGGAAGACATGACATGTAGAGTTCTTCATGAAGGACAACTTACAGAACCGTTTAGGATTAGAACGGGAGTGAGACAGGGATGCCTCTTGCTTCCATTTCTTTTCATACTTGCAATAGATTGGGTTATGAAAACATCGACATCACACAACAGAAATGGAACCCAGTGGAATCTGACTAAACAGCTTGATGATCTTGATTTTGCAGATGACTTGGCTGTTCTGTTCCATAACTATAATCAGATGCAAAAGAAAATTAAAATTCTCGATGAGAGGTCATAACAAGTGGGCCTGAAAATACACAGGGAAAAGACAAAGATTATGAGAATAAATGCAAAAATGATAACAATGTTGAACTTGAACACCACTAAAGGATGTAGAATCTTACACATATCTTGGCAGTAATATAGACAAAGTTGGAGGGACAGACAATGATATCAAAATAAGAATACAAGGTTCTTGTGCGTTAATTCACCGGGAAATTATAATTTTACAAATTTATTACCCAAACTGAGAACCGTCCTTTTTCTTGACTGAAAAAGGTTGATTTCACATTGTGATTTGGGAGTGCCGCTGGTTTAAAAAAAAAAAAAAAAAGGAGGCAAGTTAAAAAAAAAAAAAGCGTTTCTCGCTTACGACAGACCCGCCATCAACATCCCCCCCCCCCCCCCCCGTATTTTTAAAAAGTTTATAAACCAATAGAACGGAATTGAATCAGTTCTACAAGTTAACGGTACCCATTTACAGCTGGTTAGACTGATGCGTGACACCTGTTCCCTTCCTCGCTGCCGTTGCCTTCTCTAACTCAAGATCAGAGTGAGGTACCCATTTACAGCTGGTTAGACTGATGCGTGACACCTGTTCCCTTCCTCGCTGCCGTTGCCTTCTCTAACTCAGGATCAGAGTCAGGTACCCATTTACAGCTGGTTATGGAGTGTTAGAGACTTCACCATACTAGGTCCAGCATCGAGAGATGGGCCTACCTAGCTATAAATGGGTACTTAACTTTGAGTTAGGGAAGGAAAAGATAGCGAGGAAGGAAACTGATCTCCCCACCTCTCGATGCTGGACCTAGTATGGTGAAGTCTCTAACACTCCATAACCAGCTGTAAATGGGTACCTGACTCTGATCTTGAGTTAGAGAAGGCAACGGCAGCGAGGAAGGGAACAGGTGTCACGCATCAGTCTAACCAGCTGTAAATGGGTACCTCACTCTGATCTTGAGTTAGAGAAGGCAACGGCAGCGAGGAAGGGAACAGGTGTCACGCATCAGTCAAACCAGCTGTAAATGGGTACCTCACTCTGATCTTGAGTTAGAGAAGGCAACGGCAGCGAGAAAGGGAACAGGCCACCCCACCTCATAAAGCTGGGACCCAGTACATCGAAGTCTATAACACTTCACTCCCCTACGGCAGAATGTGCTACGTGACTACAACCTTACGAACGGCAGGCGTGTTTTAAAAAAAATTCTAAGCAACGGGGGAAGGGGGAGAGGACAATGTGAAATGACACTTTTTCAGTCAAGAAAGAGTACGGTGCTCGGTTTTGGTAATAAATTTGTAAAATTATAATTTCCCGGTGAATTAACGCACAAGTACCGAGAACTGGATACAGAGGTGAAAATGATGAGGGAAAACATGGAAAGAACTTGAGCGGATGCTCAGGACAGGAAGACTTGGCATGTGTTTGTTGAAGGCCCATGCTCCTCGGGGAGCTAAAGGGTATTGATTGAATGTTTTAAAATAAGGAGTAGACATGTATTGATCAGAAAAAAATCTCATTATATCAAAATACAGTCGTTGTCAATTGTCTTACCTTGAAAGCATTTTTTATAGAAAATGGAAATCATGACAGAAAAATTGATACAAGATGTCAAAACGCCAGTGCAGGGACTTACCAACTGTCCCCACAACTTAAACATCTGAACAGAGTATTGAAGCGACAACTGATAAATAGTATATTCTTACCCACTCTATACGAACAGTAACAAACGTGGTGCCTGACATAGGTACAGGAGGGGAAAATCATATTTTATGTGATGAGATGAGATGAGATGAGATGATATGAGATGTTTAAGAGAAACCATCAATATTACCAGGAGAGGCAGAATGAGAAATGATCAGGCAAATTATAGGAACTAAATCTGCGTCAGGTATATAGAGAGAAAGAAAATTAAGTGGTTTGGTCATCTCATGAGCCGATAAATTACAACTACGCGTCTACAATTGTTGAAGATCTGGTTTGAGGGCACGGGGAAGACCAAGAGGAAGATAAACAGACAACATCACAGACAACATCACAGACAACATCACAGACAACATCACAGAAATCCTACAACACACGCTCAAAGTAGCCAATGCGACAAACTTGTTAACAACTTCCTCCTGGACGACATATTAATATAATAATATCAGCTAAAATATCTGATAATTGTTATAATCTTTACCTAGTTTGAACTGTTCTCTAATTATTTATTTTTAGTATAACGGAATACACACCTATCCAGTAAATGATGTTGATGTGCAAGAAAATGTATTTCTAGTTAATTCAATGGAGGAGCATCTTACTTTGTCGTGGAATAACCACAGCAAAGAGAAACAGTTTACTTCATTCTGGTTTTAGTTGTAAAGCAAAAGATCGGTAATTGGTTTATTTTTGACCAAAATTTAGCTTGTAAGTTAAATGTGATATATTTGAATAAGAATGTCTCACTCTGTGCTATCGACGACAGGGTGTAGAAATGTCGCAAATTCAAAACGGTAACCGTAGGTTTATTTTATACAAGCAAAACACTACATACATTTTTCTCCACTTTTTTAATTAGGAATTTTGCCACGTTTTGACGAGGCGTGCTCTGTTCAACCTAGACATATGTCCGTCGGTTAGATTAGGGTGCAAATCCAAATATAACAAAATCGTGTGCTCTGAAGACGATTCTTACAGTATTATTTTTCTCCAGTCAAAACTAATTGGACAAATACTTAGACAGAAGTTGAAATCTCTATAACGAAGTTAAAAAAAAAAAAAATAAAGAAAGCAGGAACTGAAAAACAAAATTGATAGCGAAAACAGAGCGAAGACACAAGAACCAGAGAAAGACCAGTTGGGAAGTATTTAAATGGTCTCTCAAGATGGGAGAACAAAGAGTTTCTGAAGCAATAAAAGGTCGCAATGCGTCACTAGTGTGGCACACATTTTTGTTTCGCTCCTTGATCCGTTGATCTTTTCATATTCTTCCACCTCATTCATTTGCATTTATCTCACGTCTAAAACTTCTCATACTTTTGCTTGTCCTCAGTACGTGCTACCTCAGCGTTCTTTCAATTCTATGTCCACTGTGTCTTTGTGTATATGCATGTTCTCTGCTATAAATTGGAAATATAAAACATGTATTTCAGAGCCAATAAAATAGCTCAATAGATTATTCATAGAAAATGCAGATTATTGCATCATAAAATATAAACCTCGTCACTTCTGTTATAGCGTTATGAAATTCTGTCTTTGCACGTAGCAAGCCCGCAGAAATTTGTAATATTCGGTAATGAAGGCGCATAATATATATTAAGTCTCTAGGGGATATTGTCGGCAAATCGTTGCCATTCAGAGCAGCAGATTGGATCATTCCGTTCATTGTTATGTGCTATATGTGTTATTATTTTTTCACGCAAATATTCATTATAACATGCATGTCAATGTTCTCGTGACCAACGTGTAGGTCAAGATCTCATTCTGAGCTGGGAAACGAGGCTGGAATCTCGTTCTGAGCAGAAAAACTAGGCTAGAATCTGGTTCTGAGCAGAGAAACCATGCTAGAATCTGGTTCTGAGCAGAGAAACCATTCTAGAATCTGGTTCTGAGCAGAGAAACCAGGCTAGAATCTGGTTCTGAGCAGAGAAACCAGGCTAGAATCTGGTTCTGAGCTGAGAAACCAGGCTAGAATCTGGTTCTTAGCAGAGAAATCAGCCTAGAATCTCGTTCTGAGCAGAGAAACTAGGCTAGAATCTCGTTCTGAGCAGAGAACCTAGGCTAGAATCTCGTTCTGAGCAGAGAAACCCGGATAGAATCTCGTTATCTGAGCCGAGAAACCAGGCTAGAATCTCGTTCTCTGAGCTGAGAAACTAGGCTAGAATTAGGAAGAAGAGAGGATCTCATTTACCTTTATTTTTCAAAGACTTTACGTAAATTAAATACGCACCCCTATAATTCCCATGAGTATTTGCGGAGAAAAATAGAGAATCTGACTACAGTGTCCTCAGCCAAGTCTTGCAAGGGCGACTAATTTGAGGCTGTGCAAGGTTCTGGCAAACTCATCATGTAAAACTAATTGCTGCAGATACTTTCGCTGCAGGAGGATGTGCTTTGGTGCAGGCTTAGCCCAAAATGTTAGCTACAGCTGAGGCTGAATGGTCTATGAGGAGAGAAAACAAGGAGATGATGATGATGACGATGATGATAATGAAATTAAGTACACGCTACCTGCAAAGTAATCTGCACTTAGTTTTTGCATCAACTTCAGGTAATACATCATGTCTGTCGCATGCAGTGCGCTAATTCTAACAGAGCTTTATGGGTACTACATTTGTTAAACTATGATTTTTTTTTTTAAAGGAATTGTGCTTCGCGTTGGCGAAGAGCACCACGTATAACCTAGACACAATGTACATCGGTTATATTAAAGCGAACATCCAAATATAAAAAACCTCGTGATCTGATAATATGCGCTTAGGGTATCTCGCACGCTACATAGGAGATAAAAATATAAATACTAGAACGATATTCCAGCAGTAGATTGAGTGAATCCTAGTTGAAGACCGTCCAAAAATGTCTTCCAATACTATTTCCGCTGAGTTCTGCGTTATTTCAAACCTTCAATTCAAAATCAAAGTGTGTATAGTTCTCTACACAAGTTTTCTAAATTATGGTTTTGAAATCGGCGTAAAGTAATGAGAGCTCGCTGAAAATTTTTTTATTATTATTTCTTTATCGGTAGTGCTTTTCAAGCATTTGCCAATAGTCATCATTTGGACTTGTCTTCTGTGAGCAATTACTTTTTGCTTTCTAGTAACTTCTTTCTTTCTTTCCCTCTTTTCTTTCTTTCATTCATTCATTCATTCATTCTTTCTTTCTTTCTTTCTTTGATTCATTCATTCACTCATTCATTCATTCATTCTTTCTTTCTTTTTCTGTCTTCCTGTCTTTCTTTATTTCTTGTCTTCTATCTTTCTAGATTTCTTTCTTCCTTCTATCTTTGTTTTCTTTCTTTCTTCCTTCCTTCTTTCTTTTCTTTCTTTATTTCTTTCTTTCTTTCGTTTTTTTTCTTTCTTTTTTTTCTTTCTCCTTTCTGTCTTTCTTTCTTTTCTTTCTTTCTTCCTTATATCTTTCTTTCTTTCTTTTCTTCCTGTCTTTCTTTTCTTTCTTTCTTCCTTCTGTCTTTCTTTCATTCATTCATTCATTCATTCTTTCTTTCTTTGATTCATTCATTCACTCATTCATTCATTCTTTCTTTTTCTGTCTTTCTGTCTTTCTTTCTTTCTTTCTTGTCTTCTATCTTTCTACATTTCTTTCTTCCTTCTATCTTTGTTTTCTTTCTTTCTTCCTTCTATCTTTGTTTTCTTTCTTTCTTCCTTCATTCTTTTCTTTCTTTATTTCTGTCTTTATTTCGTTTTTTCCTTTCTTTTCTTTCTTTCTCCCTTCTGTCTTTCTTTCTTTTCTTTCTTTCTTTCTTCCTTCTATCTTTCTTTTCTTCCTCTCTTTCTTTTCTTTCTTTCTTCCTTCTGTCTTTCTTTCTTTCTTCCGCTTTTCTTTCTTTATTCATTTTCTAACCAGTGCCTACCATTTACCTGTTGTAATTAATTATTCACTTTCTGCCTTCTGTTAGTGCTCTTTTAAAGACCTGCTCCATGTTTCCTTCACTGCTCACGGTAATCGTCTTATCTCGTCTTATTTACATCGAGGTTCTTGTTTTCATTCATCCTTAATCCTGTCCTCATCCTTAATCCTGCCCTAAGCACTTCCTTATCCTCCTCATCATTCATCGTTATGTTATTTACATGCAGCATAACATATTTTACTGTTGTCATTCAAATCTCCCTTGTTATATTCTGTCTAATAATCTCCCTGCTGTTTTTGGCGTATTTCACTTGTATTCGGATATTTTATTGCGTCAGTTTTGTGAGAAATCTGGCAGTATCTTTATGCATATTTCATAAAGAAATTAATCATAACATTTTCTACGGCGTCTTGCTGTCTATGAAGACATTCGGACGCCCATTAAAAGACATTCAGAAATATTTGTATGACTCAAAAAGCTTATTCGTTTGTGTCATTTTGTAACCGACATTGTGCAGATAAAATCTCTAAGACTGAGCTGTGAGATTACCCCGTCGCAGTTTTTTGTGTAATTGTATCGTCGTGTAGGATGTTTCTTGTTCTTTCCTTTTCCCATTATTATTTGTTCTGGAATCCCCATGGTAAGAGGGGCAGAGGGGAACCAAGGAACACACGGAGAAGAGAACTGGAACATGAAGGGGATGAAGAAGAATAGAAAGACATTGACGGAACAGGAAGACTTGGCATAAGTTTGTTGAAGGCCTATGCTCCTTGGGGAGCTGAAGGGTGGTGATGATTATGCCAGTGCGTCACGTGTAGTTCCCGAGAATCTCTCATTGGTCGAAGTAAGAATAGGACGACTGCGCCTCACGCATGTCGTACAAGGCGACTAATACAAGATTTTGCATGGCAGCATCATCATATGAAACAAGTTGCCACATGTTCCATAAGAAAGAAGATGATGATAATCATGATAATGCCAAGCCGCTTTGGAAATTTCGGTCGCCAATATTTGCACCCTGCTGATGGCGGTAACCAGTACTTACTTCACGTTTCTGTTACACGTGTCCCCACGGCTGTGATGCGCACCATAAGTGGGTCGTAGGAATTCACAAAATGGCTCCTACAATATTGTTTTTCCTATCTTTATCATCACTGGTCGTATGGTCTTTATATGGGGGCTGTCCCTCTGGATATAAGATCGATAGCTTCCAATGTATTTGGTTCGCATGCATGCTCAACAACCAACACGACAGAGTTTCATAAATGGTTGCTTGTGAAGAATAGGGTTGAGATGGCTCGAAAAGATCACCAATAAAGATCTAATGGGAATAGCTAAACAGAAACCAGTGGAATAAAAGTGAGGAACTGACGCTGGTTTTAGATAGGACGCGCATTGGAGATAGCAACTGATAGCATTGGAGATAGCAACTGATAACATTGGAGATAGCAACTGATAGCATTGGAGATAGTAACTGATAGCATTGGAGATAGCAACTAATAGCATTGGAGATAGCAACTGATAGCATTGGAGATAGCAACTGATAGCATTGGAGATAGCAACTGATAGCATTACAAGGCAATTATTGTTCTGGAATCCCCAGAAAAAATTAACAGATGATCATAATTTACCTTTGCGATACTTACAGAGCAATGGAGTTACTACAAACGGTTGATCCCCATGCAGGAAGAATAACCGTTGACATGCTCATGCAGGGGCGGTTTCTGTGGCAGTTTTTTTTTTAATGATGAGGTTGCCTGCCCCATACAAACCTCCTATTCGTTGCTTTGTGCGACATGCCCCAGGTGCCGCTCTATTATTTCTTTGTTTCATAGAGACCCCTGGAGACTACGCTGTCTTGGCCATGTCCGCAGCATGGAAGATGGTCGCATCCCGAAAGATATCTTATACGGACTACTGGCAGATGGTAAAACAACAGTTGGGCGACCGGAGTGGAGGTTCAAAGATGTGTGCAAGAGAGACATGAGGGCACTGGACATAAATCCAGCAACTTGGGAGGATGAAGCTGCCGATCGCACCAAGTGGCGATGCTCTCTACGGCGCCACCTCAGATTGGGCGAAAAGAAGCTCTCACGGCAAGCAGAAGAAAAA
Organism: Oreohelix idahoensis; assembly: GCA_024509875.1. Taxonomy (NCBI): domain Eukaryota; kingdom Metazoa; phylum Mollusca; class Gastropoda; order Stylommatophora; family Oreohelicidae; genus Oreohelix; species Oreohelix idahoensis. Next base: position 312,791 of record JAMPIV010002948.1, read on the forward strand.
GTCGAAAAGAACATCAGGAAAATAAGCAGCTTAGGGCTGTTACCTCAGGGGCGCATTCCCATAGTCAGTTATGACTATTATTATTGGAGACTCCTGGAAACTACACGAGACATTTAATGACAGAATAGTATTTGAAAAAAAGAAAGACGAAAGCAAAAAAAAAAAAAAAAACAACAACAACAAACAAGTAATAATAATAAATAAAACGAACAAATAATAACAATAATTATTAATAAAACGAAAACAAACAAATAAGCAATAAACACATTTTTTAAAATGGCAGATGAAGGTCTCAAAAACACACGGACAAGGAAACTGCAGACAAGACATGATTGAAGACAATAAATTATGTACAGATGAGGTATGGACATGAAAAGATAGAAAACAGAAGCGAAGTCCCCCAGGTTAAAGCAACTATATAGCGAACAGTACAGTCAGCTAGGACAAGGAAGTTAAACGTCAAACCCGAGCCAACAAAAGGAATTTCCTAGACGATCTTGCAAGACAGGCAGAAGATGCAGGACTGAGAAATGAACAAAGCACAGTATACAAAATAACTTAAATCATCAGCGGAAAACGAGGTGCAAACAATATTACATTAGTAAGAGATAAGCAAGGAAATCTCATCACTACAGCAGAGGGACAGGAAACAAGATGGGCAGAGAATTTCAGAGAAACTCTGAACAAGGAACCACCAGAGACACAATTGAATGTTCCTGAGGCTGAAAACGATCTAGATGTTAATACAGACATTACACGAAAAGAAGAAATCATCACAGCAATCAAAGGGTTAAAGAATGGAAAAGCTACTGGCCATGATAACTTAAATGCACAGCTATTTAAGACAGACCGTGAGCTAGCAGCAGAACTATTAGAACCACTATTTGCACAAGTCTGGAAAACAGGGACAACACCAACGGAGTGGAACAAAGGAATAATTGTCAAATTGCCCAAGAAGGGAGATCTTGCAGACTGCAATAATTGGATAGGAATAACTCTTCTCTCAGTTCCCATCAAAATACTAGGCAGGATAATTATACAGAGAATTTCAAAAGCAGTAGACCACAAACTGAGGAATGAACAAGCAGGATTTAGAAAGAACAGAAGATGTGTAGATCATATATTTACCCTCAGGAACATTATTGAGCAGTGCTCAGAATGGCAAAGACAGCTGTACATTAATTTCGTTGATTTTGAAAAGGCTTTTGACAGCATACATAGGGACAGTTGATGGAAAATACTGAGGGCTTATGGAATTCCAAGCTGCATATTGTCAATCATAAAAAAGCCTCTATGCCAACTTTACGTATAGCGTAGGTGTGGTAAAGTGGGATGTTATAAATATTTATAGGGGACTTAGTGTACTGACTGAGATCAGCTGTGAAGGTATCTATATCTAATAAGAGTAGTGTATTATAGATAACCTTACTTACTGCCACATGTGTATACCTCAGTCAGAATTATTCTGGAATAGTGTGATGACTACGTTATATGTCTAGGGTATGTGTATGATGAAGTGTAAGTCATAACAACAACAGACAGATAAACAATTTAATTTATTCCACCACACTTGACAACACTGTGACACTCACATACATATAACACTCTAAGAGGATATCTTAAAGGAGTCACTGATAACTTTCAAATAACAATATGTATTCAGTGCTGTCATGAATGTATATGTGTCCTGATTCAAATACAAAGGGAACCAGGAATCACAATCAATTTTAATTACAAGTTATATGTACAGAATTTATTAATATGATTCTTGTAGTGACATATATTATTAATGGTATCCTATGTGTGTCAGTTGTGTAGTGGTAATATGAGGTAATACTGGTTTTGTTTTGCTCAAGCTCTGTTGGTATTTGTCATCATGACTTCAATAGTTTGTTTCTATTGGAACTAGTATTGGAGATGTTCTCAGTTCCTGGTATTAAAACAATTAAATTCCCCTCTTTATTTTAGTTTACAATGTCATTTTAAGATGGGGGTACATAATGTTGAGCTCCATGGCCACACTCTCTTATCTTGCGTGATGACTGCAGTAAAAGACTCCTCTGCTCGATTACTTTAATGAGTTCTGGAGCCACCCCACTGGTTGCTATATGGACCAAGGAGTATGCTGTCCACCTCTGGCTTCAGCAAAGCTCTGACCAGGTGCTGCTCAATAACTTTAAGACCACGGTCCCTGAAACAAGAAGGTTGTACCTTCTACGTCAGAACTAATTTATACTCCATTTCTACACTGAGCACAATACATCACAAACATTGAGTTCAGAGCGTTAGGCCAACTGTCAGCTTCATCTGAAATACTTTATACCAGTATTTCCCTCCCTAATGGTTACTACGCCTCTGCAATTCCAGCATTATTTCTTTCTAGTTAATAATCTAGGTGTCAGTGTACTGTTTAGCCATTCCATGCAGTTTTACTTTCCTCCGACACCTTCTGTTCAGGCTGGAGCACTATAGGCTTTACATCATGTTCGCTACTGAACCACACATATATACAGACATAATTTATCAATTTACATTCAATTTTCATTTTAAAATATTGAATATTTCAAGCTTACCACAATTCATGGAAATAATAATAAACAGTTTCGTTGACTGGCAATGAATATAGCACAACTCCGATCTGCCGATGTCCCAGGCTTTATTTTATAAAAAATATACACTGGTGCTCAACGCACTGCTTCTTAGTAGGTTTATTACAAGATGTGGCAATGAACAGACGCTCTGAATTGAGTATATTCGCAGCTCTACCCAATCAAACCATGTCTACACATCTTTTCAAAAAAAGTACCCCTTTCTCACGTTTCCCCTGACAACACAAGATAGTATTTATAGTCCGACCAATCGTGTTTAGTCTTTCATTTGTTGCGCTCCAATCAAATAGGAGTTAACATGGTAGGCTATTTCCGTAACGTAATGTTTCTTCAAACACGTTATAAAAAAATTTTATGAGCAGAAATGATTTCATGCTGTCAGGCACCCCCACTATTTTATTTTGGCCATAACTTGGTAATTCCTAGACTATTTGCATAACGTTTTACATATTCTTTGTCAGCAAACCCTAAGGAACCCAAATATACGAATTTAATGGAGCCAATATGCATTTTCTTCTAGGATAGTCGTGCTGTTACTACCTTCTCACTTCCAAACTTGAGGTGTCTGGGTACTGTCATGTTTTCAAACGTAAACCGGTATAATGTCATAATTCCCAATAAGCGTTTTTCAGGATTTTAAAACCTAACTCTGGTATGGGTAGTGAATTTTATCACTGTCGATTTGAAATAAAGTTAGTGCATGTGGCCTTACACGCGTGATGACAGCAATTGTGTATCGCGCGACGCGTGTTTAGTGTTGCAGGTGTCCCTGCTTTCTGCCTCTCCCTTCTCTCTATCCTTTAGTCCATCTGTCTTTTAGTTACGCCGTGTATAAAATGAATGAAATATTAAATTTAGGTCATTGATCAGCTTGCGTATCTCAAGGTTTTTCCAAGAAATACAGTACACGTTTCATTGAAGAAAGCGGGTAATAATACAGTAGGCTTTTACTATCAACGTGAAAGCGTTACAATTTGCAGACGAAGTAGAAAACAAGGGGGATTTCGAGTACAGTCATTGTGACAGCACTGTTCTTTACCATTCTTCTTTCCTTTTATTAAATTTATTTGTTAGGCTTTGCATTTACGTTTTAATTTATATATGGGGATTAGAATAATTCACGACAGTAGGGCAGAGCAACCTAACCTTTGAGGTGAAGTCAGGAGTACGGCAGGGATGCCCCTTATCAACCACTCTATTTTTAACAGTCATAGACTGGGTGATGCGCCAGACAACAGAGGGCAGCCCAAGAGGAATAAGATGGACTACATTTTCTACATTGGGAGATCTGGAATATGCAGATGACATTGCACTACTAGCACATTCACATCAACACATCCAGGAAAAAACGGATAGACTTAATAAGTATAGCCAGCAGGTGGGCTTAAACATCAATCTAAAGAAGACAGAGGTCATGACGCTCAATGTGAGGAACCCTGAGCCCATATCAGCAAAGAATCAGCAACTGGAACTGACAGACACCTTCACATACCTAGGATGCATAGTAACACCAGACGGCGGAGCAAGCAAAGACATCAACAACAGAATGAACAAAGCAAGAACAGCCTTTTATAGTCTAAACAACATCTGGAAGTCCTCTCAGTACAGCACAAGCACAAAATTAAGATTATATCAGAGCTGTGTGCTTTCTGTGCTTCTCTATGGTGCGGAATGCTGAAGAGTTACAGAGAAGGAAATGTCGAAATTGTCCTCTTTTCACACAATATGCCTAAGAAAAATTCTCCTAATCTTTTGGACGAATACCATCACCAACCAAGATCTGTTTACTCGGAGCAAGCAAGAGGACATGCACACCATCATAGCTGGCAGACGCTGGAGCTGGGTTGGCCATGTACTCAGAAGAGACCCCGATGCCATCACAAGAACAGCTATGCTATGGACCCCTGAGGGAAAACGAAAGAGAGGCCGACCAAAAACAACTTGGCTAAGGACTGTGGGGGCTGAGATGCAAAGAATCAACCAGAGTTCGGGCACTGTAGAAAGGATGGCCAACGACCGAGCAAAGTGGAATCAATTTGTTGTTGCCCTACAAGATGCCACAAGGCGTGATGGCCACTGACTGCTTTGACGGTCGGCGGCTAAGGATCAGGATATGAGAGTTTCTAATAACGAAGACTTCCACCTGTGTTGGTAAGACGCCCAGCTTTTTTAAATTTTGTTTTGTTGCACTACTAGAAGGGCTTGCAGTAATTATCTCGTATAACCAGCGTACACCTGGTCTCATATAGATTAGAAATTATTAAGTATTCAGTGGGGTACTGGAAGATGAGACAGATCCTGATTGCTAAATCAGAGGCATATCTTCAATCCACCCTACTAGTCTGGAAAGAAGAGCTGGAGAAGAGAGGGATGGTCATAAGCAGCTCTAAAACAAAAGCCATGGTGATATCACGAGAGGAAAGAAGGCATCAGATTAAGCTGGGAGAACAGGTCCTGGAGCAGGTCAACCACTTTAAATATCTTGGAGCTGTCATAGACCGGAAGGGAGGCATCAAAGAAGAGTTGGCTACCCGAAGAGCAGCAGCTGGGAGACTTTTTCAGGCCATAAATCGAGGATTCCTCAACAAAAGAGAAGTTGGTAAGAAGACGAAGATGGCTATATACCGATTCCACATGTCCCAGTCTTGACGTATGGATGCGAGTCATGGCCAATGACTACAACCCACAAAAGCCAGATCCAAACCTCAGAAATGAGGTATCTGAGGAAGGTGGTTGAAGTAACAAGAAGAGTCACGGTCCGCAACCAGACGATACGTCAAGGCCTAACAACCCAACCCCTGCAGACCCAAGTAGAACAATCCTAACTAAGATAGTTTGGCCATGTCTGCAGAATGGCAGAAGATCGGCTACCACGACAAGCATAGGAAACTAAGATCCAGGGATCCAGACCTCCAGGACGACCCAGAGTCCGCTGGGAGGACAACATTAGACAGTCTTTGAAGGACCGAGGACTAGAATGGAACCAGGCCAGGAAGACAGCTGATAGAATAGAATGGCGCTCTCTCTTCCAAACTTCTACACCTCACGATAGAAGAGGAACGACTTAGAAAGTAAGTTTAACTAAACAGTCATTCGAGCTCAATATTAAGTGTGGCAGTTCTTGCATGTTGTCCTCAAGTGTCGTGAATGTCTGGGCACATCTATTACATCAATGGCAAGATGTTGCTGAGATATGTAGAAGTGAACATTCATTCATTCGTTCATTACACTCCCCAAGGAGCAAAGGCCTTCAGCAATTCATACCAAGTTCTTGTGTCCTGTGCCTTCCGCTCAAAGCCTTTTCATATGACAATATCCCTTTCATTCCTTTCTCCAATTCTCTTCTCCAAGTGTTTTTCCATCCCCTTCCTGCTCTACCTCTTTTAACGGTAAAGGTAGTCCCATAACTGATACTGCCGTAGGGAAGTAAAGTGTTAGAGACTTCATTATACTAGGTCCAGCATCGAGAGATGGGATGACCGATTCCCTTCCTTGCTGTCTTTTCCTTCCTTAACTCAAAGTTAGGCACCCATTTACAGCTGGATAGACTGACGCGTGTCGGTACCGTGATTCGAGCCCGGCATCTTTACCGCAAGAGACCAGCGCTTTAACCACTCTGTCAATCGGACGCTTCTACCGCTTTTACCCTTGGGATTTTTATTTTTTTTTTCGTACGCCCGCTATTACTCTCGAGGCCAAATCTCAGGTTTAGTATGTCTAACCGCTACTACTCGAGGCGAAATCTCAGGTTTAGTATGTCTAACCGCTATTACTCGAGGCGAAATCTCAGGTTTAGTATGTCTAACCGCTATTACTCGAGGCGAAATCTCAGGTTTAGTATGTCTAACCGCTATTACTCGAGGCGAAATCTCAGGTTTAGTATGTCTAACCCGAGGCTGATTTTACGTGAGTATCCCTTTTTCGTGCACAGAGACAAGTGTCCCTCGCCATTCAGGCAGATACTCGCCGATTTCGGAGGTACCTATTAGAGCTGGGTCGGCTCAGGAGCCGCCAGTCCCTGGTCAACGACACTTCTTCAAATGGTCCCGCCAGGGCTCGAGTTAATCCAGTGCAAATCCCGGTCGACGAAAAATCTTCAAATGTCCTCGCCCGGGTTTGATCCTCTGTCACCCGGTCGCCAGCGCAGTGTGGTAACCACTACGCTAGCGCGGCTCCCACCCTGGGGATTAACGAGCAGACTGCATTGATAAGGCGCTGCCATGTGTAGCGATTTTAATACAGATAGATAGATAGATAGATAGATAGATAGATAGATAGATAGATAGATAGATAGATAGATAGATAGATAGATAGATAGATAGATAGATAGATAGATAGATAGATAGATAGATAGATAGATAGATAGATAGATAGATAGATAGATAGATAGATAGATAGATAGATAGATAGATAGATAGATCCCCTTTAGCATAGGATAGATCTAGCAAGACAGGAATGTGACTTACTTCACAGCTTCCTTTCTACAGCAATCACTTGGACCTGTCAAGTTGACTACCTATCTATCCTGTGCCATATCCTACTTGAGACTTTCACTACTTCTCATCGCAACTCTCTGGACAACTTCTCCCGGTTGTCCTTCTCGCCAGAGAATGAATGGGGAAAAAGGAAAATAATAAGACTGAATGGAAGAAGGATAAGGAAACAAATTGAAGAAGAAAGCGGAAATGACAAAGAAAGTATAGACATTAGGTAAACGAAAGAAAAGGAGAAAGAAGAATTAAAAACACAGAAGATGAAGATGGAGAAGAAACAGGAGGGAACAGACGAAATAAGAAGGGAACAGATTGTGCGATCAGCTTTAAATCCACGATTGATGATCTACCGGAAGTGCGCTGAAAATGTGTTAGACTCTTCCGGTCCATGAATCATTTCGGTTTGAGACATTGAAGACGGTTGGTTGACAGAGAAGGGAGATGAATTCTGTGGATTCAGCACAGTGATTGGCACAAACAGCGACCTATTGATTTCTAGAGTCCAGTTTCCGGTGATCTGACAATCGAACTGCGAAATGTGTTGCTGAGAAACAATTGCGCCATTATTGTTCAAAATCTAGATTTGTGTATTCACGACAATATTCCGTCCTCCATCGCACCAGTATATTCAGGATTATTGAGATTAAATGGGTTGTTTCTTTAAAATGTTTGCCTTCTTGGGACGAGGCACACTTCTTTCAATCTAGGCAATGGTTCTTCACGTATACCTGCCAGTCAAAAGAAGAAGAAGAAGCCCGTCAAAAAGAAGAAGAAGAAGAAGAAGAACCAGCACTATGTCTGAACTCTAATGGCAAGAAAAACGAGAGTAGATAACAAACCTATAATGGGACAAATAACAAATAAAATGCCTACGTTACGACCACAAGTTCTTTGTCAGGGATGTCAGAGCAAAAACAGAAGCGTAAGAAAGCAAAAACTAAGTTAAATACGTATAAATAAATAACAATTATACGACCCTTGAAATGAAATATCTGATGTCCCTGCCACAGATTCCATAATGCACAAAATGGCCATTAGAAACTCTGTTGCAGCAACGATAAATAGAAAGTCCTGAATAAAGGACCACTAGTATCTATCAGCTACCATGACGAAGCCCTGAAGCTCCAGTGAGCGAGCTTGGGCACCGTTATATGGAGATCAAGCTGAAACCCCTGCAGTATGTTCCCCCTCTCCACGAAGCCTGTAGGTCGAAAGGAACGACAGTAGCCGTTAGAATTTGGTACAAGAGACGTCGCAGGAGTTGCCAGAATAATGGTGAAGCCCTGACATGCCAGGAAAAGGACAGTTAGCTGCGAGTTTGGTATAAAACCTCCAATCTATTAAGCGATCAATGAAAACTTCTTCAGTGAATAAATAGCTAAGGAACCAAACAGTCACCAGTCAGGGGTAACAAAGGAAGCGCTTTGGAGACATGTGTTGGGCACACCATATGCAGAAGACAATTTAATGTTACCAGAAAAGCATTGGACTGGACTCCACTGATGAAAAGGGAAATCCACTCACAAAATGCGGAGAAACTCTGGTTACAAAACTCAGTGGATGGGTTTGAAAAAAAAATTGAAAAAAGGTGATTCGTCTTACGAGGACAAAAGACAAAGAAAATAGTCTACGTTACGGCCACAAGGCCTTCGTCAGGAAAGGAAAGAAAGTGAAGTCTAGATAGGACACATAAAAAACTTAATAAAATAATAAAATAAAAACTGGGTACTTCCCTGAAGGCAAGAACCTAAATTCGCTGTCTGTTGAAGAGCGCGTGGCTGAACAGAAAGCGACTTCCGCCGCCGGGTGTACACAATACATACTGAAAAACTAAAAAACGAAACCGGACAATAAACTATCCAACGGGATAAAAGTGGGGACTGGAAATAGAAGAGGACAGAATGAGTGGGAGATAAATAAATATGAAATTAAAAAATGTATATGGCATACAAATAGGAGAATAGGATAAGAGTGGAAAGAGTCAAATAGAGCAAGAGAGGAAAGGGTGACCTCAGACAAAGGTGTGAAAAGTGTTGAGACCGGCTGGTTTTAGACACCCCATGCGGTGTATAAGACGGTTCTCAAGCTGTTCTCGGCTGGCAGTGTCAGAGGAGCAGGATCGGATCGCTGTGACCTGGATGTCGATGGGACTATGGTGGTCAGGACCATTGAAGTGTATGGCAACTGGTGTGGACTTTTGCTGAGCGATGTCATTTAAGTGCTGGCTGAATCTGTCCCCAAGTCGTTTGCCTGTTTGGCCAATATAGGTTTTGCAGCAACGTTTACATATGATCGTATAAATGACATTGCGCGATTCACACGTGAAGCTACTAGTGATGGTGTACGTAGCCTTAGGAAAGGACACCTTCTGGGTTGAGGTGACATACTTGCACGTGTTGCATCTTGTCCGACCACAGGGTAGTGTGCCAAAGTGGGTGGCATTCTCCTTTGGGAGACGGCTGTGAACAAGAAGATCCTTCAAGTTCTTGTCACGTCTATATGCCACCAAAGGTGCTTCACTGAATACTTCTTGGGTCACAGGCTCAGCTTGGAGGATAGGGAGGTGGCGGAAAAGGATCTGTTTGACAGTAGTACTATGAGGGTGATGGGTCAAGATTAATTTGACTCTATCCGAAGTGGATTGATGGTGAGGTATGAGGGCCTCCTGACGAGAGATGGGGAGCACACGTTGGAGAGCAGAGGTGAGAACATGTTCTGGATAAAGTCTGTTACGGAAGAAATCCAACATCTCATTTGCTCGTAAGTGGAAGTCATCGTCGTCTAGGCATAAACGGCGGAGGCGGAGAAGTTGTGAAAAAGGAAGGGAGTCACGACAGGCCCGAGGATGAGAAGAGGTATACAGGAGGTAGCTGTGGGCATCTGTCGGCTTGTAGTATACTGACGACGATGACTTCCACTTACGAGCAAATGAGATGTTGGATTTCTTCCGTAACAGACTTTATCGAGAACATGTTCTCACCTCTGCTCTCCAACGTGTGCTCCCCATCTCTCGTCAGGAGGCCCTCATACCTCACCATAAATCCACTTCGGATAGAGTCAAATTAATCTTGACCCATCACCCTCATAGTACTACTGTCAAACAGATCCTTTTCCGCCACCTCCCTATCCTCCAAGCTGAGCCTGTGACCCAAGAAGTATTCAGTGAAGCACCTTTGGTGGCATATAGACGTGACAAGAACTTGAAGGATCTTCTTGTTCACAGCCGTCTCCCAAAGGAGAATGCCACCCACTTTGGCACACTACCCTGTGGTCGGACAAGATGCAACACGTGCAAGTATGTCACCTCAACCCAGAAGGTGTCCTTTCCTAAGGCTACGTACACCATCACTAGTAGCTTCACGTGTGAATCGCGCAATGTCATTTATACGATCATATGTAAACGTTGCTGCAAAACCTATATTGGCCAAACAGGCAAACGACTTGGGGACAGATTCAGCCAGCACTTAAATGACATCGCTCAGCAAAAGTCCCCACACCAGTTGCCATACACTTCAATGGTCCTGACCACCATGGTCCCATCGACATCCAGGTCACAGCGATCCGATCCTGCTCCTCTGACACTGCCAGCCGAGAACAGCTTGAGAACCGTCTTATACACCGCATGGGGTGTCTAAAACCAGCCGGTCTCAACACTTTTCACACCTTTGTCTGAGGTCACCCTTTCCTCTCTTGCTCTATTTGACTCTTTCCACTCTTATCCTATTCTCCTATTTGTATGCCATATACATTTTTTAATTTCATATTTATTTATCTCCCACTCATTCTGTCCTCTTCTATTTCTAGTCCCCACTTTTATCCCGTTGGATAGTTTATTGTCCGGTTTCGTTTTTTAGTTTTTCAGTATGTATTGTGTACACCCGGCGGCGGAAGTCGCTTTCTGTTCAGCCACGCGCTCTTCAACAGACAGCGAATTTCGGTTCTTGCCTTCAGGGAAGTACCCAGTTTTTATTTTATTATTTTATTAAGTTTTTTTATGTGTCCTATCTAGACTTCACTTTCTTTCCTTTCCTGACGAAGGCCTTGTGGCCGTAACGTAGACTATTTTCTTTGTCTTTTGTCCTCGTAAGACGAATCACTTTTTTCAATTTTTTTTCAAACCCATCCATTGTATTCCACGTCTTACCGCAGTTCCCCTCAACTTCCTCGATTACAAAACTCAGTCAATCGAAAGAATTTGGAGAAAGAAATACAACAAGTTTGGGTGACGAAGCAGGCAGGAAAACTGTTGCAAATTTTCTAATAACTATTAAAGGTCAAGATTGAATTCAACGAATGGAAGATTGTGTATAGAAAGTCGCTGATGTCTGAGTGGTGACCAGTAATGGGCCACTATGAAATCGGTGGAATTGATAGTTGTGATCGGTAATGATGGACGAGAAGATCGGCGGAGGTGATCGCAGTTATCGGTTGGTGGTTGAAGAGGAGATCTGTGGAGGTGATAGCCGTGATTGGTAATGGTGGAAGAGGAGATCGGTAAAGATGTTACTGGTGTCTGGTAATGATGGAAGAGGAGATGAGGTAAAGATGATACTGGTGACTGGTAATGATGGTAGAGGAGATCGGTGAAGATGATAGTAATGACCGGTAATTATGAAAGATATGATTGGTTGCGTTGATAGCAGTGATCTCTTAACAATGGAAGATGAGATGGGAGAAGGTGGTTACAATGGTGATTGGTAAAGAAGGAAGAGGAGATCGGTGGAAGTGATAGTGGTGATTAATGGTGATGATAAAGGAGATTTCTTGGAGTGACCAGTGAAAATCGTCATCCATAAACTTTACACTCACAGTCTATCCGAACGTTAAGTCCATTATCCCCTCAAGATCCCTAAAACAAGCCAAAGGGACAAAACCCGTTATCAACGAACGCGAAGAGCTTCATTTGAAACCCGTTACTTCTTGCACATCTTCAGAATGTGCAGTTTGCATCATATTTTTTAAAGTCTCCCACATATGTCAATAAGATTGCTTAATCTATACACGTAAAGGTACGCTCAAGCTGGCTTATTTTATTGCTAACAGCCAAGCCCATTTATCTTTGATAGCTGCTTTTTCTTTTTTTTGAGAGAGACAAAAGAGGTGCAGAGAATATTCATCATCTTGGGAGTTCACTATCATATAACCACATCTTTTTGTTTCATAACGTTGGCAGTTTGTCTCAGGCTTGTTTCGCCGCCATACCGTTTTTTTTTCCGTCATATGGGTTGGTGAAGGCCCTGCTGTCAGTTCGCTCCTCTCGTGGAGTCGATATTCTTAGATGACACATTCTACTGTTTGCTTTCTTTCTCACATAGACCCATGCCTGTCTAACTGAGGTTTACTTTGTTGAACAGATGATATTTGAGTCTGCATTGGCCGGTTCTCAGCCTCAAATAGCATATTCTTGGTATTAGGTAGTATGTCTCTGTTCTATCTGACTGCCAGTTTTCTTTGAAGCTGATTTCTTTTGGTGTGGTTTGATTTGGTTTTAAGGACTGTCTTCATTGCACACGGACAACTCCATCAGTGCTCCGATCTTCTCCCTTAGATCATACAAGGAGGATCTCAGCACAGTGCACGAACTCCGTATCACCGGCGAGAATCCCAATGTGTGTATATAGGAATCGCACATTCTATAAATATTTTTGTGGTAAATAGATTTCTAATTTTTTTAAATTGTGCCAGGGCAGCGGCCTTACGGCCTACTCTTTACGATTTCAAACTGCCGTGGGATTTTTAACGTGCGCCACTTGCACACGGTACCTCCTATATTTTCGCTATGATTCTAGAAGGCTTGGCATCGGAACTCACTACACATGAGACCCGGGGGGGGGGGGGGGAATATGACATCATTAGGACCACTGGTTCTGGAAAAAATTTCCATAAATTATATTCCCTCTACTGGGAATCAAACCTGGTACCTTAGAATTCGAGGCGGACGTTATACACCTTAGTGCAACAGACAATAGAAATGGCTGACAGAGGGCTACAGATCATAGACCAAAGCAGACTCCTAGGGAACCTAAAACTGTTGTGCCTCCAGTTCATGTTGATACCTAAGTTGCTGTGGCCACTGCTTATATATGAAATAAGCACAAGTACAGTGGAAGCTATAGAGCAGAAGGTCAACAAGTTCATGAGGAAATGGTTAGGTGTGCCACCAGGTCTGTCAGATGTAGCATTGTACTGCAAAAAGTCAAAACTTCTGCTTCCCTTCAAGTCAGTTGTTGAAGAGTACAAAGTTGGAAAGGCAAGGCTTGCAATGATGCTACGCGAGTCGGCAGATGACGTGGTTAAGTCCATTCAGCCCACACTGAAAACGGGAAGGAAGTGGAGAGTGGAAGAAGCTGTTGATACTGCCCAAGAGTCGCTCAAACTGAGGGAGGTAATCGGATACACACAAACGAATAGACGGGGATTTGGTCATGGAGACATCCGCTGGTGGTCCAAGGCATCAAGCAGGGAGCGCAGAGACATGGTAGTTCTGGAGATACGAGGAGCTGAGAATGATAAGAGGTTGCAAAAAGCAGTGCAGCAGGCCCAACAAGGTCAATGGACTACATGGGAAGGAGCCCTGCAGAGGTCCTTGACATGGAATGATATATGGCATATGGCACCTCTTAGGCTCAGCTTCGTTGTTAGATCAATGTATGACCTGCTGCCGTCGGCCACAAACCTTGTGAGATGGGGAAAGTCGGATGATGAGCAGTGCCCCCTGTGCCAGGGGAGGCAGACACTTGAACACGTGCTCTCAGCGTGTAAGGTGTCATTAGGGCAAGGGCGATACACTTGGCGCCACAACAAAGTGCTAAATGAGCTTGCTGCGACAATAGACCTGGCAAGGATGAAGGCGAATAGCAAAGCCAGGCTAAGCACCGCAAAAGATATACTTTCTGAGGGCAGGAAAGTCAGAACACCCAAACCGAGTAAACCAGGTAGCAGTTTACCATCTCTTCTTGACTGTGCAGACGACTGGGAGGTGGCGGTAGACCTTCCTGGACGAGGGGCATATCCAGAGATTATTAGAAAATCGCGGAGACAGCCGGATATAGTGCTTCATTCTTCAGCATCGCTTCAGGTTATACTGATTGAACTGACCGTGCCATTCGAATCCAGATTGGACGAGCAACATGCGTTCAAAACGGCCAAGTATAATGATCTGGCCGCGGATCTGAGACATGATGGGTTCGCTGCAAGGGTCATGGCTGTTGAGGTGGGCGCAAGAGGGCTCGTAGCTGCATCAGTGTATGATTTATTGAAACTGTTGGGGCTGAGGGGACAGTCGAGAACAAGGGCACTGAAGAGGCTTAGTGAAACTGCCGAAAAGGCATCATGCTGGCTGTGGAACAACCGCAATGGGCTATGGAAATCGTGACAGTAAATTCTGCGGTACAGAAAACACCAGGAATTTTGTCTAAGTCCACAATACGTTGAGTTTTTCAGTGTACTGGTGAAAGGGCTGTGACTGACGAGCAACACGCGGCGTTTACTATAAGAGGTGTTGGGCACAGAATTTCAGTTGCTAGCGCGCAGTGGCTAGCCTCGTCGGCTTCGCGCAGGTGTGTCCGTGTCTGTCCCTAGTTGTGGTGTGCGACGGAACGAACGGAGTAATTTGTCTTCTCTTTGTTACTTTCACAATTGCCTCCACGGCTGGCGGAGTTGTGGATTTTAAAGTTGCTACCAAAGTGAAATGGGTTCATTTTCGATACAAGACAACAGGAGGCTGAGACACTTGGGAGTCATGACCCAAGTGGGCCCGCCCCCCTTAGAGTGTAAAGGAGTATACTGGGCCGAAACACTTGTCGGACGGGGGGACTTCTTCTGATGATCAGATTGCCTCCTGTTGTATCGCTCTGTAAAGAGTTTCCTATCATCACCTTAGCTACTCCGATCCCTAGCTTTTTCCCGGGGGTCTCTGAAAAGACAAAGAAGAATAAGACTGCTACACCCTCAGGCGTGTCGTACAGGGCCACTAATAAAAAGTTGTGAATAGGGTTGGTAACCTCATCATGTGACTGCTTGCTTCAGGCTTTCTGCAAGGGGACCAGCTACAGTGGTGACTCGATGCTCTGTAAGGGGGGCAAAGGAAAATGATGATGATAATGATAACGATTTTTGATTATAGCTGTTATCTGTTCACTTATCGTCCTGTTTAAATTGTTTCCTCAGTCTTCCTTTCATACGGAGATCTCTGCAGAGTTGTGTACTCTAGACCAGTGGTTCTCAACATGGGCCATGCCATATTTCTAGGGGGCCACAGTAAGTACCTTTTCCCAGCTGTGACTGTGAGGGGGCCACAGCGGTAAATGAGGCCCAGAAGGGGGCCATGAGCAAAATAAAATGTTGAGAACCCCTGCTCTAGTCTCTTCAATGATTTCTTCTACAGGATATTATTATGCACCCGTGTGTTACCGGGGCCCGAAAGGGGAGCAAAGAATAGTAACACTGCACCCTACCACGCATGTCGTAAAAGGCGACTAAGGAGGGTATGGGCATGGGGCTGTTTACCACATACTGCTTTGCCGGTTGATGGCTAAGGATGGAAGAAGAAGAAGATATTATTATGCTTTGTTATTTCATTTTTACAGGCTTTTCGTTAACTTGCAACGTATATCACCTTCAAATCTTGCAATCGATTTTTCGATCACTTCCAGATGAGCAATAGCTCTGAAACTTGGCATAGTTGTGTATTCCCGATGACAATACAATAATCAGTAGTAAAAATAATCACATGAATAACATTAAAATTAATATTAATTTTGTTTGTTTGTATTGTTTCATCAGTGAAATGGGCGATAACTGCAAATAATCAAGGTGTATTCTTTCCAACAAGATTGTCTTTCTTGAGAGAAATATTGAAACTTCTCCTCCCTCCCCACTCCACACACACACTATCGCACGCACATGCACAGACATACACGCAACTGACAACTACATTAAAAAAAATGTAATTTACAATTCTTATCAAAATTTTAAAAAAAATATGAACTTTCCGTGTAATTAACTGAATAATGAAATCCGCCTCCTGTGCTTTGGACTCGTTTATCGCAAACTGATAATGTCATTAGCGGATCGATTACATTTGACTTAATGTACAAACAACAAAAAATAACACTAATAAGGAGAAAATTAAAAAATTTAAAAAAATATGTTTTAAACACAGGCTTTCAATGCACTAAAAAGCCACAAATAATTTTTCACAGAGTTTATAGCTTGCAGTAAAAAAATGTAACATCAAAGTGACAAAAAGCCTGGAGCGCTGATTCTACATGAAATTAACTTCTGCTTTATACTTCATTAGTAGACACTTATGGATAAAATATATGATAAGCGCTTAAGCACCCCACGCTTTTTGTCAATTTGATGTTACATTTTTTGACTGCAAGTTATAAACTCCGTGAAAAATTAATTGTGGCTTTTTAGTGCATTAAAAGCCTGTGTTTAAAATATATATTTTTTTATTTTTTTTTATTTACTTTCATTGTTTGTTGCATTTCTTGAGCTGATATTCTGAATGTTTTTTCCGTACGTTTACATTTTTTTTTTCATTTTTCTGTATCACACATTATATCGTTTTTGATTCCTTCATAATTTTTTTCTTCGTATTCGCAAGTGTCCATTGCCGTTGTCTGTTGACTTGTCCCTATTTTTCTATGTCGACTGTATGTAACCATAGCTGACGAAGGGTAAGCCCCAAAACATCCCATGTTTCCTGTCTACGTTAATTTGAAACACTGATCTCAATTTATTTTTTAATTTATAGATTACTTTTTTAATTCTTTGGCAAACCCAGTTTCTAATTTCCGTATCTTTTTGCATTGGGCAGAAATCTTCTGTACTTTTACGTCACTGAATTTATAGCTGATTTCCATTAGTGCTTCCGACAGGCTGTCTATTTCATTGCTTTTATGATCCCCTATAGCAGTTATGACTTTTAGGAAATATGTGAGAAGCGTCAGCTAGGCCAGTGGTTCCCAACCTGTGGTCTGCGGACCACTTATGGTCCGCGGCGCAATATCAGGTGGTCCGTGGCTGTGTTATCGATTTAGTATTCTTCTTCTTCTTCGATCCTTAACCACCGACCGTCAAAGCAGTCAGTGGCCATCACGCCTAGTGGCGTCTTGTATGGCAACAACAAATTGATTCCACTTTGCACGGTCGGTGGCCATCCTTCGTACAGTGCCCCAACTCTGGTTCATTCTTTGCATCTCAGCCTCCACAGTCCTCCGCCAAGTTGTTTTTGGTCGGCCTCTCTTTCGCTTTCCTTCAGGGGTCCAAAGCATAGCTGTTCTTGTGATGGCATCGGGGTCTCTTCTGAGGACATGACCAACCCAGCTCCAGCGTCTGCCAGCTATGATGGTATGCATGTCCTCTTGCTTGCTACGAGTAAGCAGATCTTGGTTGGTGATGGTATTCGGCCAAAAGATTCGGTGAATTTTTCTTAGGCATGTTGTGTGAAAAGAGGACAATTTTGACATTTCCTTCTCTGTGACTCTCCAGCATTCCGCACCATAGAGAAGCACAGAAAGCACGCAACTCTGGTATAATCTTAATTTTGTGCTTGTGCTGTATTGGGAGGACTTCCAGATGTAATTTAGGCTAAAGAAGGCTGTTCTTGCCTTATTCATTCTGATGTTGATGTCTTTGCCTGCCCCACCGTCTGGTGTTACTATGCTTCCTAGGTATGTGAAGGTATCTGTCTGTACCAGTTGCTGATTCCTTACTGATATGGGCTCAGGGTTGCTCACATTGAGCGTCATGACCTCAGACTTCTTTAAATTGATGTTCAAGCCCACCTGCTGGCTAAATTTATTGAGTCTATCCGTTTTTTCCTGGATGTGTTGATGTGAATGTGCCAGCAGTGCAATGTCATCTGCATATTCCAGATCTTCCAATGTTGAAAATGTAGTCCATCTTATTCCTCTTGGACTGCCCTCTGTTGTCTGGCGCATCACCCAGTCTATGACTGTTAAAAATAGAGTGGTTGATAAGGGGCATCCCTGTCGTACTCCTGTCTTCACCTCGAAGGTTAGGTTGCTCTGCCCAACACTACACGTAAAGTTGGCATAGAGGCTTTTTATGATTGACACTATGCAGCTTGGAATTCCATAAGCCCTCAGTATTTTCCATAAACTGTCCCTATGTATGCTGTCAAAAGCCTTTTCAAAATCAACAAAATTTATGTAAAGCTGTCTTTGCCATTCTGAGCACTGCTCTATAATGTTCCTGAGAGTGAATATATGGTCTACACATCTTCTGTTCTTTCTAAATCCTGCTTGTTCTTTCCTCAGTTTGTAGTCTACTGCCTTTGAAATTCTCTGTATAATTATCCTGCCTAGTATTTTGCTGGGAAATGAGAGAAGAGTGATTCCTCTCCAATTATTGCAGTCTGAAAGATCTCCCTTCTTGGGCAATTTGACAATTATTCCTTTGTTCCACTCTGATGGTGTTGTCCCCGTTTTCCACACACTTGTGCAAATAGTGGTTCTAATAGTTCTGCTGCTAGCTCAGGGTCTGTCTTAAATAGCTCTGCATTTAAGTTATCATGGCCCGGAGCTTTACCGTTCTTTAACCCTTTGATTGCTGTGATGATTTCTTCTTTTCGTGGAATGTCTGTATTTACATCTAGATCGTTTTCTAGCGTAGTGGTTACAACACCGCTTCGACCGGGCCTCAGGATCTAATTGGGCTCTGGTATTTCCTTTTTTCGACCGGGAGACTTTCTCGAGACCTGGCGAGGACAGTGAAGGAGTGTCGCCCGACCAGGGACTGGCGGCTCCTGAGCCGACCCAGCTTACCTCTTGCAATGGGTATTTTCCGAAATTCGGCGATGTATTTTTGCCTGAATGTCCGCGAGGGACATTTTGTCTCTGTACAAGAAAAAAAGGGATACTCACGTAAAATCAATGTCAGGTTAGACATAAAATAATAACCTGAGATTTCGCCTCGAGTATTAGTGGGCGTACGAAAAAAAAAAAAAAAAAAAAAAAAAAAAAAAAAAAAAAAAAAAAAAAACACATCTAGATCGTTTTTCCCGTTCCAGTTGAACATTCAATTGTGTCTCTTATTTGCTTTTGTTCAGAGTTTCTCTGAAGTGCTCTGCACATCTTGTTTCCTGTCCCTCGGCTGTCGTGATGAGATTTCCTTGCTTTCTCTTACTAATGTAATATTGTTTGCACCTCGCTGATGAATTTAGTTATTTTGTATACTGTGCTTTGTTCATTTCTCAGTGCTGCCTCTTCTGCCTGTCTTGCAAGATCGTCTAGGAAATTCCTTTTGTTGGCTCGGGTTTGGCGTTTAACTTCCCTGTCCAGTTGACTGTACTGTTCGCTATATAGTTGCTTTAACCTGGGGGACTTCGCTTCGGTTTTCTTTCTATTCATTTCCTTTCTCATCTTTATGGTGTTTAGTGTTTCTGGTGTTATCCAGTCTTGCTTCTTCCTTTCCTGGAATCCTAAGCATGATTTGCTACTTTCCTTATATATTGTTGAAATGGTGTTAAAATTCTGGTCTATATCATCAGTCAATGTCTTTTCCTGGCTTTTGGCAAATTGATATCGTTTCTTAATGTCGGCCGCAAAAGCTTTTCTGGTAAGGGGGTCCTTCAATTTGCTGATGTCAAACCTTTTCTGTGTAGTTACAGTTGGTCCAGCCCTTCTTAGTTTCACTTTCAGTTTTGCTACTACTAAATGGTGATCGCTTCCCACATCTGCACCTCTTCTTACCTTCACATCTTGTAATGCATGTCTCCATCTACCGTTAACCATGATGTGGTCTATCTGGTTTCTGTCCCGACCATTTGGTGATTCCCATGTTAACTTGTGAATTTCCTTATGTGGGAAAAGTGTTCCTCCAATGACCAGGTTGTTAATGCTACAGAAACTTATTAGCTTATCCCCATTTTCGTTTGTTTGCTATTCCGCTGCCGCATTTCCCCATTGTTCTTTCATTATATGTATTGTGTGTACCAACTTTCGCATTGAGGTCTCCCATTACTATAACAAGATCATATCTAGGTGTGTCCTCCATTTCTTTCTGCAGTTGTTGATAGAATTCATCCTTGACCTCCTCATCGCTATCATTCATTCGTTGGTGCGTAGCATTGTATTATTGTAGTGTTGGTGAATCTCCCTCTCAATCTCAATCGTATCAGTCTGTTGTTGATGGGTTTCCATTCCAGTAATGTCCTTTCTATCCCTTTCTGTAGAATAATGGCTACGCCTTCACTGTGCTGTCCATCCTCTCTTCCAGAGTAAAGTACTGTTTCTCCTGTTGCTGTTTTAACTTTTCCTGCCCCTGTCCATCTGCTCTCGCTTATCCCCAGGATGTGTAACCTATAGTTTCTCATTTCTGCCGTGACCTGTCTTAGTTTACCTGTCTCGTACATTGTCCTGACATTCCAAAATCCTATTCTTGTATCCTGTTTTGCGGTCAGGACATCCGTTTTCATGTCAGTGGCTTCCTTTTTCGGCTTTCACCACTGACAGTCATACGAGCCACAGACTCCGAATGTCCATCCCGCAGCAAAGTTTGTTCATTTGATGTTGTTTCCGTAACTTCATTATTTTTTTTTACATAGACAGGGGTGTCAGCCCTATGCTAAAACCCCCCAACCTGGAGGACCAGGGTACCAATAGGATACTTTATTAACACTTTGACGGACACAGAGGATGGTGAAATTAAAAAAAAAAAATGCAATTTGAACTTTCAAACTTTTTGTAACAGTGGAAGCTTAATTTTACTATGCATTCAAAAATCTGATTTTGGTTTATTAAGGAACGTTCTTTGGGTTGCGGTTATAATCGTCATTGCGCCAGCGGAACACAAAACACGATGTGATATGACAATGACGGCTATCGGCGCTAAAATTTTACTATTACCTTACAATGTCCTTGTCATCTGGCAAATAATTAACAGCTTTTATTATTGAATATAGGCTTATTCCTCTATTGAAAACAGTTAAGTGTTTAAGGCATTGCGGTATTACAGCAGATATGCTGGTGGTCCGCAAATGATATGTAGTTGGAAAAGCGGTCCTTCGATGTAAAAAGGTTGGGACCCGCTGATCTAGGCTATATAGTGTTTTCTTATTCTTCGGTGGTTATAAGAAAATATATACTCACACACAAGCTCGGGCGTTGGCGTAGCTGGCGAGTCCTTTTCAGGGCTTTATGCTAGAAGATAGATAATGTTAGTCCTCTTCATGGCTTAGTATCAATCAACGCTGATCGGGTTAGCAGTCAACAGAGTTGACTTTTTTTTTGGGATGGTAAATGCGCTCTGATATAACCAAACACGTTGAAAGGTACGCGCCTAGCCAGAAGAAGTCAAAAAACGAACCAAAAAAAAAAGAAGACGGTTATAAGAGTCGTTTTAATGCTTCTGCTCCAGATTTGAACACGATGCAGTGGCCACTGAGATATGGATTTTCTTGTCTATTTCTTAGTTTTGTGTTTATGCCTCCTGTTCCATTTTTATATCAATTTTTTGCTGATCCGAATATCTATCTATCTATCTATCTATCTATCTATCTATCTATCTATCTATCTATCTATCTATCTATCTTGTCACGGATTGCCTCCCCTTAGCTCTGCAGTAGTGGTCCACAAGTGGCCAAAACTCAAGAGTATCTAAAATGGGTCGTCAAAGGTGTATACCTTCGCACATGATTACTCTTGGTAGAGTTGTAGATAGAAGGGTAATGACGCTTCTATCTCAAGGTAGTTTCAAAAGATATTTCCGATGTCAAGAACAGTGCTGCATTGGCAGGGCAATTGTTAACTTATATCGGTCCGCCGCCTTTTATGAAGAATTAAGCAATGGTTTTAGCCTGTTCAAGCACCCACCTGGTGTAAATCCAGCGAAATTCCTTTCTAAGAAGTAGCTCTATATATGTAAATATATGTCTAAATGTGTGTGTGTATATATATATATATATATATATATATATATATATATATATATATATATATATATATATATATATATATATATATATAAGAGTCTTGCTCATATGTTTGCTTCCATACATATAATAACCGAATCAACCATGGTTGTTTAGTTTTAAAATAACATGTAACACATTTAATAATCAATTAGTTTTAACAGGTTAAAAAAGCGATGAAATGATGGTGAATTTTAGATGAAAGTTTTATCTTCATAGAGACTAGAAAGAGGAATGTTAATGTTTTTTGCTGTTGCCTTTTAGTAAGCACTTAGCTTAGCATCGATGACTACTGCAGTCGTGATTTCGTCAATTCTTCTGTGATGATGACACTTCACAGTCTAATAGCTTTGTTCTACGAACAGTCTGATAGCTTCGTTCCACGAACCGTCTGATAGCTTCGTTCCACGAACTTTAATCAAAAATAAAAAGAACAAATGCCTCTGCTAAGTACATTAGTGGGCTGCAAATTAACAGGCGCATTGCCTCGCTGTGCACCCACCAATGTTAGCCTCTCTGAATAATTAAATTCTTGAGTATACACTGCGTAACTCAGGGAAGATGATTAGAAATCACCAATATTCTTCTGTGTATTAAACTGGGAAAATATGTGCATACACAGCGCGAGCAATGATTTGCCTGAATTACAATTAACAAGGTGCATAAATCTCACAAAATAATATTATGCACTTTAGGCACATGTGATGTAATCATCACTCATCACTGCTCCATTCAAAGTCTGGAGTCACCTCTGCTGTCGGTTTTCTGTCCGACTAGCAAGAAACAATCACCAGCGCTTGCTGTAGTGGTTTATGAATATACTATTTTTATATGTTGAGGTTTCCAGTCTCATATACAGGGTGTTCCACGAAAAAGCGGCCCGTGACATCATGGAATGCTGACGTATTGTGTCGGAAGTAGTGTGAATGGCCAAGTAGTCCTAGCTTTGTAGAAATGTGACGTCCTAACAGTTGGCACTCTACATTTTTTTGGCATTAACGACCGATCCTGTTGTACGCCATTTTGAGATCAACTTCTGTATGCTACTCTTTGATAATCACGGAAAATAATTTAGGTCAATCTAGTACTACTTAGAACCTTTTATAACCGACATATTTGTAAACATTGAAAAATGCTGAAAAATCTGGCTACTTTCACTTTGTGAATGGGGCCGCTTTTTCATGGAACACCCTGTATAACCGCTTAGCAAGAAAAACATGTCAAATTCACATTTGTAAAATAAATGTTTACACTTACCCCAATGTAACTTTTGGGAACACCATCTCCTGGCACAGTTTAGAATGGACACTAGCAACTTAGGTTAGATGCTTTCGAAAAACTTGGTCTGGAAATTTGAGTATTCCTCTTATGACGGGTGATCTGATTCCTTGGGTATCTAGTCCTGGTATTTATAAATGCGAGTTTACTTTTTTTAAGTTTTAAAGTTGCCCAAATACTTTGATCTGCCACTTATAATTTTGGAATCATTAGTACGATCCTTCTCTTTCTGGCTCTGGTGAATTGCTAGCTTGACGTGGCAATGCAGTTTGATCTGTGACTCAGATTTCGCTAGATTATATTTCCATTTCTCAGTTCAAATCCCAGGTTGTACTTCCGACGAATTTGCCAATGAGAACCATTGTGTATTACGGCTCTCAATTTACACCAATCCTATCTCTTTTTCACTAAGTGGGTAGGGGTGTTAAATTATAATATCCTACGCGTGTTTTAAAATATTACATTTTAAAATTCCAACGCGTGACCTCTTTCTAAAAATGCCGCAATGCTTCCGATTGCATTCTTTATGCAAAACTCATTAACACTTCTGTGCACTTATTTCCTGTCTAGATGCTTTCTACCCATATTGACTCCCCAGATATTTATCGGTAATATTGATACCAAGACGGGCCAGCGGAAGCTATTATCTCCTTATCACCTGCGTTTTCGTGCATCCGCCAGACGGATTTATCAGACAGACAACTTTGGTTTTATTTTTATCGATAGTGCGCGACCATATGTTACCTCGTGTCGTTTAGTAGCGTCTAAGTACACAAAGGTGGCTGGAACGCCTAAGAAATTATGGGATTTAAACGTATTCACCGCTAACTGGTCTAATTAACTTCGATAATACTACAGGTCACCTGGTAAACATAAATACGTATGGGCGCGGCTGGGCAAGAAATGGAGGAGCATAGAAAATGCCAAATAATAAGTGGATGAAGGAGAGAGAGGGGCACAAAAGTGCATGAACAAACAGTTTTGTCACATATCTATCTATCTATGTATCTATGTATCTATGTATCTATGTATCTATCTATCTATCTATCTATCTATCTATCTATCTATCTATCTATCTATCTATCTATCTATCTATCATGATGAGAGAGAGAGGAAGGGCAGAATGTCAGACGGGCCTGCGTGCCCAATTCTTAACCCTTTGAAAATAAAGTTCGTTCGTTCGTTCTATCTATCTATCGATCTATCTATCTATCTATCTATCTGTCTATGTGTCTTTGTTTGTATCTATCTATCTATCTATCTATCTATCTATCTATCTATCTATCTATCTATCTATCTATCTATCTATCTATCTATATATATTTGTCTGTAAGTCTGCCAATCCATCCATCCGTCCTGCCATAAATTCATCCATCCATTTATCCATGCCTGCCCGTCCTTGCGTCTGTCTGCCTATCTGTCTGCCTGCCTGCCTGCCTGTCCGTGCTCCTGTTTGTCTGTCCGTCTACTTGCCTGCTTGTTTTTCCGTCAGCCCGTCCGTGCGTCTGTCTGTCTGCCTGCCCGTCCGTGCGTCCGTCTGTATGTTTATCTATCTATTCATGGCTTTATTCTGTGGTTGGCTATGTCCTTTTTATATGATCCATTTAACTGCCTTTTTTCCCCATTACTTCTGGTTGTTGTCACAACTATGGGACCATGATCTGCTCAACAGTGGATTTGCACCGTTTAACATTAGGGGGCCTCAGCCTTTGTCTGTGCAAAGTTCAGTACAACATGGGCCATTTCTTTAGCGTTTTGTGCTCAGAAATTATGAGTGACAGTTGTGAGAGCACCAGATAGAAAGACGAGAGCAGCAAATTCGATAAATGAAATAAATTTCTCTCAATTACAAGCCGGCTATAAATCTTCCATCATCTCAGACGCGCAGTCTGACTGCTGAGTGTTCTCGTGGGCTCTGCTGCAAAATCCTACGCTTCTGTCACGATCTGCCCGCCTCCCCTTCTTTACCCTAAAAAATTAGGATCTCAATGCTGGAGTGAGATTCCGGAAGAGTTGTAAATGTATGGTATGTGTGTCTATTTGTGTATAAATGTGCATTGTCTGTGTATGGATGTCTTCTTCAAGTACGTACAGGGGTCGGGGTAGCTCAGAGGTATGGCGTCCGCGTCGTATTCAATAGGTACTGGGTTCGAATCCCAGTTGAGGGATTATAATTTATTGAAATTTTTTTTCAAAACCAGTGGTCCTAATTACGTCAAACTCCCCCCACCCCAGTCTCGTGAGTAGTGGTAACGGATGCCTAGCCTGTTCGTGCAAATTGCGCGTGTTAAAAATCCCATGGGAGTTGAAAATCGTAAAGAGTAGGCTTATCAGGCCGCTGCCCTGGCAAAATTTAGAAATAAGGAAACTTACCCACCACAAAAAATATTTATAGAATGTGTGATTCCTATACACACATTGGGATTCTCGCCGGTGCTACGGAGTTCGTGCACTGCGCTGAGATCCTCCTTGCGTGATCTAAGGAAAGAGATCGGAGTACTGATGGCGTTATCCGTGTGCAATGAAGATAGACCTTAAATAACCAAACCAAACCAATCTTCAAGTACCATGCCTGGTGGAGTAGGCGATCATGTCTATCCACAACTTCCTGTCGTCTATTTATCAATTCTGGTGTTGACTTCTTTCCATGCCATCATGTCAAACATTTCAGCTTCTTTTCTTTTTGATCGTCCTGTGTCTCTGTTTCCTTCCATCATTCCTGTTGTCGCGATCTGTTTCCTTCCATCATTCCTGTTGTCGCGATACATCCCAGCTTTCACTTTGTGATAACATGCCCAAAGACAGTGGATTGTTTCCTTCTGACATGAAGAATTACCTTTGTTTGGGCATTGACCTATTTCAGGACACGCACACATACTGACAACACATGCATAAAATACACATTGACAACGCACACAAAAATACATACAGACACAGATAATACACATTTATACACAGATAGGCAAAAGCAGCATTCTATCAAATGAAACATATTTGATGCAACAATAATTTGTCATTGGAAGTGCGAAACCTCTACACCTCACGGTAGAATGGGAACGACTAAGTAAGTAAGGAAGTGCGAAACAGAGCTCTTCAAGGCCCATCTTTATTGCACGCGGACAACTCCATCAGTGCTCCGATTTTCTCCCTTAGATCACACAAGGCAGGTCTCAGCACAGTGCACTAACTCTGTAGCACCGACGAGGATCCCAATGTGTGTGTGTTTACAGCAATGACACATCCTTTAAATGTCTTTATGTCTCCTAGTTTTAAATTTTACCAGGGAAACGGCTGTATGGCCTACTATTTACGATTTTCAACTGCCGAGGAATGTTTTCCTTGCGCAACGTGCACACGGGACCTCCTATTTTTTTGCCCTTATCCGAGAAGGCTAGACATCACTACCTATGGGATCAGAGGGGAGGAGTATGACATCATTAGGATTCACTGGTTCTGAAAACAATTTCAATCAAATATAGTCCCTGTACTGGGAACCGAACCCAGTACCTTTAGAATTAGAGGCGGACACCATACCTCTTAGCCACTCCGACACCCGTGAGGGCGTGGCATAAAGTTGTTGAAGGCGTATGCTCCTTGGGGAGCTAAAGGCTATTGATGATAAAAAACATAATCTCTGCATAATGTGACAGGTTTCGTGAACCCTTCAGTTACTTTTAAATTATTTTTTTTTCTCTTTGTGCCACTAACTTTCTCCGATAAAAGAAATCAAACATAAATAAGAACACAGGAGAACAGACGTGCCAAGAATAAATCATTTCAGACGAGATTTTTTTCCTTTGTTTTCTTCGGTGTTCACGGATTATTCCCCTTTATTCCATGTGGTATGTGTAAACAGCAAACAGCGGAGAAAAGGAGGCGGGATTATAGCCTCAAATCTAATGCACATTTCTTGTACTCAAGGATGGATTGTTTTCCGCTGACGCATGTTCTTTAATACAGTTTCTGTTTCTTTTTTTTTTTTTTGTTGCATCTTTGTTTGAAGTGTTCCTTACAGACTGGGGTGTAACAGGCTGGGGTGTAAAAACTGATTGTTCTTAGACACTTTATCTGGCTGGTTGTCTGTCTATCTACTTATCTATCTATCTATCGATCGATCAGTCGAACTAAATGCTCGACCTAATCCCATCTATCTATCTATCTATCTATCTATCTATCTATCTATCTATCTATCTATCTATCTATCTATCTATCTATCTATCTATCTATCTATCTATCTATCTGTCTGTCTGTCTGTCTGTCTGTCTGTCTGTCTGTCTGTCTGTCAGTCTTTCTATCGATCTGTTTATTTATCTACCTACCTACCTACTTACCAATCTATCTTTCGGTCTGTCCATCTGTTTGTATATCTATCTTTATGTCTGCCTGTCTGTTTGTGCATTTAGTTATCAATTTATCTACCTACCTACCTAATTACCTGTCTACCTGTCTGTCTACCTGTTTGTATATATGTTTGTCTGTCTGTCCATGTATAATAACGTTGCATGAATATGAATATACAAATTAAAAAATAAAATGGTATGAAATCAGTTTTACAAGTTAACGGTACACAGGAAACACGGGACGTGAATCGAACCCGATACATTTGTTGCGAGAGACTATCGCTCTAACCACTCCGTCAATCGGACGCTCTAGAGCTGAATATACAGGATGTTAATAGGGAAAACGGCTGTGCTCTGTACGGCATGCATTCGTATGTGCTGAAGGCGAACGAGAAATACGGTATAAGTAGACGTGTAGGAAGTCTTTGGTGATGAAAAGGTCAAAGTAAGTTCGATGTTTCATCTCAGGTAGCTAGAATCAGAAGGAGAAAAATTACGATGTTGTCATGTACACTCAACCCTCCCTTTTTTTTTTCACCGTGTACCCGAGTTCCATTGGCTCGAATTTGAATATGCTCAAACTATCTTTTATACTCCTCATGTTTTTGCAAACGAACCAAACTCAGTTATACGCGAGTTGACTCCTGTGGATCGTAATTATATGCAAAACTGGATTGGACATTTTGTTAACAATTATTTGTAAACATATAGCACTGTAATGAAGTGGAATAAAGGCCTTGGTTTGTAATGTCTTGTAAAGTACATTGTAGCATAAATACTGAGGAAGTTATTGTATACGTTTTTTGAAAATAATTTCATACAATAACGTTCTCACTCCCTTAGTATGAAAGCTACAGCGCCATTTAAAAGACAGTTCAAATTAGTACCTACATGTCATTGCACTGACATGCTGTACGAAGCTGTCACCTCTGGCGTGATGAAACATCTCTATTTTATTGCTTTCTTAAGGAAAAGACCCCGACGCCATCACATGAACAGCTATGCTATGGACGCGTGAAGGACAGCGAAAGAGATGCAGACCAAAAACAACTTGGCGGACAGCTGTGGAGGCCGAGATGCAAAGAATGAACTAGAGCTGGGGACACTGCATGAAGGATGGCCACTGACTGAACAAAGTGCAAGCATTTTGTTGTTGCTCTACAACAGTGGTGGCCAAGCTAAGGTTGGCCGAGGGCCAGATTATGGTAAAGGGTAACACCCGAGGGCCAGACCTATAAAATGCTTAAAAAATAACGTTCTGATATTTAGTTTTACATATATAATGAACCACGTACAGACAGCAACGGCAAACTACTGTACTGCACATCTGCCAAGACATGTATACCAGTCTTCGAACTGAAATTACTGTAAAAAACAATATAATGAATCTGTTGTTTTAATTTGTTTTGTAATTTGTAATATGACATGTAATTACTTATTTCAAACATACATTTGTGTGTTATTTCATTGTGAAGAGAGTGGCTTCAATCAACAATAAGAGGCCGGCCAAAATAGGTTGGCGGGCCGGTCAAAACTGGTTGGCGGGCCGGATCTGGCCCGCGGGCCGTAGTTTGGCCACCGCTGCTCTACAAGATGCCACCAGGCGTGATGGCCACTGACTGCTTTGACGGTCGGCGGCTAAGGATCAAAGAAGGAAAAGACGCAAATACGACAACACGAGCGTGAAGCTGATGTGTTTATTAAGGGCTTAAAGCAAAAATATATAATCCTCGAAGGCCAAAGAGATTTTTCCGCTACCCTTTTGTTTATATTTGTATACCCTATATTATTTGCGTTTTGTAAAGTGATTAATTAGTGTATTTATGTCAATAGCCATAAAGGAGAAGAGAACGATGTTAATCTTGGACAAGAAGTTACAGAGATCATTTCAAGAGCTGGAACAGAAAGGTGCGTCGGTCATAGGACTCATATTTATAATTAACGAATACACAGTGCGTACGATTCGCGCAAATAATGAAGACTGTTAATGCATCTACGCAGCAGTCTGGGCGTGCTGCAAAAACCATTACACACACGCGGAACACTGTGGATTGAAAAATTAACAATAACAAAAAATACCCCAATGATTGTTCTATAATATTCATACAACATTTTTACAGTTTCGATGTATCAGGTAAGTGCAGAAATAACCAACAAGACTTATTTATTAAAAAAAATTATTTTAAGCATTTTTGATCTGCATTACGTTGCATATTTACATTGATGTTACTATAAAAAAACGTTTATAAATGACTTTCTACCCGAGTCTCATGTAGGCGAGGTTTCTGATGAAATATTCTACATCCACTATTTCTTGGAAAAGCATTGAGAGGCCCTGCGTAATGACCTAAATTAATCCTAACATTAATTATATTACGTTACCAAAACGAACGAACAGATGGACAAAAGGATAGCGAGAAGGGAGAGGCAGAAAGCCGAACACTAAACACGCTTCGCGCGATACGCAAATGCTGCCATCACGCGTGTAAGTCTACATGCACTAATTTTTTTTCAGACGGACAGTGATAAAATACACTACCCTTTCCCAGAGTTAGGTTTATAAATCATAACAGACTCTTATTAGAAAAGATAACATTAGATGGGTTTACGGTTGAAAACATAACAGTACCCAGACAGCACATCTTCGAAACAGGAGGTAGAAGAAATTGCATATTTTGAACGCAGCCACGTAGCTCCTTTAAATTAGTATTTTTGGGTTCCGTAGGGCTTGCTGACAAATAATATGTAAAACGTTACGCAAATAGTCCAGGAATTAATAAATTATACCCAAAATAAAATATTGGGGGTGCCTGACAGCATAAAATCATTTCTGCTCATAAGATTTTTTTTTTAACGTGTTTGAAAAAAAATTTACGTTACAGAAATAGCCTACCATGTAAACTCCAAATTGATTGGAGCGCAACAAATGAAAGCCTAACCACGATTGGTCGGGCTATAAATACTATCTTGGTTGTTAGGGGAGACGGGAAAAGATAACATTTTTTCAAACACTTGTCGAAACGTGGCTCATTGGCCAGTCTCGCTGATATACACACTTGGGAGCGTTAGTTCGAGACCACTTGTTTAAATGATCTTGATAAAGCATCAGTGCGTTGAAGCCAGCTAAAATTTTGCTCAATAAAAGCCTGGAAGATAAGCAGATGGAAATTTGTGCCAGTTTGTGCCAGAATTCATTGCTAATCAACGTATCTGTGTTATTCGTATGAATTGTGGTAAGCTTGAACCATTTAATATCTTTTAATGAAAATTGAATGTGAATTGTTGATTTATGCCTGTATATATATATGTGTAGTTCAGTGGCAAACGTGAGGTAAAGCCTAAAATGCTCCAGCCTGAACAGAGGGTGTCGGAGAGAAGTAAAACGGCATGGAATGGCCAAACAGTACACTGACACCTGGATGATTGACTAGAAAGAAATAATGCTGGAAGTGCAGAGGCGTAGTAACCATTAGGAAGGGTAATACTGGAATAAAGTATTTCAGATGAAGCTGACTGTTGGCCTAACGCTCTGAACGCAATGTTTGTGATGTATTGTGATCAGTGTAAAAAGAAAATATAAATTAGTTATGAAGTAGAAGGTACATCCTTCTTGATTTCAGGGACAGTGGTCTTGATGGTACTGAGCAGCACCTGGTCAGAGCTTTGCTGAATCCAGAGTCGGACAGCATACTCCTTGGTCTTTTTAGCTATCAGTGAGGTGTCTCCTGAGCCCAGAGGAGAATTCGAGCAGAGGAGTCCTTTCCTGCCGCCATCACGCCAGATAAGCGAATTGGCCAGCTGAGCTCAACATTATGTCCCCTCATCTTGAACTGACTTTTTAAAATTAACATTAAGAGGGGAATTTACTTGTCTTAAAATCAGGAACTGTGAACATCTCCAATACTAGTCCCTAAAGACAAACTATTGAAGTCATGATGACAAATACCAACAGAGCTTGAACAAAACAAAACCAGTATTACCTCATTTTACTACTACACAACTGACACACATAGAACATTTGTAATAATATATGTCACTACAATATTTATATTAAATACATTCTGTACATAACTTGTAATTTAAATTGATTGTGATTCCTGGTTCCCTTGTAGTTGAATCAGGACACATATTCATTCATGCCAGTAATGAATACATATTGTTATTTGAAAGTTTATCAGTGACTCTTTTAAGATATCTTTGTAGAGTGTTATATGTATGTGAGTGTCACAGTGTTGTCAAGAGTAGTGGATTAAATTAAATTGTTTATCTGTCTGTTGTTGTGACTTACACTTCACCATACTCATACCCTAGACACATAACGTAGCATCACACTATTCCAGAATAATTCTGACTGAGATATATAGATATGTGGTAGCAAGTAAGGTTATCTATAATACACTACTCTTAATAGATATAGATACCTTCACAGCTGATCTCAGTCAGTACACTAAGTTCCCTATAAATATTTATAACATCCCACTTCACCACATATATTGGGGTCTCGCTCTTGGGATTTTGAATCTTTCTCTATTAAAAATATTGGGGGTAATTCACTTCAGGGAATATAAGAATTAAAAGGTATCCTTGGGTGGAATTAAATAAGGTTGAGCTCACGGTGCCTGTGTTGTCCATTAGATATATAGTTAGAAATTGAATTGTTGGTTAGACATTGTATAAATTTACATAATAGACAATGGCGGACCTGGCCAAATTTCGATCTGCTGCGGTTCAGACTGCAAAAGAGTTAGGATTAGATGGGCAAGTTATGGTTGCCTATGTCACGACGGAATGTGACAAATTTATTGAACGTGAAGAAAGAAGGTTTGAAGCCGAAAGAAAGTTAGAGGCTGACAAGGAAATTAAGAGGTTGCAGATTGAGGCTGAGGGTAAGAAATTGGAAGCAGAAAGAGAAGACAAAAGATTGGCTGCAGAAAGGGAAGAGAGGAAATTAGCTGCAGAGAGGGAAGCAGAAAAGGAGGAGAAAAGATTACAAAGGGAACATGAATTACGACTAAGGGAGTTTGAGTTTCAAGGCCATGCTCCTGAAAATGGTGCCAGTCCCTTTGCCTCTGATGCTACGGTTACTCAAGGAGCCTCAACCTCAGCTATGAATTTTCATTTAGATCATTTTGTTGAGAAAGACGATGATATTGAGAGCTATAAATAGGTATGAACTATTAGCTACCACGTATGGGTTAGAGAGAGAAAGGTGGAGCTTAAAGTTATCTCAGGGACTTCGTGGGGCAGCTTATGAAGTTTTTGCAAAAATGAGCAGAGGTGATCAGGAAAATTATGACATGCTAAAGCAGGCTCTTTTGTTAAGGTATGAAAAGAATGCAGAGTTTTACAGGAAAAAATTTAGGAATGCTAAACTACTGTCAGGTGAAACCTATCACCAGTTCTCTGCACGCATAGAGACATACTTGGAGAAATGGACTTCTCTGGGGAAAACCCAAGATCTTAAGGAAATGGTCCTTATAGAGCAACTAAGAGAGTCCATGGCTCCAGACCTGAGAAAGTTTCTCATGGAACAAGGTGCAGAGAGAGGCTGGGTGAGTTGCTAAATGTTGCTGAAAGGTATCAAGCAGCTCAAGCAGAGGTAACAGGTAATAAAAAGAAACAGGTGGATAACTTTAGGGCACCACAGAACTTTAATAAATTTGATCCTAGGGATCAAAATAAAGGTAAGCACCAATTTGATAGGCCACGGTATGACAATAAAAATAAATTCCCACAATTCGATGAAAGGAAATATGATGAAAGAAAATCTTTCAACCAAGGAAAAAGGTGGTGTAAAAAAATTGTCAGATGGACAATCATGACACTGACCGTTGCAGAAGGAAACCTGTGTATATGGCAACCCTTCAGGTCAGGTCGACCTCAAGACAGGAGGAGGATATTATGTTAGATACCACTCCAGAAGAGATGAGGAAGGCACAGCTGGGGATAAAACACTCAAGCCTTGTTTCAGGAAATTGTCAACTTGTCATACAACTCCAGGCAAGGGAGATTTTTACATGAAAAACAAGTTGATGTATAGGAAGACTGGAGCTAGATCCAATGGTCACGGACAGCTGGTTCTTCCAAAAAGATACAGGACAGAATTAATAAGGAGCCTACATGTGAAACCAGATGGGGACCATGAGAAGATAGGTACCATCATTCAAAAGGTGGCTCACAATTATTATTGGCCCAAAGCAAGATGGGACATTGAGAATTTTGTAGAAAGGTGTAGCATAGCACATGAGGGAACACCCACAAGTGGGAACATGGATCAGGACCTGGACACGCCCCGGGGCAAAATTAGGCCTGATAATAAAAAGAAAAATAGATTTGATAAAGTGGACCAAATGGAATGGGAAGCCCCTTTTCACGGACAAGCTTCACTTAACTGTTTTACAATGGCCACTATGCGGAGAGTGCAAAAAGATGTCTTACCCCAGGATAAGCCGAAAATCCCTCAATCGGACTTAAACAAACTGGAGGAAGAGGATGTAGAGAGGAAATCTCTCATCAAGAATTTTAAGAGGGGAGAAAGCCCCAAAAGAAAAAAATTGGTAGCGGTCGTTTTGTGAATGATAATTCTGGGAGGAAAAATCATCACTATAAAGCTTCGAGTGGAAGAGACCATACCGGTGCATGGACCAATAGGTCCACACAATTAAAGGTCCATATGTAGCTTTGTTAAGAACGTGGACTGATGAAAAGGCAGAGGAAAACATTACATCTTCATACCAATATGTGAATGAGCTGACCACTCGGTTTAAAACTGGCTGGAAACTTGCCAATGAAAATTTGAAACAAGCCAGGAAGAAACATGCTGCCTATTATAACAGGAAGGCGAAAGACAGAAATTTGGCTGTGGGAGAGAAGGTACTGCTTCTTTTGCCCGGGAGTCAGAATAAGTTACAAATTGGATGGCAGGGTCCATATACAGTTCTAGAGAAGGTGTCTAGAACAAATTATAAGATAGATAAGAAGGGGAAAGAAAAAATCTATCATGTGAATCTCCTGAAGAAATATTTGGAAAGAGAACATCAGGAAGAGACACACTTGTTGACCTTGTCCATCGCCATGGAGATGAAAAAGGAACCACTTTCATCATTTGAATATCCATTACACCCCTGTGTGACAGCAGCACAGGTGAAAATCAGTACACATTTAACGAAAACTCAGAAAGAGAGAGTGCAACAGGTTCTAAATAATCATGCAGAGGTGTTAACAGACCGACCAGGGCATACAAACCTATTGGAATATGATATGAAACTCATAGACTCCACACCTGTCTGTATGAAACCATATTCGATTCCGTTTGCTAAGGAAAAAGCTTTGAAGGAAGAGATAGACTATCTGTTGAAGGAAGGAATTATTTCGCACAGTGAGTCTTCGTATAGTTCCGGTGTTGTACTCTTAAGGAAGCCCTCTGGAGAACATAGACTCTGTATAGATTACAGGAGACTGAATGCTATTACAGAAGGACAGGTGGATCCATTGCCGGATACAAATCAGCTGTTTGCCAGACTAAATAAAGCTAAATATTTCTCAAAAGTGGATCTGAGTAAAGGATACTATCAGATTCCAGTAAAGCCTGAGGTTAGACCATACCTAGCTTTTAGTACCTCAGAAGGACACTATGAGTTTAATAGATTGCCATTTGGATTGAAGAATGCGCCTAGTGTCTTCTCTAGAATGATGAGAAAATTATTGGATCCTCTGAATAATCCCTGTATAACAAATTTTATGGATGATATCCTTATAGCAACAGAAACATTTGAGGAACACATTGACTCTCTGAACATGCTGTTTGATCGACTTAGGGAGGCAAATTTAACAGCCCGACCAACCAAATGTTGCGTTGGATGTAAAGAATTGGAATTTTTTGGGACACACAGTTTATCAGGGAAACATGACCCCTGACCCAAAGAATTTAGAGAAACTACAGAAAGCCCCGAGACCACAAACCAAGAAGGACGTGAGATCCTTTGTCTCATTATGTGGTTTCTACCAGAAGTATATCAAAAACTTTAATTCCATATGTGCACCGTTAACTGAATTGACACGTAAAGGACATCCAGATCGCATTACATGGACTCCACAATGTGAAATGACTTACCAAGAATTGAAGGAAAAGCTCACAAGTAAACCCATTTTGAAATTACCTGACTTAAGTCAAGAATTCATAGTAAGGACGGATGCAAGTAATATTGGGTTAGGTGCAACTTTACTACAGAAATCAGATGCATTGGATGGGGAATTAAGCCCAGTGGCATATGCTAGCAGAAAGTTGAATAAAGCTGAAATCAACTACTCAACTAGCGAAAAAGAATGTCTTGCAGTAATATGGGCAATAAAGAAATTCAATATTTATCTATATGGGAAGGCATTTAAGTTGCAAACTGACCACAAACCTTTATCGTTTTTAGCACAGGCTAAGCATGAGAACTCTAGGTTACTCCGATGGTCTTTGCTTCTGGCTCCATATAATTTTAGCATTGAATATATATCTGGAAAAACCAATCTGGGAGCGGATTTTTTAAGCCGCCATCCGTGTGATGAGAATCACCGTAAACCCCAGAAATAATAATAAATTTCTCTGTGTGTATATAGAATAAAGGACTGACATATAATGTCTGTTTTAAGAGGGGAGGTGTCATGAAATATTCTAATCCACATATATAAATTATTAGGTAAATATGAAGCCTAACAAATAAAATTAATAAAGAGAAGAGCAATGGTAAAATGACAGTGCTGTCACAAGGAATGTACTCGAAATCCCCCTTGTTTTCTGCTTCGTCTGCAAATTGTAACGCTTTCACGTTGATATAAAAGCTTACTGTATTATTACCCGCTTTCTTCAATGAAACGTGTGCTGTATTTCTTGGAAAAGCATTGAGAGGCCCTGCGTAATGACCTAAATTAATCCTAACATTAATTATATTACGTTACCAAAACGAACGAACAGATGGACAAAAGGATAGCGAGAAGGGAGAGGCAGAAAGCCGAACACTAAACACGCTTCGCGCGCGATACGCACAAATGCTGCCATCACGCGTGTAAGTCTACATGCACTAATTTTTTTTTCAGACGGACAGTGATAAAATACACTACCCTTTCCCAGAGTTAGGTTTATAAATCATAACAGACTCTTATTAGAAAAGATAACATTAGATGGGTTTACGTTTGAACACATAACAGTACCCAGACAGCACATCTTCGAAACAGGAGGTAGAAGAAATTGCATATTTTGAACGCAGCCACGTAGCTCCTTTAAATTAGTATTTTTGGGTTCCTTAGGGGCTTGCTGACAAATAATATGTAAAACGTTACGCAAATAGTCCAGGAATTAATAAATTATACCCAAAATAAAATATTGGGGGTGCCTGACAGCATAAAATCATTTCTGCTCATAAGATTTTTTTTTAACGTGTTTGAAAAAAAATTTACGTTACAGAAATAGCCTACCATGTAAACTCCAAATTGATTGGCGCAACAAATGAAAGCCTAACCACGATTGGTCGGGCTATAAATACTATCTTGGTTGTTAGGGGAGACGGGAAAAGATAACATTTTTTCAAACACTTGTCGAAACGTGGCTCATTGGCCAGTCTCGCGATATACACACTTGGGAGCGTTAGTTCGAGACCACTTGTTTAAATGATCTTGATAAAGCATCAGTGCGTTGAAGCCAGCTAAAATTTTGCTCAATAAAAGCCTGGAAGATAAGCAGATGGAAATTTGTGCCAGTTTGTGCCAGAATTCATTGCTAATCAACGTATCTGTGTTATTCGTATGAATTGTGGTAAGCTTGAACCATTTAATATCTTTTAATGAAAATTGAATGTGAATTGTTGATTTATGCCTGTATATATATGTGTAGTTCAGTGGCAAACGTGAGGTAAAGCCTAAAATGCTCCAGCCTGAACAGAGGGTGTCGGAGAGAAGTAAAACGGCATGGAATGGCCAAACAGTACACTGACACCTGGATGATTGACTAGAAAGAAATAATGCTGGAAGTGCAGAGGCGTAGTAACCATTAAGAAGGGTAATACTGGAATAAAGTATTTCAGATGAAGCTGACTGTTGGCCTAACGCTCTGAACGCAATGTTTGTGATGTATTGTGATCAGTGTAAAAAGAAAATATAAATTAGTTATGAAGTAGAAGGTACATCCTTCTTGATTTCAGGGACAGTGGTCTTGATGGTACTGAGCAGCACCTGGTCAGAGCTTTGCTGAATCCAGAGTCGGACAGCATACTCCTTGGTCTTTTTAGCTATCAGTGAGGTGTCTCCTGAGCCCAGAGGAGAATTCGAGCAGAGGAGTCCTTTCCTGCCGCCATCACGCCAGATAAGCGAATTGGCCAGCTGAGCTCAACATTATGTCCCCTCATCTTGAACTGACTTTTTAAAATTAACATTAAGAGGGGAATTTACTTGTCTTAAAATCAGGAACTGTGAACATCTCCAATACTAGTCCCTAAAGACAAACTATTGAAGTCATGATGACAAATACCAACAGAGCTTGAACAAAACAAAACAAAACCAGTATTACCTCATTTTACTACTACACAACTGACACACATAGAACATTTGTAATAATATATGTCACTACAATATTCATATTAAATACATTCTGTACATAACTTGTAATTTAAATTGATTGTGATTCCTGGTTCCCTTGTAGTTGAATCAGGACACATATTCATTCATGCCAGTAATGAATACATATTGTTATTTGAAAGTTTATCAGTGACTCTTTTAAGATATCTTTGTAGAGTGTTATATGTATGTGAGTGTCACAGTGTTGTCAAGAGTAGTGGATTAAATTAAATTGTTTATCTGTCTGTTGTTGTGACTTACACTTCACCAAAGAGTAAAAATCTGTAAATGTTGACCTCTAAAAATGAGCCTTGATATTTACGGATAATTGTCCCACTTCCACCACTCCAAATGAAAAATATACAAGTAATTATAAAATATCCGGACTTATTTTTGAATCAGAAAAGAAATTTGTTGGAAAACTTGCAATCCAATCGGACTCTAGAGTGAAAGTCTTATGAGTTTTCTAACATCAAGAGGTTACAGAATGCTAAACAAATTTAGTTGAACGGTATCACATGTAGAAGGGAAGCCCCCAAAAAAAATTTATGAAACCAAAATTGATAAATAGTATAAAAAGTTTAAGTTTAAAGCTCTGATCAAAGACCGATAAAAAAATAATGCCAAGCAGTCTGATTTCAAAGAACACGGAAAGTTTGAAATTTTTCTGTATCAAAAAACAGCTTGTAAAAAAAATATAGTCTAATTCAGAAACAAAAAAAGACCCGACCCAATATGACTGCTAAAAAAGAAAACAAAAAGTAAAAAATGTCAAAAGACCATGATTTATCGGAAACAGATAAACTTTGAAAAATACATACCTCCACATAAGCATATATAACAAACTGTTCGAATTGTCTGGAACAGAATGTAAAAGCTGCTCCAGTGTTCAAACCCTCGACAACTCAACGCTTTTGTGCTACTGTCTAACCCATTTAAATAATGAAAAACAAAACAAAAGTATAGTTCCATAGTGAAACGAAACAGAAACTATGCACATCTGTCTATATGGGGAATGCTGAACCAAAAAGTAAAAAGTTTGTCTCCTTCAAAAACCAGCTAAAGCATGATGTGTTACATTAGTGTCCAACAAAAGCAGATTCATGAGTTGATTTATTAGAAACAAATGTTTGAGATTTCTTCTATGTAATCTGACCTTCTCTTTAAAAAAGAATTTATTAAAGTTTCATATTTAGTTGTCAAGTGTCATTATTACGCAAAACTGTTTAAGGGGAAAAATGAAAAAGAACTCATGAGTTCCACCTACATATTGTACAAAAGAAATGCGTGAGTTATCAACTTATGATCTCGCATAACATTCCAAGTTACATAAACAGAAAATTTTTTTAAGGATTAAAAAATGGAAAAGGGGCGATGACATGAGTTGGTCCAATCTGTAAGAAATAAAAAAGTGTTAGAAAAAAAGAAAAGATAAGTTAGGAGTTGTTCA
>JAMPIV010002948.1:357500-390388 GCA_024509875.1 Oreohelix idahoensis
CCCCCCCCCCCCCCACCCCCCCCCAACCCCCAACAAACAAAACCCCCAAAAACCCCCCCCCCAACCCAAAAAACAAACCCCCCCCAAAAACCAAAACAACACAAACCCCCCCCCCAAAAACCCCCAACCCCAAACCCCCCCAAATAACCAACCCCCACCCACCCCCAAAACCCCCCCCCCCCCCCCCCCCCCCCCCCCCCCCCCCCCAACCCCCCCCCCAAACACCCCCCCCCCAAAAACCCCCCCCACCCCCCCCCCCCCAGCCACCCCCCCCCCCCCCAACACCCCCACAACCCCCCAAACCAACCCCCCCCACCCCCCCCCCACCCCAAAAACCCCCACCAACCCCAACCCCCCCCCCAAACCCCCCCCCCACACAAACCCCCAAAACCCCCCCCCCACCCCCCCCCCACCCCCCCAAAACCAAACCCCCCCACCCCAACCCAACCCCCCCACCCAAAAAACCCCACACAAACACCCAAACCCCAACAACCCACCAACCCCCCCCCACCCCCCCAAAACCCCACCCAAACCCCAAAACTACAAAACCAACCCACCCCCCCCAACAAACCCCAACAAACACCCCCCCCCAACCAACCCCACCCCCCCCCCCCCCACCCCCCCCCCAACCCCCCCCACAAAACCCAAACCCCCCCCCCCACCCCCCCAACCCCACACCCCCCCCCCCCCCCCCCCCCCCCCCACCACCCCAAACCCCACCCCCCCCCCCCCCCCCCCCCCCCCAACCCCCCCCCCCCCCCCCCCACCCCCCACCCAAACCCCCCCCAACCCCCCCACCCAACACCAACCCACCCCCAACCCCCCCCCCCCCCCCACCCCCCCCCCAAACAACCAAAACCCCAACACCCCCCACCCACCCCAACCCCAAAAACCCCCCCCCCCCCCCACCCCACCCACCCCCCCCCCCACCCCAAAAACACCCCCCCCCCCCCAAAAAACCAAACCCCACACCCCCCACCCACACCACCACCCCCCCCCCCCCCCCCCCCCCCCCCCCCCCCCCACCCCCCCCAAACCCCCCCCCCCACCCCCACCCCCAACCCCACACCCAACCCACCCCCCACCCCCCCCCCCCCCCCAACCCCACCCCCCCCCCCCCCCCCCCCCCCCCCCCCCCCCCCCCCCCCCCCCCCCCCACCCCCCCCCCCCCACCCCCACCCCCCCCCCCCCCCCCCCCCCCCCCCCCCCCCCCCCCCCCCCCCCCCCCCCCCCCCCCCCCCCCCACCCCCCCCCACACACACCCCCCCCCCCACCCCCCCACCCCCCCCCCCCCCCCCAACCATAACCCCCCCCCCCCACCCCAAACCCCCACCCCCCCCCCCACCCCCATTTTTTTAAAAACCCCCACCCCCCCACCCACCACACCCCCCCAACCCCCCAACCCCCACCCCACAACCCCCACCCCAACCCCCACCCCCCACCCCCCACCCCCCCCCCCCCCCCCCCCCCCCCAAAACCCCCCCACCCCCCCCCCCCCCCCCCCCCCCCCCCCCCCCCCCCCCCCCTAAGATTATATCAGAGCTGTGTGCTTTCTGTGCTTCTCTATGGTGCGAATTGCTGGAGAGTTACAGAGAAGGAAATGTCGAAATTGTCCTCTTTTCACACAACTTGCCTAAGAAAAAATTCACCGAATCTTTTGGCCGAATACCATCACCAACCAAGATCTGCTTACTCGGAGCAAGCAAGAGGACATGCACACCATCATAGCTGGCAGACGCTGGAGC
The DNA here is from genome assembly GCA_024509875.1 of Oreohelix idahoensis. Lineage (NCBI taxonomy): Eukaryota > Metazoa > Mollusca > Gastropoda > Stylommatophora > Oreohelicidae > Oreohelix > Oreohelix idahoensis. Next base: position 359,246 of record JAMPIV010002948.1, read on the forward strand.
TGGGTTGGTCATGTCCTCAGAAGAGACCCCGATGCCATCACAAGAACAGCTATGCTTTGGACCCCTGAAGGAAAACGAAAGAGAGGCCGACCAAAAAACAACCTGGCGGAGGACTGTGGAGGCTGAGATGCAAAGAATGAACCAGAGTTGGGGCACTGTACGATGGATGGCCACCGATCGAGCAAAGTGGAATCATTTTGTTGTTGCCCTACAAGACGCCACTAGACGTGATGGCCACTGACTGCTTTGACGGTCGATGGCTAAGGATCAAAGAAGAAGAAGAAGAATATATATATATATATATATATATATATATATATATATATATATATATATATATATATATATATATATATATATATATATATATATATATATATATATATATATATATATATATATATATATATATATATATATATATATATATATATATATATATATATATGGTTTCACTGTCAAGTATTTACATTACATTTAAAGTTAATTAAAGTTAATCTTCATCTGTTTTCTTGATCTTTGATGAAAATTGTTTTCCTCTGTGCCAAACCTGAACAAATGTTAATAGTGTTGTCTCACAAGTTATATTGGCATTTGCTATGTTCTTTAACACCACATACTTGTTTCATCATTTCAATGTTCACTTGTAAAGAATAAACTCGTAGGGTATATGTTCCATAGTCTTTAGATTCTTATAATCTTTAGTTTTTAATTTCTTTTGTGTGGTATGGTTTTTTGTAAAGTCAAGTAGCCCCAAACAAGGATACTTATCTTCGAGATGTTTTTCTAGGCCTTGCCCAGCAATGGAACTGGAAAGAATCCCACAACTGCGGTTATTCCAATCTTAAAGGTGGCACTGTTGATGACCCTCTGACATTTCACAAGGGCTCAGAACAACAAGAGCTTCCTCCAGCTGACTTAGGCACGTAGAATTTAGTAAACTCTTCAAGGCAGAATATAACCTGAAATATAATATATATAACCCATGTAGTATCGCTCATTGACTCTCTATCCAGTCAGGAGGTAAGATGAGACAGATCAGACAAGATGTGGTTACTCATGAGAATCATAGCAAGTCAAAAATAACATAATTCATTTAATTAATAACACAGTATTCCAGTAACTCTCTGGTTACAGTTTGTACATGATTTTCTTCTTTACAATCAGATGGCCCTGTGGAAAGAGTTATGTTATAACTCAATTTGTACCGTAAAATAATTTCTTTCATTCTTTCCAATAAGGTTGGACAGCCAGCAAGCTTAACATCTTCAAAATACTTTCCTAAAACTAACATCACAATCTACACGTCCATCTGCTTTCATTTCACAATTAAATTGAGCTAACACAGGTTTGAATTCCCTCCAAGAATTGCACAGTAATTTCACACACACTTATTCACTTCTATAAGGCACATATTAATAATATAATTATATATACATATGTAATTACATTCTTTCTTACCCTCAAATACATGCAGACCGGCTTTTAATGGCTCTACAGACCGTGTTACCCTGCACATGGCAATGGAGTCTGGTAGAAGACGATTTCGCTCGTGTCTGAAGTTTTGAATTGTGTGGCAAGTGTTTTACAATTGGTACCTTCCGCCTTTTATAGGTCAAGGTTTCCCGTACGAGAAAGCATCAAGGCCAAAGTATTTTGCAGACCAGAAAAGTGAAAATCTTAGGCGTCCTCTGATAATAATTTGAAAAACTTGAATTCGTTCTAGTTTCTTTATCTCTGAACGGATTTCCTTCATCAAAAGCTTATATTATTCTTAGGGCTAAGCTCTATCTATTGCAGTATCTCTCTTATGTCTAGATTAATCCGACCTTTCACTGGAGTAGCCTAAACATGGCAAAGCACAACATGGTTCATGCTTCGATGCATTAAATACACATTTTCTCCGGGTCTACACCACTTCCAGTGAAATTATAGATATCTGCCAATAGCTAGTGATCCCTATTATCGAATTATGTTCCTCATCATTGATATATTCCATTCATATCTGCACATTGCCTTCCGAAAAATTGTCAACATCTACACTTTCTCGTCTTCCTACTAAAAGGCTTTACAAAATATTAGCATTGCATGTACTGTCTGCGGTTTTGATTGATTGTTTGACTTCTCGGAATTTCTGTACGGTGTAATGTTTTGAATGTTAGCCGAGATAGGATTCAGACTTATCGCACTTGTGGATGTGTTGAAAGAAAGGTTTCGTCTGTGACAGCAGGAGGTAGTTTTGCGACGTGGCACACGCGGTACTTTATAAATGGATGTTTGTATAGAATAGTAAGATTAAAATGGTATGGCAAAAACGCACCAACATGGAACTGATGACAATAACTTCTCAGGTGCCAGTGGAATAAGAGACGAGAAGTAGACGCTGGCGATGGGTAGGAGACACATTAAAGTAACCTTTTGATAGCGTTCAAGGCAGTCCTTGTTCTGGAATCCGCAGTGTCACAGAGGTAGACATACAAAAACGCGGAGTAGAGAACTGAAGACAGAAACGAAACGGTAAAGGAGGAAGTGGAAAGTAGATGGTACAGGACAGGAAGCTTGAAAGGTATTTGTTGAAGGCCCATGCTCCGATGGTAGCTGAATGGAAGTGGTGTTGAATGATAATCGGTGGTGTACATGTAGTGTTATAAAAGGCTGATGGTATGTAATCTGTAGCTGGACTATAGCACGTCATCATTAACATCACCAATTCTCTTTTTGTTACCTGTGGAGCATAGAGTCATCACCACATCTGATCTCTTTGTAGGAAACCTGATTTAAGACATTCATATGCACTCACAGCAATGATTCGTGCAGCACTACATACTTAGCTTGGAGGAGTTACTTGAGCCCAAGACGTAACTCTGGCTTTTTACCTGGTTGGCTGTATGCAGGAGGGTCTCACTATTGGCCCATGATGGAAGTGGCTCTGTGAAGGACGTGGCTAGTCCTTGGGAAAGCTCAGAACTACAGCACTTTATTTTAGCTCTGTATATTTGGAAATCCCCTTAGATGGCGGGGAATGCACAGTATGCCACGCGCTTCTTCCTCCTAGCTTTGGAATAGATGTGGTGATTTTTTAAATGCCAGCCAAGCAGGAGAAACTGAAGTTCATGACTTCAACTCAACACTTTTCAGAATGGCAGAAAATCCTCCAGAAAAGCCTAGATCTACAGTGTAGATAATACCAAGGAGTCTTCAATGTGCTTTTGGATGCAACAGAGGGAGAAGTTCAGAAGTCCTAGTTAAACAACAACAACAATAATTGCCTGATATGTACAAGACACAGGACTTTTCGAGGTTTAGTCTTTCTCAACCAGAGTCAAAACCAGGACACAAAGATAAGAAATATCGATAAACGCGTGAGAAACGAAAGAAAAAAAAAAGAAAAGCATAAAGTAGACATGGAACAAACCAAAAACAAGCTAGCAGCAACTCACTAGATTTTGGCACATGGTCATGCCACTAAAGTGTCCGTGTTTTTACCATTGTTAGTAGATCTTTATAGTACCCCATAATTTTATTTTACGAGGTGCATTATTCCTCTTTTATATGCATTTATTTTTTGACAATTCTGAATTCGCTACACATCCTAACTTCCTTCTTTAGATAACCAAGATGGCGGTTTAAGGCACCGTCTGTCTCTCGAGCATGCAGTTGTTGTCCCGTTATTTTTAAGAAATGTTGAAGTAATAAAGAATTCATTTTATTCTGTACAATTCATGTGTTACTCTTGTTATTTTATCTTTTCATTTGCATAAAAAATACAGCAGAATTCTGAATCCACTGTGCTCTGAGTCGCGTAAAGCAGTGTGTTCAATTTTAAGACAGGCTCAAGTAATGGTCGTCTCAAAGAAAATGACTTCTCCAGAATACACCATCAAAGTAAGCAGAAAACTTTTGACAAAAGTCAGTGGACTCCCATACTTAGGCACGTATACAATATCAGATGGAAGATGCATCTCAGAAGCGACAATTAGGATAGCTCAGGGAAAAGCAGCGCTCTGTAATTTAATTAAAAGCATTTTATGCAATCATCTTCTTCAATGGAAGTAAGAAAAAGAGTTCTTAAGTGTTTCATACAGCCAATCCCGACATATGGAAGTGAGTCATGACCAACTAGTAAACAAGCAGGAAAAGTCATGAATGTCACAGAGATGGGGTTTTACAGAAGAATTGTATACATATCACGGACAGTTAAATGATGTTCTGAAAGAAGACAGTGCGTCAATGAAGTTTATTACTCACATAAGAAAGAAACGATCCATTATTTTTGTGACATGTTGTGACAAGAAGAATGCTCCTTTATATTGTGAAAGCAGAAACGATTTCAGGAAAGCTAGACAGAGAGACAAGATACTAGATCTTGACATCTTGGCATGGGAATAAGTAAAGAACAGAACTGGTGAACAGCACCGGAGATAAGAAGTTAAGGAGACATAATCACCTACGCTAACTGGCATAATACTTGAAGAAGAACTAAAGCGTTATTGTCGACTCGTTGAGTTGTCTCTTTCAGCGGGAAAGATATAGAAGTCGACACTGAAACCTCACTGGCTATACAATTATTTTCTTCTGCTTTGGAAATTGTGGTTGTATGTGTAATTTTACAGGGTTGGGAAGTCAACCAAAATATTTTCCGGTTCCTGACATTTTAGAAGTCTAACTCCGACTGCCGTTTCCGATTTCCAACTCCAACTGCGGCTAGTCTTCTACTAGTATAACAAAATACAATTCGGAGTCCGGATATTTTTTTTACCAACTCGACTACACTAAAAACACAACCGACTAAACGACTCCGATTCCCGATTCCGACTTGACAGCCCTGGTGTTTTTTTTTTTTTTTTTTGTTCTTGTTTCCTGGCGGTGATAAAGTCTATCTACCCCAGTTATTGTCTCTGCTGTCTCATTTCTGAGAATTATGATGAAACCGTTTTCGGATAAGCATATTCTGTATGCTGAAAATGCGCCAGAGATGTGTACGAAACGTTTATGGCTTATCGTCCGAAATAATTACAGCTTATCGATTGGGCGTAGCTGCTGAGGCTGCAAACTTAAACAGAAACGACGGAATGTTAAGATAAAGAAAATAAATGAACGAAATGAATGTTTTAAAAAGGTGCCAAGCGTAAGAGGCAGAATACATTTTTTTCAATTATCCTTTAACCCGAGTGATCCACGCACAGTGATGCATGGTGTTGAACGAATTATGAAACAGGTAAAATATTTGTAACTGTATGAAAGGTGATACAGAACGAAATACGAGGAAGGGTGAAGTATAAACAAGGAAGAATCAGCAGAAAGAGCGATCTGGGAATGTGGAAATAGAAGGTAACACCCTGTTAAAATTATAATGATTAATGATGTCAGCGTGTTTTATTGTGTTGTGGTCTCAGCGTGTGTAATATGTTGAGATGTCAGCGTGTCTTAACAGGGTGCGGTCTCAGCGTGTCTAATATGTTGGGATGTCAGCGTGTCTTAACGTGGTGTGGTCTCAGCGTGTCTAATATTTTGGTATGTCAGTGTATCTTAACGGGTTGTGGTCTCGGCGTGTCTAATATGTTGGGATGGCAGTGTGTCTTAACGTGTTGTGATCTCAGTGTGTCTAATACGTTGGGATGTCAGCGTGTCTTAACGTAGTATGGTCTCAACGTGTCCAATATGTTGGGATGTCAGTGTGTCTTAACGTGTTGTGGTCTCAGCGTGTCTAATATGTTGGGATGTCCGCGTGTCTTAACGTGGTGTGGTCTCAGCGTGTCCAATATGTTGGGATGTCAGTGTGTCTTAACGTGTTGTGGTCTCAGCATGTCTAATGTCGTAATTTTTCTCTGAGAGAGTTCTGATGGATATTGGTCCCTTTAGAGTGTAGAATGATAGTGAAGGCTCTGTGGGAATAAGGATTTAGGAAAGTCAGGTAGTAGATTCACAAGTGCTGGGAAGAGTAAAGACAGTCTCTTAATACGACAATATTTGTCTCTCAAAAACTATTCCTACCACTCTTCTGAACAAACAATTGTTTGTCAGTTCCAGTCGCTCAGGCGCACACACCGATTTGGTGATTCTGACGCACAACGTACATGAATACCGACTACGATAACAAATGTGGGGAATGTTTGATTTGGGCCAGCCGACACCAATGCTAATAAAGTTTTAATACTTTTATTATCATAAAAATCAAGTCACAAATAATTATCAATTTACAGTCAGAAATCAAAGGTTACAGAATACAAATATGACAAGGGGGAGGGGGGTTTTGAGGAGAAGTATCCCATACGCCTTTTCCCGCTTGTATTTACTAACAGAAAAGACCCAGTCCCAAAGACAAGGAAGGGGGGGGGGTGATGATGATGATCAGAGATAGGCAATTTAACCCAATGGTAAATTTATTACTCTGAGGCAAGGGGTTACAGTGATAAGGGGGTAGAGGAAAAGCTAGGGTTCTCAAATGTTTTCCTTTATCCAACAAATTTTACGGGAGGGGGAAATGAACACAGTTAAACAATCCCGCTAGGAGAAATCCCGTACAATGAATACAGTACACCTTAATACTAGGTCGAACTAATTATAAGGGTAAAAAAAATTAAATCTCCTTTCATTCAAAAACACGCTTGGCTGGCCAGCACACAGGCACACACACAGACTTACCAAATGGTGAATTCTGGCACTTCCTAGGAATTTTACAACAGCAGATAATACCGTAGAACAATAGAAATTGTCTTTTTATTTCTTCTGTGTCAGGCCCCAGATTTATCGAGGTGGGCTGGTAGCTAACAGTCTCAAAAAATCGCCAGACGGTGAAGCGTAAAGGCTACTGTTGTTTTTTTTTTTTAATAAAAAGTTCCTAATGAATGGCACAGGCACTTGGCTAAGTGTGAGGTATGGTGTGGTTTCTAAGATGGGCATAGCTGGTGGAGATAACTTTCTTTTGCCGTAATGTCACAACTACAAAACACTGAGATAGGTTCTTCTTCGGGGAAGGGGGGGGGGGGGGGGGTAAAATCCACTGATTATACTTGACAGACAGTGTTCAGGTAAATCTATGTTCTTCTTCACAAAAAGAGAGCATGAGTAGAATATTGCTACTGGCGACTGTTCTGCTTCCAGTTTTAACGACTTTATGAATTAGTATTTTAAAAGTGTTTCTTGGGTGGCTTTGTTCTCAGTTAAATTCAGAGGAGCGAGACCCGCAACAGGTCGCCACAAGTTTAGCTTTTAAAAAGTTCATATCTCACTGGAGTAATCGAACTGGGTCGGCAAGGCTCTATATATATTCTATTGCTGCGCAATGGCTGCTTAAATGCTGCCTAATTGCTGGGATGCGAGGTTCAAAAGATCACTCTAGATACAAATAGAAAAAACATGAAATGCAATGAAATCATATTAAAATCTAACGCGCGATACATTTACAGTTAGACTATTTTCTGCGCTCGCGTCTTTAATTAATAAATCAAGAAAAAAAACTCTCCGTGAGGTTAATAATTTTAAAAGCACATCTATCTATACCGAACTAAACTGTATTAAAGTCACAATTCCCTTAACAGTTGCAAAATTAATTTACGCGGCTATTGTATTAGGAAATTAACCTATAGATGTAACATTTAGTTTGCACTGGAACTTTGAAAATGGGTTTATTTAATAAGGTTAAATTTACACCACAATCCAGTGAAATAAAAATGAAATAACTAGACCACTGATCACTCGAAGCTAAAGTATAAATTACCGTCTGCACAGAAAAGAATTCACTCCAATAGCCAACAATTTAGATGAAATCTAGCAGGAATTTAACTATAGCTAGTGAATCTTAGAATGCTGTCAGAACGAATGATAAAGTTGCCCTTTTCAGATTCTGTATATATCTAACGGGAATGTAAGTTAAATGGGTCGTGTGAAAATTTCGCGCCTCTTCAGATCCCAGGGAAAGTCGAAGTTATTTAGCCGCCATGCTTACCGCGATGGCCCGACAGGCTTCCGATCTTCTTTCGTCTTAGGCTGCTCGCGCGAGGATGTGAAATTTCTGCGAGACTAGCCTCGTTCGCGGTGAGTTTCCTGATTCCTCATATCGTATCCGCTACGCTGAGCGCTCCGTCTCTCCCGTTCCATAGTCTTTCGGGCAAGCCTGCCGGTTGCCACAGAGGTGCGAAGTCTGCAAGAAGCTTTCTTCTGACCGCTCGCGTCCATCTTGCGAACGGTTCAGTGTTCGCACGGAGATGCTTCTTCTTCTTGCGATCGCATCTTTGATGTTTACACCGTCAGACGAGTTCTCATGATGAATTCGACTGTTGTTTGAAGTTCCTCTTTAGCTCCATATAGCTTTGAGTTTAGTGTTGAGTCATTGGGCCAGTATATCTTTCTTAACTGGTCATACAGAGGACAATCCTGTAGAACATGCTCAGCAGTTTGTTCGTTTAATCCACATGTGCACAGTGGTGAAGCAGACAATCGTAGCTTGTGCATGTGTTTATTTAGTTTGTTATGCCCTGTCCTGAGGCGAAAAATAGTTATCTGTCCCTGCCGGTCGAGAGTGTGATAGTCGTCTTTGGGTTGGTTCTGTTCTCTTCTGATAGTCTGGATAGCTCTCTTTTTCTCAAAGTATGTGACTTCATTATCTTCTTGTTCACATTCTCTTCCCTTTTTTGCAAGTTTATCTGCCTTTTCATTTCCGGGTACACCACAATGAGATGGTACCCACTGAAGTATGGTTCTCTTTTTGGCAGCTACCTTGTTTAGTTCATTTCTCAGGTGCGGGAGTTTACCACCCTTGAGAGCTTGCAGGACAGACAGTGCATCTGTGAGGATGACTACCTGGTGGCAGTCAGAGTTGGTGTTATAAATCATATTTGCAGCTTGCTCTAGAGCTTGAACCTCAGCTGTATAGTTGGAACAGAATTTACCAGTGGGAATGTGCCTAGTCTCATAGTGGTTGTCAGGATATGAGATAAAGATACCGGCACCTCCATTCCTAACAGCATTAGTTGCTGATCCATCTGTATAGGCATGTATCCATGATTGATCGGGATAGCTTTCTTGGATCATACTCAATGTAGCAGTTCGTTTTTGCAGATCGTTATACTCACATCCACTTGTGAGACCACTGACTGATGTATTAATTTGGAGGGCATTGCTGGCCTGCTCCCATGGTACAGGGTATAGGGTGGGCTTCAGTGGTGTTGTCTTCATGGATAGGTCTTCTTGATGCTGTCTTTTAAGTTTTTTTCCCCGATGCACAAAGCTGCTACGCTTTAGACGTCCCAATGCCAGATCATCTAGTCTTGCCTTCATTGGGTGCGTTGGCATACTGCTGTACTTTTCCATCTGGATCATGGTTTTTGTGTCTCTTCTATGGGACAATGTCTGTAATCCAGCAACCTTCTGCATCTCTGATATTGGTGTAGTTTTCATGGCTCCTGTAATGAGCCTGAGAGCTTGATTTTGCACTTTGTCCAAAGACTGCAGATGTGAGTTAGCAGCTGATGACCATGCTGCGGAACTAAACTCTAAGTGTGGTCTTATTACTCCATTATAAATCTTCTTTAGAGTTCGTTCATTTGCTCCCCAGTTGGTACCTGCTAATTTTCTGAGTATGCCTAGTCGTCTTCGGGCCTTTCCTTCTGCATTTTCAATATGCTTATTCCATGTAAGCCTTTGGTCAAATGTCACCCCAAGATAGGTGGGGTAGCTTTCTTCCTTGATCACGGTTGTCCCTAGGTGTATGTTAGCTGCTTTGTCCTTGGGGGTGAGGGAGAACAGTGTTGTGGAGGTTTTGTCTGTGTTTATTGTGATATGCCATTTCTCTGCCCATGACACTAGCATGTCTGCTGCCCGCTGCATTCTATAATTTGCTGTGGTGACGTTTTCATCAGCGCACCAGAGTACTAGGTCATCTGCATATAAGGCAGCTTTCACTCCTGCGGGGAGATCTTTCACCAGATCACTGATGTAAACAAGGAAGAGTGTTGGGGAAATTACTCCTCCTTGAGGTACCCCCTGATAGAGCAACACTTTTCTGCTCTGCAGACCGTCAAGAGTGACTCTAGTTCTCCTGTTATGCAAATATGACTGGATCCATTTCATCATGTTGCCTTGGATTCCACTTCTCCTAAGTTTAGCAATAAGGCCATCTTTCCACACCTTGTCAAAGGCCTGCTTGAAGTCGACCCAGATCGTTAGGACCTTTTTCTTCTCCTGGAAGGGATCTTCTACTGCTTGAGACAAGTAAGTAACTTGGTCTTCTATACTGTAGCATTCTCTAAATCCAGCTTGTTCCGGCACCAGGATCTGCTCAGACTCTAAATACCATTTCAATCTGTGGTTGACTATTCGCTCCATAGTCTTCCCAATACAGCTTGTGAGACTGATTGGCCGGTAACTTGCAGCCTCGGTCTTACATTTCCCTTTCTTTAGTATGGGTATTGTGATGGCTTCTCTCCATACTTGGGGTACCGTTCCTTTCAACCAGCTGTGGTTGAATATCTCAAGCAGTTTTGTCTTTGCTGCTGAGCTCAGATTTACTAGCATTTCGTTGCTGATTTTGTCTGGGCCGGGTGACTTTTGGAACTTAAGCTTGGAAATAGCGTTCTGTAGTTCTCCTAGTGTGATGGGTTCCCTCATTGGGGCAGGAGTATCTGTCTGTCCCATGGTTGCCAATATTTCTTTTCTTATCTCTCTCTGATGGTCTATGTTAATGGGTAAGTTGCTTTCTGAACTGTATCTTCTAGCAAACAGGTCTGCAGCTTGTTTTCCTCTGAAAAGTTTGCCACCTTCATCCAATGTGATAGTCTGCCTAGGTGAGGAACGCTCTTCATTTAGAGACTTGACTAATCTCCAAAGTTTCCTGCCGTCTTTCTCAAGGTTCAGCGATGCCGTTTTAGTTCTCCAGCTTTTCCGTTTTTCTTCTAGCTTTGTTCTCTGAAACTCTGCTACAGCCTTTTTCCATTTGTTGTGAGTTTCAAGTGAAGGCTGAGACTCTGCGTCCTTTCTAGCCCTGTCCATAGCTTCCTGACGTTCTTGGAGTGTGCTGGACCAGTATGGTATGTAGTTACGCCGGCATTCTTTGGGAATGGTTTCTTTTGCAGCTTGTAGTATGCATCTGTTGAAGTCTTTTACCACTTCATTAATGTCTCTGTTCTGTACCTTGAGGGTAGACAGCAGCGTGTTCACCTGATGCCTGAATAAACCCCAGTTGGCTTTTTTGTAGTTCCATCTTGTAATGGCTGGGCCTGTACTGAGAGTTACACTCTGGACAGTAAGAAAGATTGGGCGATGGTCGCTTCCCCCTAGTTGGTCTCCTACTTCTCTACTAATAGATCCAGCTATATCTGGGGTGGCGAAGGCAAGATCTGGTGTTGAAGTTGTGTGCCATCCTCTGGAGTAGAAGGTAGGAGTATCTGTGGCATTATTGACTAGGATTAGGGAGTGATCATCTTGCCATGTTTCAACCTCTTCACCTCTGTGATCTAGATGGTTATAGCCCCAGCTCTGGGAGTGGCTATTAAAGTCTCCAACTGCTATAAAGTTGGTGGCTGATACCTGTATAGAGCTGAGACTCAGGGGTTTGTTGTTTGGACAGTAATAGTTCAGGAGTTCTATTTCCATCTTGTCTACCTTTATCTGCAACAGCTGATATTCTGCTCCATCCATGTAGGTTTTCCTTTCGTGCGCATGAATGTTATTCCTTACAAGAGTAAGTACTCCTCCTTTTCGTCTATCTTGTCTGTCGGATCTGAAGCATTGATATCCCCTTATTTTAAAGGTTTGATCTGCTTTCAAGTGAGTCTCTTGGATACAGCAAACACTGACTTGTTTCTCATACAAGATGTTTTCCAGCTCTGTCTTTTTGCTGTATCCAGCCTGCTTGCTGTTCACTCCCTCTGCATTCCAGTGCATCATGACAAGTGTCACTCTGGGTTTCTCTTTTTCTGTTTTGTTTCGGTCGGAGTTCTCCTCCGCCGTCTGCTGACTCCACAAGACGGTCTAGAGGGTCCTCCAGTAGCTGAGGGTGAGCTCTGTCGAGGCTCAGAGCCCGGCACTGCACCTGCGTGGTGGAGCTCCACAGGGCGAGCACCAGTACGAGATTTATTTGACGGTGTACTCATCCATAACAAAAAAAGCGAGTTGCGTGATACTGTGGTTTCCGGTGCGCCTTCTGGCCCAGTATCTATGACTTTAGCACCTCTTCAACGGGAGAGTGGGCTCATCCCTAATCTGTTTATGTTCCCAGTAGTAGACTATTCGCAAGCAGCCTGGGGGTGTCACTGCTCTGCGCGGACCTTGTTTACCGAGGCGGCGTCCGAGCTCGTATGGTGAAAATATGGTTGCATTATCTTCAAAAAAGACCTGTCTTTCCCGTGGCTTTTCTGCCATCCTGCAACTTTGAGCTGGGGAGTTCTGAGCTCCAGTCTCTTTCACAGGCATTTTATCCTGGCCTGGCACGCATACAGAGGACCCCACTTCTGGTTCTAAGTTAGCAGTTGGGGATAGGTGGGGTGGCACACTGTGCATTCCCCGTCATCCAGGGGGGCTCTCCAACTATGCAGAGCTTGCACAATGCTGTGCTCTGGTTCTGGGCTCTCCCAAGGAATCCTCACGTCCTGCACAGAGCCACTTCCAGATACCCACCACCTGTCATCTCTCCATTGTAGAAATCTCCTGCATGCGGCCATCCAGTCAAGAGCCAGTATTAAGTCTGGTGCCCAAGTGATCCCCCCAAGCTTAGTGTGCAATGCTGGGTTCTCAACATGCTGCAACACAGGGGGGAATTGTGATGCTCAGCCATCTCTCTCAACTCTGCACCGATAAGTGACATCGGGGACTTAACTGTGCCTCAGTACTGGGAGGCCCCGTTTCCGGGTACACCACACACAGCCAATTGAGGCAACGGTCGTCGTGGGCGTGTCTTCAGTGGGGAAGTTGTGGAGTCTTCCTGTCCATGTTCTTGCACATCCTAACACTGCCCGCAAGACATCGGAGGTTTGGAGAGTAGCCTTCTCTGCTTTTTTGAGCCGGGGTGGGCTCCCCGGGCAAGTCTCGATGGGGATCGGGACGTGTCCACGCGCCAGTGGGCCCAGCATCGGCCGCATCTGATGGAGGACTTGCTCTGCCAGTTATGAGTTAGTAAGTTTTAACTTGGTCATCTTCATGGCATTGTGATGCTGGGGTGCCTGTGGATTTCCTACCGCCCCGGGTAGAAGCCAGAAGTGTACCATGCCAGCTCTGGGGGAGATAAAGGGGGTGTTTCTGCATCTCCTTGTGATACATAGCCAAGGTAGGGCTCACAGTGCTCATTCCCCGCCACCAAATTGCCTGCTGGTTACGCCGAGTTCTCCGAGGCTCTAGGCATGTGACCAAGAGTTGAAGGCAATAGGATCGTCACGTCCTGAGTCTCTGTGCCTGTATGATGGGTTCCGATCTTCAGGGAGCAGTCCACACTCGTTTCCACTCCCAAGACTTGTTCAGTATCCATCTGGCTCCTTCCCACCCACTGAGGGCGTGTACGGTGTAGTGCACCGGTTTTATTATCGAGGTTTGCTCCTCTAGATCCATTGTGTTTAGCCTGAGGATTCGCACCCTCAGTTACCAGGACTACCTCGAGGAGGGTGTGGCTCTTCACCACGCACAATGATCTTGGGGTATGAGAGGTTTTGCTAGGCCAAGAGACTGACACCGCAATGGTCGCTCCTTTCATGAACAAGAATTCACTAGGCCTAGGGTGAAGCAAGGGGGGAAACCCACTACCCACAACACCAACACATCATACCCCCTGTCTGTAAAAGACTTTGCCCCACGGAGATGCTAAATTTCTGCTTCTCTGTTCTGGGGATCGTCTTTGACTGCTTTGATCATAGCCGCTACTCTTCGTTGATGAAAAGTTACAACAATACTGATGTTCAGGGGTTCTAATGTTATGAAAAGCTAAAGTCCCTTTAATCATCCATCAAATCAGGGAAAATTCACTTGTCAAACATCTAATATGTTCGGATGTCAGTGTTTCTTAACGTGTTGTGGTTTCAGCATGTCTAATATGTTGGGATGTCAGTGTGTCTTAACGTGTTGTGGTCTCAGCGTGTCTAATATGTTGGTACGTCAGTGTGTCTTAACGTGTTGTGGTCTCAGCGTGTCTAATACGTTGGTATGTCAGTGTGTCTTAACGTGTTGTGGTCTCAGCGTGTGTAATGTGTTGGTATGTCAGTGTGTCTTAACGTGTTGTTGTCTCAGCGTGTCTAATAATTTGGGATGTCAGCGTGTCTTATTGTGTTGTGGTCTCAGCGTGTCTAATAAGTTGGTATGTCAGTGTGTCTTAACGTGGTGTGGTCTCAGCGTGTCAAATAAGTTGGGATGTCAGCGTGTCTTAAAGTGTTGTGGTCTCAGCGTGTCTAATATGTTGGTATGTCAGTGTGTCTTAAAGTGGTGTGGTCTCAGCGTGTTAAATATGTTGGGATGTCAGTGTGTCAACGTGTTGTGGCCTCAGCATGTCTAATATGTTGGGATGTTAGTGTGTGTTAACGAGGTGTGGTCTCAGCGTGTATAATATGTTGTGATGTCAGTGTTTCTAATATGTTGTGATGTCAGTGTGTCTAGTATGTTGTGATGTCAGTATGTCTAATGTGTTGCGATGTCAGTGTTTCTAATTTGTTGAGATGTCAGTGTTTCTAATATGTTGTGATGTCAGTGTGTCTAAAATGTTGGGATGTCAATGTCTGTAATATGTTGTGATGTCAGTGTTTCTAATATGGTGTGATGTTAGTATTTCTAATATGTTGGGATGTCAGTGTTTCTAATATGTTGTGATGTCAGTGTTTCTAATATATTGTGTTGTCAGTGTTTATAATATGTTGTGATGTCAGTGTGTCTAACATGTTGTGATGTCAATGTTTCTAATATGTTATGATGTCAGTGTTTCTAATATGTTGTGATGTCAGTGTGTCTAACATGTTGTGATATCTGTGTGTCTGATATGTTGTGATGTCAGTGTTTCTAATATGTTGTGATGTGAGTGTGTCTAATATGTTGTGATATCAGTGTTTCTAATATGTTATGATGTCAGTGTATCTAATATGTTGTGAAGTCAGTGTTTCTAATATGTTGTGATGTCAGTGTGTCTAATATGTTGTGATGTCATTGTGTCAAGTAGGTTCTAGTATACTGTCCTTTGTCTCGTTTTAGCGAGGCGCGGCAGGTTCAACCTAGACATAGGGTCCATTGGTTATATTAGGGCACATGTCCAAATAGAAAAGACCTTGTGGTCTGTTTCAGTGTCAAGTATACTGTGATATTGCTGCCACTACTACTGTCGCTACCACTATGGGCAAGCGTCCATTGATGAAAGTCTGCAGCGTTTTGCTTGTTGTTTTTGTTCATTCATAGACCTGTCCATATTGTTATCAACCAGGGTTTATTTACAGGTAATGATAATTTGAAATGCTCACGCACAGCTCTCTTTGTTTATCTCTCTCTACGCGTATGCTTATGTGTGAGTATGTGTGTTCCCATCTGTTTATACCTCACATTCTGCTCACCATTTTGTGTCTGAATCCACTGCAGGTTCCAATAATGGCGGACAGCGGGCAGAAAAAAGACGTGTAATAAAACAGCATTGATTGACATAATCACGCGCGTGAGTAGTTCCTTTGCCAGAATGACGACTCGATTAAGGCTGTTAATGCTTCTTTAAGAGTCCGATTTGACGGTTCTCTAAGTGAAAATCATTAAGGGAGAAAAACTCTAATTTGAAGTTGAATTATTTTTATTACTAACTTCAGCATCATCGCTGTCATCATGATCATTATTTGTCTTTTTCTTATTATTATTAATTTTTACCGTTTTCAGTTAATTCTTGCCGTAAAGATTACTGGAGAGAAGAAGTGTGTATTCGTGAACTACGTATTTCACTTTGGCTGCTGTCAACCCGTGTTGTTGTAGAATGGATTTCTTTGATGTTGTCCGTCCATCTTGGTCATTCCCGTGCTCTGAAACTAGATTTTCTACCGTTGTAGTAGCGAAGTGGTCATTTATCGAGACAACAAAACTGCTTAATTTTCTATCTCTCTATAAACTTGATGTAGAATGTAGTTCCTTCAATTGTTCTGACGTCATCATTTCTCATACTGTCTCTCGTAGGGCAGTGACTTACCAACTGTCACCTCTACTAAAACGTCCGAAAATCAGTATGGACACTAAACGATCGCTCATAAATAGTTTACTCTGACCAACTCTTTACTATCAGTGTCAGACATGGTCAGTGACCAAAGCACAGGAGAGGAAAATCTCATCCTGTGAGATAAGATGCTGGAGACAAGCTTTCCTCGTTAACCCAAAATAGAAGCTTCTGGCTATCAACAAGGTCATTCCTATATTCAACAGGAGACCCAGAGTTTTATGGTGATGATGATGATGATGATTATTATTGTTGTTGTGACAAACAATCTGATGCGATAGTCCTAATTCTAATATCCTCATGAAAATGAAATGTTAATATAACAATAATAATAACAATAAAAACTTACTTACATACTTAGTCGTTCCCCTCCTACCGTGAGGTGTAGAGGATTGGAAGAGAGAGCGCCAGACTATCCTATCGACTGTCTTCCTCCTGGCCTGGTTCCATTCTAGTCCTCGGTCCTTCAAAGATTGTCTAATGTTGTCCTCCCAGCGGGCTCTGGGTCGTCGTGGAGGTGTGGATCCCTGGCTCTTAGTTTCCCATGCTTGTCGTGGTAGCCGATCTTCTCCCATTCTGAAGACATGGCCAAACCATCTTAGTTGGGACTGTTCTACTCGGGTCTGCAGGGGGTGGGATTTTAGGCCTTGACGTATCGTCTGGTTGCGGACCATGTCTCTTCTTGTTACTTCAACCACCTTCCTCAGATACCTCATTTCTGAGGTTTGGATCTGGCTTTTGTGGGTTGTAGTCGTTGCCCATGATTCGCATCCATACGTCAAGACTGGGACATAGGTGGAGCGATATACAGCCATCTTCGTTTTCTTACCAACTTCTCTCTTGCTGAGGAATCCTCGATTTATGGCCTGAAAAAATCTCCCAGCTGCTGCTTTTCGAGTGGCCAACTCTTCTTTGATGACTCCCTTCCGGTCTGTAATAATAATAATAATAATAAGACAGAAACTATGAAGAGCACCAGGCCAACATGTCGGTCGTCCACACATGACACCACGCAATTTTTGCCATTTAAATCCCCCTCCCCCTTTTGTCATATTTCGTCAATAACAAAAACCCACGCCTTTCCCCGCTTTACGTGACGTCACAAATCTCTTAGCCTCTCGCTCCCCTTTTGTCCCATGTTTTTTTTTTATTTGGTACTACTGAAAAGCAAGAACGTAATCGATTATAAATTAGTTACCTAGTCATCATCATCTTTCAACTCCCTACGTAGCCTATTCTCAAAGTCTTTCCATATCTTCTCCATATCTTCTTCATCGCCTTTATGTTTGTCTCCATTTCTCTTCTTCATCGCCTTTATGTTTGTCTCCAGTTCTCTTCTTCATCCCCTTTATGTTTGTCTCCAGTTCTCTTCTCCAGTTCTCTTCTTCATCGCCTTTATGTTTGTCTCCATTTCTCTTCTTCATCCCCTTTATGTTTGTCTCCAGTTCTCTTCTTCATCGCCTTTATGTTTGTCTCCAGTTCTCTTCTTCATCCCCTTTATGTTTGTCTCCAGTTCTCTTCTCCAGTTCTCTTCTTCATCGCCTTTATGTTTGTCTCCATTTCTCTTCTTCATCGCCTTTATGTTTGTCTCCATTTCTCTTCTTCATCCCCTTTATGTTTGTCTCCAGTTCTCTTCTTCATCCCCTTTATGTTTGTCTCCAGTTCTCTTCTCCAGTTCTCTTCTTCATCCCCTTTATGTCTGTCTCCATTTCTCTTCTTCATCGCCTTTATGTTTGTCTCCATTTCTCTTCTTCATCGCCTTTATGTTTGTCTCCATTTCTCTTCTCTGTGTGTTCTTTGGTCTTCATTTGCCTCTCTTACTCTGGGGATTCCAGAACAAGGACTGCCTTGTAAACCTATCAGCAGGTTTTGCTCAATGTGTGTCCTATCTGGCACTTGTCAGGTTCGTGTTATAAATGCCATATTAATGATCTTGTCATACCACTACAATCCTTCTATTTTAGGCAAGCCCCTATTTATAAGAGCGTCCATGGTTAGAGCGCAGCCCTTTCGCGGCAAAAGGAGCGCGTTGGATCCATGGTGGCATCACGCTACGGTCTATCATCTGTAAATTGATATCCGACTCTGCTCTTGGGTCAGTAAAGGCAATGGCAGCGAAGAGGTGAAGTGGTTACTTGATCTAGTATTGTGAAGTCTCTAACACTTTACTTCCCTGTGGCAGTATCTGCAATGAGACTACCTATTTTTCCCATTTGTGAAAGTCTGAAGCTTTTTGTTTGTTTGTTGTTTTCGTAGTTCTCCAAGTTCACAGCCGTACAATAGGGGACTGATTTGACATTTCAATTGATTCTGATTTTTGTCTTGGACGTGACTTCTTTTGATCTCCATCCTTTTCTTTGATTTCATTCAGAGTGTTGTCGCGATTCTGATAACATGTTACTGTTTTTATTTTTATTTTAATCTATCCGATATTTCAGCTGAGATTATAATATTAACTAGTAAATATACCCGTCAAAATAATGACGGGGACAGAAATAAAGATAACGCTAGACCTTTCACGGAGCACAGGGAAGGATGCAGTATGATCGAGTACACACGAAAAAACAAGATAGTGCTTGAAAAAACATCGCTTCCTATTTCTAAATTGTTATTTCTTCCCTCCTGAACAACTAATTTATACGAAACAGATGTGAAAATAAGGTAGGAATTTTTAGGTGAACGAATTTTCTCTTCAGATCCTGTTAGGGCATGCCTAAAGGAAGGGTAAAATCTTTGGTAGACATCTGGCAATGCGGGCATAAGTTTTGTGGGAGGCCATTTTGTTTTTGGCATATACGTGCAGTGGCTAGTATTGAATTTCGTACTTTTCTGTTCTTGTCAGTATACCTATACCAAATCTGACATGTTTTTTTTTTTGGATTCCTTATAAAATTTACTCTAAGACAAGACTATTTTTACTCCTCTGGGACCTTTGACTATGAATATTCAAGGACAAAACAAACAAAAAAATTCATTAAAAAATGGGAATAGATGACAATGTATTGAAGTATGAACATTAAATTCCGATACATTAAAAAAAAAGAGAATCACAAACTATACACAGAGTTAAATGGTCATTTTCAGTACTTTATACATGTTCCTGAGTGTCACAAGACATTTTCAGTACTTTATACATGTTCCTGAGTGTCACAAGACATTTTCAGTACTTTATACATGTTCCTGAATGTTACAAGACATTTTGCATTTGCAAAAGGACGTACTAGAAACAATGTTTTTGCATCGTTTTGTCTGACAGCTCTTGCAAGTACAGGTAAGAATCACATCTTCAGGTAGCTCACTAATGCAAGGGTCTGGCGTGAGTGATGAGTCATCAGCACTGATTGGCCATCCATAATCCGTTGGGGCTAATGGTTCGTCCATGATCAACACTGTAGAGCATGAGTATTCCATGTAAAATGATCCTTTCAGGTGACCTCGCAATGAAGAGCTTGTGCAAGGTAGGCCTTGTAAGTTTGGAAGACTAGCTTTGGTCATCATTTCAAATCGAAGTGCGTCAAATGTCTTGCACATGTCTTGCTCAGAGCCTGGTTTTAGAACCTTCCCCAAGTATTCCTCGGCAAGCTTAAATGATTGAGTACTTGGAAGAAGACGCCGACCAAAGTTGTGCAGATACTTTTCTGGTTTTGCCTTGAGCTATGACACTTTGGTGCCTATCTTACTGGTCACATCAGATCCTGTAAGAAAATGGGTAGCAAAAGGACGTCTGTGGTAACACCTATCTTGTCTACAAGAGTATGGATTGGTATGATATCTAATGCCGACTTTCTCATCCATAGTTCAGAGAGTCCATTTTCATTAAGAAACTTGTAGAAATGAATGAGTATCACAAAAACATCTGTGTCGTTTGAAAGCACAACGACACGCTGCAACGGCGTGGAAAACGTGAAGAATAATATGTAAGTCAGCCTCCTCCACAGTTATTTGAAGAGTATCCTTGATTTTTGTGAAGCTTCCATCTTTTATTGCTAACGCCGGAGTAGGTCCACTTTCAAGCAACACGCCGCTAAGGATAGTTTCCCATTGTCGATTAGTTGATACCGTCTTCAGAAACTCGCTCAGGGCATCTTGAATCAAACTTTTGTTTTCAACTGACGCCCAAAATCTTGCCATCTGCACAGGAAGCTTCGTAGTGGTAGCAGTGGAAGTCAATGGTGGTGGTTGCACAGACGACCTTCTTTCTCTCTCAGCATTTTTGATTGATGATTGAAGGTAGCTGTCAAAAACATAGTCAACACGACTGAATTTGCAGACATTATTCACATTACTATCCAGGATTTTAAACAGGTCTTCAAATGTGTCGTTTCACTTAACTGGCAACCTTCGCAACTGATTCATGACATCAACAACAACACTGGTTTTCAGGGTATGCTCTTTTTGGAAATTTCTGTCTGTGGTATCTAATTTTTTTGTCAACTCCGACATGAGTTGAGACTTCATGGGTTTGGTAGTAGCACCATTCTCATCTAATAAGGATGAAGGTGAAAAATCGTAGGTAAGAATTTCTGCCATTGTCATTCCTCTCTCCTTGGCAATATCAACTTTTCTCTGAACCTGCAAATGATCTTTGATGGCATTTTTCACAGTTTGCTTTTTTTTTCTGCATGTCTGGTTGCGCTACATTTAGAAAAGTGGGAGGTTTCTTCTGGTGAATAAGTGCCGATAGTGGTTTTGAGCGGGTTATAAACCTTTCCTCTCGAAACATGAATAAAACTACTTGTGCTGTCGTCAAAAATTGGAGCATCTTCTTGGCATTCAATGCTGGAACAAATGCATTGGTTAGAATGTTGTTAAGGCTAACTTCACCTTTTCCAAGGTATGAGTATTCTCTGCTTTCAACATACTGGAGCATCTGTTGGATGTTGGCTTTCATTCTATTTCTGAGACTTCCTGTTAACTCGTGACCTTTTTTGAACCGGTCATATACCTCAGGATAATGAGTCTCAAGATTCAGCTTTGCTCTCAAACAGCTGACCCTATCAAAAATGTGGAAAATTGGAAGTACATCCTTCACTGTTTGCAGGTAGAGGTTCCAGTTCCCCTCCCTGTCCGCTCTTATGAGTTTCTTTAAAAGACTTATCAGATGCAAGAATCCCTCCAGATATTTGCACTGCTCAGAATTCTTAACATGTTCCTGTGTGAAAACATCCAACAATTTCAATGATTCTTCTGATGTTGTGATCAGCTCTTGGAACTTGAGTTGTGAGTCTTCTGTTGTTGAGTGTTGCATAGCATTGAGCACATCAAGGCTGAAATCTGTTTCCAGGAGTGATTGTCTAATGAGTTTGCCAGCCTCCCTAACTGAGTCTACAGAACGTAGTTTGTCTGATACTTGATCAGCAGTGAGCTTTGATGAATAAACAAGCTGGGACTGATTTTCTTTGGTGGTTTGCAAAACTGAATGTGCGAATGTTCTTCGGCCTGTTTGTTGGCATAGTCATAATTCTCACTAAGTGTTAGACCATAGCCACGATCCAGAATGTCTTGAAGAAGTGGTTGAATGCCCTCTATTGTGTGGCCTTTTGTTTGCGTTGGTTGTTCATTATTTTGCTGACTTGTTTTCTGTATCTTTGGACATACGCTTCAAGACAGAGCTTGTGGTAGTATAAATCTGCTCCAAACAAAGCAGACTGATCTTCAAGATCACAAGTTCTGATGTATACATCGTCCTTGAAGAACAAAGTCTTTTGATGAATTAATTTTCAGATGCTTAATTATCCAAATTTTCACAAACAAATCAATTAAAAAAAACTCTTCAAGAAATCGCTAGATGAAGTATAGAAATGGGTAGATTTTCATCATCATAACCCTCCACTCCCAAAGGAGCATAGGCCTTCAACAAACACATGCCAAGTCCTCCTGTCACGTGCCATCATCTCGAGTTCTTTCCACGTGCTCCTCATAATTGTCCACTCTGTTTCCAGCTCTCTTCTCCATTTGTTCCTTGGTCTACCTCTGCCTCTCTTGCCCTGGGGGTTCCAGGACTGCCTTGTAATGCCGTCAACAGGTTTCCTCAGTGTGTGTCCTATCCATCGCCAGCGTCTTCTTATCATCTCTTGTTCCACTGGCACTTGTCTGGTTCTTGTCCTCAGTTCCACGTTGGTAACCTTGTCATACAATTTGAATCCTTATATTCTACGCAAGCACCCATTTATGAAAGTCTGTAGCTTTTTGGTAGTTGTCTTTGTTGTTCTCCGTGTTTCAGAGCCATATAATAGTACTGACTTTACATTTGAGTTGAAGAGTCTTATTTTCGTGTTGGATCCGTTTTCTCTTGATCTCCATATATTTCCCAACGCAAAGAAAGCTCCTCTTGCTTTTTGTATTCTTATTTTGATATCACTGTTTGTCCCTCCAACGTTGTCTAAATTGCTGCCAATATATGTGTACGATTCTACATCTTGTAGTGGTGTTTCTTCAAGTTCAACCTTTTTATCATTACCTGCATTTATTCTCATTATTTTTATCTTTTCCCTGTGTATTTTCAGACCCAATTGCTGTGACCTCTCATCGAGTGTTTTCAATTTGTCCTGCATCTGATTAAGGTTATGGGACAGAAGAGCCAAGTCATCAGCAAAATCCAGATCATCCAACTGCTTAGTCAGAGTCCACTGGAATCCATTTCTGTTGTGTGTTCTCGATGTTCTCATAACCCAGTCTATTGCTAGTAAGAAAAGAAATGGAGTCAAGAGGCATCCCTGTTGCACTTCCGTTCTTATCCCAAACGGTTCTGTAAGCCGTCCTTACATTATTCCTCTATAATTTGTGCACTCTTGTAAATTTCCTTTCTTAGGCAACTTAACCAGATAACCTTCCTTCCATTCTGCTGGTATCTCTTCCTTTTATCCCTTTTAGATTTTCATAAACTTGTTTTATTACTGCCAACAAAGTCTTATCTTGTAGGAAATTTTATTAGGAATCCAAAAAAACATGTTAGATTTGGTATAGGTATACTGACAAAAACAGAAAATTACGAAATTCATTACTAGCCACTGCACGAATATGCCAACAACAAAATGGCGTCCTATAAAACTTATGTCCGGGTTGCCAGATGTCTACCCAAGATCTTACCCTTCCTTTAGGCATGCTCTAACAGGATCTGAAGAGAAAACTCGTCCACCTCAAAATTCCTACGGGTCTTACGGTCCGGGACTAGACTAAAGAGAATTGGCTGTTATTTTATTAAATAAAGTGCCATGTCACATTGACATTACATTTCTGCGTGAGATTTGGCTTGCTCAGCACGTGACTTCGTAGCGGGCAGCTCACTCTCTTTTGTAACGTTAGCTAATTGGATATTGTAGATTTTATATATTTTACGAGCAAGTTATCCGTCAAAACATGTCGGGTTTGAATTATAGTCTATTCATTCTGCTGCATGTTCCAATCATGTCATTACTTTCTCCTGCGGTGATTTAATATCTTTACATTATATCTATCTATCTATCTATCTATCTATCTATCTATCTATCTATCTATCTATCTATCTATCTATCTATCTATCTATCTATCTATCTATCTATCTATCTATCTATCTATCTATCTATCTATCTATCTATCTATCTATATATCTGTCTGTCTGTCTGTCTGTCTGTCTGTCTGTCTGTCTGTCTGTCTGTCTGTCTGTCTGTCTGTCTGTCTGTCTGTCTGTCTGTCTGTCTGTTGTCGGTCGGTCGGTCGGTCTCTCTTTCTGCCTGCTTGTATGTCAGTATGTCTGGCTATATGTCTGCAGTGGCGTAACTACAATGTACGGGGCCCTCGGGAATATATTTAGTGGAATTCTTCTTATATAATTGGCTCAAAAACTTTAATTAATTTACTGCATATCTCTATTTGATGTTGTTTCCGTAACTTCATTATTTTTTTTTACATAGACAGGGGTGTCAGCCCTATGCTAAAACCCCCAACCTGGAGGACCAGGGTACCAGCTTTTGTCTGACCCCTACCCACACAGACCAGTCCAGCTTGGTTGAACCTACCAGGAGTAAAACTCCCACTGGCATAGCTCTGGGGATTGTCAGGGTACGCAAGCTGCCATACCGCTACAAGGTATAGGTACCATTGATGGCAGTCTGAGGTCATGACGCTCAAGGTGAGCAACCCTGAGCCCATATCAGTAAGGAATCAGCAACTGGTACAGACAGATACCTTCACATACCTAGGAAGCATAGTAACACCAGATGGTGGGGCAGGCAAAGACATCAACATCAGAATGAATAAGGCAAGAACAGCCTTCTTTAGCCTAAATAACATCTGGAAGTCCTCCCAATACAGCACAAGCACAAAATTAAGATTATACCAGAGATGCGTGCTTTCTGTGCTTCTCTATGGTGCGGAATGCTGGAGAGTCACAGAGAAAGAAATGTCAAAATTGTCCTCTTTTCACACAACATGCCTAAGAAAAATTCACCGAATCTTTTGGCCGAATACCATCACCAACCAAGATCTGCTTACTCGTAGCAAGCAAGAGGACATGCATACCATCATAGCTGGCAGACGCTGGAGCTGGGTTGGTCATGTCCTCAGAAGAGACCCCGATGCCATCACAAGAACAGCTATGCTTTGGACCCCTGAAGGAAAGCGAAAGAGAGGCCGACCAAAAACAACTTGGCGGAGGACTGTGGAGGCTGAGATGCAAAGAATGAACCAGAGTTGGGGCACTGTACGAAGGATGGCCACCGACCGTGCAAAGTGGAATCAATTTGTTGTTGCCCTACAAGACGCCACTAGGCGTGATGGCCACTGACTGCTTTGACGGTCGGTGGTTAAGGATCGAAGAAGAAGAATATCTCTATTAAAATAATGTAACTACTTACTTCATCATCATAATCATCATCATCATCACCACCGCCATCATCATCATCGGCGGCATTGACTCTTAAAAGACGCGGTGGCTTCCCTAGAGTTTCCTGTCACTCAACAGTTTTAAAATAACAGTTTTCATATAGCTTAAGGTTCTTTTAAAGTTGTATAAAAAGATGGAAATGTTATATATGTGTGTGTGTGTGTGTGTGTGTGTGTGTGTGGGTGTGGGTGTGGGTATGTGTGTGTGTGTGTGCGCGCGTGCGTGCGTGCGTGCGTGCGTGTGTGTGCGTGTGCGTGTGCGTGTGTGTGTGTAGTTGTAAGAACACATTGAGTAAGGATTAATACAAAAATAATTTTTTTTTTTTACGAAACAAAAAACGTAGTACAAATATACAGCCCCTAAAGCTTGTCTTCCGTCAAGAGCGCCTGTGAAAAATGACCCTAAATACTGACCTCACGTCCTTTAAGAGTTAACCTTCGACAAATGTATGCCAGGTCATCCTGTCCTATGTCATCAACTCAAGACCTTTCCGTGTCTTCTTGTTTCTATTTTATTTCTGTGTCCAGAATCAGGGACATGTCACGACGACTTTAACACAGGAACAAAGAAGTTAACATTATATATTTGAGGGCGAGGGTCCATTCCAACCTCTACCTTCGGGGCTTACTCGGTTCTGGGGCATCCAAGATGCCACCAGTCAATCTGGGCAGTAGTTATGCCACTGTCTGTCTGTTTATCTTTTCTTCTTTCTTTTCTTAAGCAACTCATCTGCGTCGTTTTCTCTTTTCTACGTTATTATTTTGTCCCACATCTTTCTCTTCCTTAATATTTTCTTTCAACTACCTTATCCTTTGTGCCTACTCTTCTCTCCCCTTTCTCTATTCCTACCATTACTTTGTTTACTTCTTCTGGCTGTTACATTTAAAGTAAACAATGTCAAAGTTAAGTATTAGAAGCTGTCTCAAATCTCGAGTTGATATATAACGAATTTTCCACTGCAGTCGTTACTTGTGCCACGATTCTCATTATTCAATTTGGCTTTCATTTCTAGTGTTTCTGTGAACTCTCCGCATAATTTGGCGAGATTTTAATATTGATAAAGTACTCCAGTTATTTATGGAACAAAGTTGCATTACACAAATAAGACGATTGCTCTTTTTTCATCCTATCTGCTAATTTGCTTCCATACAGCAAGCACCCAAACATATCTCAACTTAACCGTCGTTCGCTGTGTGTTGAGTAATGTGATGGGTACAAAGAATGGAAATTTGTTTCATAGGATTAGAAATAGGCGGTATAAAGTAATGAAAAATGTCCGCCATTTTATCCTTTATCCCTTTCGTATTTTCTGTAACATTTGTATAGTTTTCGGGTATTAGTTTTACCCTACTAAGGTTTGATTGGCTGAGATATTTCCTTCATTGTGCTAGCCCATTTAACGATAGGCAGATTCACAGGTCAGGTAATAGCGAAAGTCTTGACAAGTTCTGTCTATGTGTCCATGTGTGTTAGTATATATATATATATGTATATGTGTGTGTGGGTGTGTGTGTGTATATATATATATATATATATATATATATATATATATATATATATATATATATATATATATATATATATATAGTCTGCGTGTGTTTGCATGCGTACGTGTAAGTGTATGTGTAAGAAGTTATAAAAGAAATGTAATAACTAGTATCCACTGAGTGTCGTTCTCGTGGGTCTTTGAAGAGACAAAGAAATAATAGTTCTACTGCTCGCTCAGGCATGTCGTACAAGGGTTGAGGGTTGGGCGTGAGGATGGTAACCTCATCACTTACAACACATTGGCACAGAAACCGTTGCTGCAGGGGCATATGAGTGCTTGATGGAGGCTGCCTACAAGAAGACCAGCTGCAGTGCTGGCTCCATGATCCAAAAGTAGCACAAATAAAAATGATAACCAAGTGCGGAAATCAACGGATGTATCTTAAGTGTCAACGGAAATCAGCGAATGTATCTTAAGTGTCAACGGAAATCAGCGAATGTATCTTAAGTGTCAACGGAAATCAACGAATGTATCTTAAGTGTCAACGTATTGATAATTGGTAGTTTAGGTCATGTACATGCAAAGTATGAGCGTCCGATTGACAGAGAGATTAGAACGCTGGTTTCTCGCGGCAAAAGTGTTGGGTTCGAATCATTGCACCGACACGCTCCAGTCTACTCAGCTGTAAATGGGGACTTGACTCTGCTCTTTGAGTTAGGGAAGGAAAAGGCAGCGAGGAAGCGAATTGGTCACCCCACCTGTCATTGCTGGACCTAGTATGGTGAAGTCTCTAACTCATAACTCTCCTGCGGCAGTATCTGCTATGGGACTACTTTTTTTATATGTAAAGTGTGTGATTGGGTTGATGTCTTTGGGGAGGGGGGGGGGGGGGGGGGGGGGGGGGGGGGGGGGGGGGGGGGGGAGGGGGGGGGGGGGGGGGGGGGGGGGCCTAAGACAATTTGAAGCCAGAGTAATATTCGAATATGTTAGGACCAGTGCAATTATAGGATCATACAGAATATGGAGGCTTCGGATTAAATAAAAAAATACGAACACCAGTGTTAAACGAATGGAGACGTTTTTCACACTGTTGTAACTTCTAACAGTTCTCCTATATGGTATGTTGTATTTGTTATATCAGTACATGCAGGGTCGGCTCTTGTGCAATACCAGCGTTGGGGCCGTACAGCGCGCCGACTTGTGGAAGGCGCCAAAATTTAGAAATAAAAAAATTTTTTTTAAAGGGTTAAAAGCACAATAAAATTGAAACAAAAAATGTCAAAGTTAAAAAGTATTTGCCTAAATACAACTGATCTTTTATCTATATGTCTATATTATTCCTTTTGTTCAAAAACAACGCATTGAGAACCCATATTTAATTCATTTTAAATTCAGGAAACAGAAAAACCTGCAACAAGATGTGAGAAATATAAACGAATGAAATTTTCGTAGAAAGCTACAATGTTTGCGGTAATTACAATGCGATCCAACTCAGTAGCATGAAATTGAATGTCTCAAGAGTTTTTACAGTACTGCATGGTGGACAAATAAAGGGGGGTGGGGGGGATGTCGCAATCACAAGATCTCACACCACTTTGAACAATCCCTAGTGTCTGTATATGTCACTGTGTTTTATGTGGAATAAAGATTCTGATTTTGATGTGTATCGGGCATGTACTTATGTATGTGTTTGCATGTATAACGGTATGTATGTGTATGTTTATGCATAATTGTACGTGTTTAGGCATGTATAACGGTATGCATATGTGGTAAAGTGGGATGTTATAAATATTTATAGGGGACTTAGTGTACTGACTGAGATCAGCTGTAAAGGTATCTGTATCTAATAGGTGTAGTGTTTTACAGATAACCTTACTTGCTACCACATTTATACCTCAGTCAGAATTATTCTGGAATATTGTGATGACTACGTTAAATGTCTAGGGTTATGTAAATGATGAAGTGTAAGTCACAACAACAACAGACAGATAAACAATTTAATTTATTCCACCACACTTGACAACACTGTGACACTCACACACATTTAACACTCTATAAGACTATCTTAATAGAGTCAATGGTAAAAGTTCAAATATATATGTATTAATTACTTTCACTAATATATATCCTGATTCAACTACACAGTGAACCAGGAATCACAATCAAATGTAATCACAATTTATATGTACATAATTTATAAATATGAACCTTGTAGTGACATATTGTATTAGTATTATCCTATGTGTGTCAGTTGTGTAGTAGTACTATGAGGTAATACTGGTTTTGGTTTTCAAGCTATGTTGTTATTTGTCATCATGACTTCAAGTGTTTGTTTATCTTGGAAATAGTATGGGGAAACTTCACCGTTCCTATCAATTTAAACAATGTATTGACCCTCTGTTTTACTATAATGTCAAGTTTTGAGGGGGACACATAATGTTGAGCTCCTCTGGCCACATAAGCTTATCTCTCGTGATGGCGGCAGGAAAAGTCTCCTCTGCTCGATAGCTTCCTTGTGTTCTGGACTCACCTCACTGGTCGCTATCTGGACCCAGGAGTATGCTGTCAGCCTCTAGATTCAGCAAAGCTCAGACCAGGTGCTGCTTCAATAACATAGGACCACAGTCCCTGAAACAAGAAGGTTGTAACTCCTTTTTGCGTGCATATTTTGACGCACATATTACAAAAATCGATATGGCTATTTAATATGGAAAAGATATAGACATTCATTCATTTGTGTATGAAAATGCTGTCTATAGTAAAGCTAGATAACTCATGATTGATTTACACTTTTGATCATAGGAGTAATCGTTCTTGATATTGATTCGGCGCATGGATATGACACCCATGTCCGTACTTATTTGTTAGGGCCAGAAAATATATTAATTTGCTTATTATGTTTATGGCCTGAATTCATATGTATTACATATTATTAGTACAAGTAGAATCAGTCCTATATTGTATATTTTTGATGGGTAGGC
The DNA here is from genome assembly GCA_024509875.1 of Oreohelix idahoensis. Taxonomy (NCBI): domain Eukaryota; kingdom Metazoa; phylum Mollusca; class Gastropoda; order Stylommatophora; family Oreohelicidae; genus Oreohelix; species Oreohelix idahoensis. The sequence continues at coordinate 388,729 of JAMPIV010002948.1, forward strand.
AGGACTATATTCTTGTTATGCCGCTCTAGCGGAAGTATGAGTTGTCTTGACAAGTCGTGATGAGTTCCGAGGTACCGTTTACAATGGCGGTTACGCATTTTCCAGGGCTGGTATATTCTTCTGTAAAAATGATTTACGAAATGGTTTTTCTTCTGTAGGAGATTGTGTCTCTACTAGAGCTTGTGTTAGAGACTCTCCTAATGTACGGTACCATGTATGATTCGGACTCCAGGTAATGCCAGTCCCTATTTTTGATGATCTCATGTCGGTTAGACCTAGCTGGAATTTTGTGCTTCGCAACGCTAGGGTCGTGTTTGTATCGACAAAGATGACGGGCTTCCATACAACAATTATGTCTACGTGAAGTAACTGGATTACTGTAGAACTGTATGGAGAAACTTTAGGAAATCATTCATATGTATTTCGAATTAACTTTGGCTTATATATATACCCTCCTGTGAGCGAGTGAGCGACCACTCAGGAAGGCGGCCATGTTACATTCCTGTCATCGTATTTTTGAATCACTGTCCAAAGAACGGGGCATGTATCTTACTATTCGGACAGTGGCAAGGAGATCTCAATTTTGATAGAAACCCCTTCCATGGTTTCATAATATGATATAAACTGTGAACATAAAGCAACTTTAGTTACTTACCGATCCGCCTTCACTGACGCGCTTAGTCAGATAGGGGATGCGGCCATTATGTATCATGACATTGGAAGCTATTGATGTACTACCCATTATTTATGAATGTGTCATGACTTGGGATCTACTATGTATGTACCAATAAACGCCATTGCGTAACGGAATCAACAGTTTAATTTCTTTGTGTGCCCTATGTGCGCACTAGGCGTATTGGCCTTCGTCTGCTTTGTCGGTCAGCGGCTAAGGAGGAAGTAAGAAGAAGAGATGAAGCGTCGGTTGAATTGACCAAGTTTAGGGCCTGCTTCCCCTGGAGCCTTAGAGGGAAACTACTGCTTACAGCTGCCTTTGACCTTCCATATACTCTAGGACTAGTGTGTGTTACCCATTTACAGTGGGTAGATGGAGCATGCCTTGGATCTCTACATCTTGTACACTACATTGGTCATTATAACTGTTGTGGCACTCAAACAACATGTTACAGTGATTGATGGTGGAGCTTTACTAGAAGAAAGAGAATTATCCACACTTCTCTCTACTGACTGACACTTCGACAGTGGTTTTACAGCTTCTACTGTGTGAGAGAACTTACAAGCAGCGCTCATTTTAGTACTTTGTTGTGGCGACCAGGTGTATCGCCCTTGCCCTAATGACACCTTGCAAGTGAAAAGCATGTGTTTCAAGTGTCTTGCCTTCTTGGTCAGGGGGAACTGCTGCTTTCATCAGTCATTCACCATCTCTCAAGGTTTGCTGACGATGGCCGGTCATACATTGATCTGATAAATGTTGATGAAGGCTAGAGGCGCTTTAGCTTTTTCTTTACATGTCAAGGGGGGGGGGGGGGGGGGGGGGGCAAAAACCTTTTTTTTTGAGGGGCTCCCTTACCATGTTGCACATCGAGCCTTTGTTGGGCTTGCTGCCGATTTTGCATCCTTTTTCATTATCAGGCTCTCGGATTCTGAATGTTATGCCATGTCTCTGTGTTCCCTGTTTGTTGCTTTGACCACCAGCGGATGT